>JBAMYA010000018.1:10294259-10312114 GCA_037176975.1 Arrhamphus sclerolepis
GATAATTAATTTGAGATCTCAAGAAAACTAAGAAAAAAATCTCTGCACACTTAGATCCATGCAAACAAGTGTATTTTCCACCAAGCTTTTTGTCTATCGACCTTTGTCAGGGCATTGCAATGCCCTTGAGATCTCAAATTAATTATCTTGTTATCATGGGAAAACGGAGGAAAAATAACTCTTTATCACGAGAAAATGGCGGAGTTATGTCATTATCACGGGAAAAACAGGAGAAATAAAATGTATGCATGTATGACCGTTTAGGGCTTCCGTATTAAAGAGGTCACAAAATCATCTTTCTTTAATTTTTGTAATATCAGGAAAATTAGAAACATCCTGACTCAAGAGGATGCAGAGAAATTAATCCATGCCTTCTGCTTGTCAGAATTATAGTAATGCATTATTTTATTGCTGTACTAACAGTCATCTTAAAAATCTTAAAAATTCTGCAGCACCAGTACTAACCAGAACTGGGTATAGAGATCACATCTCACTTGTTCTAGTTCCATTACATTGGCTCCCTGTTAAATTTAGAATCAAATTCAAAACATTACTTCTCATATATTGCACAATAAAGCTCCAAACTATCTGAAAAATCTCAGAATTCCTTACTGTCCTAGTAGAACTCTCAACACACTGAATGCAGGTTTACTTGCTGTTCCAAGAGTCTGTAGGTCTAGAAACAGTGGAAGAGCTTTCAGTTATCAGGCTCCTCTATTAAAGAATGAACTCCTGACCTCAGTTGGTCCAGGAAGCAGACTCCCTCTTTACATTTAAGGTGAGGCTTAAGACCTTCCTTTTTCATAAAGCCTTAAACTCTGTAGTCTCTTAAACCATGTCCTAGTTATGGTGCTATAGGCCTAGGCTGCTGTCAGGAGTCCTATTCTACACTGAGTATCTTTGCCCTGTCTGTCTTATATTAGTCTCAGATTGTTATGAATCATTCAATAGAAACAAAGTTGTCTATCTTCGCAGTCTTGTTTCCTTTTCTTTTTTCAGGTGCCGTCACGGTAATCTGGCGCTCTCCCTTGCATCAAAAACCTTCTATCTTCCAATCAAGCTGCCATGTACCTATACCTGTCGACTGGATGCCACTATGGGATGCCCGCTGGTGTGGCCGACCTACAGTCACAACATATTTATATACTTTTATACCAGTTGTTGGCACCTTTTTTTTTACCCCTCCTCTCTCTTTCCGTCCTCATTTTCCTGTCTCCCAAGTTATTTCTTTTTTTTTTTTTTACCCATCTGGCTATCAGCAGGAGGATCCCCTATTATTGAGGTTTCTTTCCAAGAGTGAGTTTTTTTCTCGCCACTGTTAAGCTTTGTCATATTCTCGTGGAAACTTTGTTGTAAATAGATGCTGTAAAATTGAATTGAATTGAACTGAATTGAACATGTTGTGTCCTGATGCTATGTCTTGACCCTGCCAAGGAAAAATTCCCCCTTGGGGACAAACCTTGAGCAGGGACAGCCATCCCCCTTTGGGGTTGAAGCCCAGCGAGGAAACACGTTTGTTGCATTTAATTGACTGGCCACTAGGTGCTGTCTCCAAAACAGAGCAAATCCCCATTGACTCCCATGTTAAAATGACCAACTTTGCTGAAGTAAATGTATTTACAGCCTAGTACAAAAGTTGTTTTTTGTCTGTATAGTTAGATGTTATATCCATGACAATTCTACAGGAACTCAAATTTTTGCACCACATCACATACATTTATATTAAGCAATAAAACTGACCAATCAGATGCACAGATTCATTTTATGTCCCTGAAAGAGAGCTGGCCATTGGCTTTCACAGCTTTGTCCTGCCTCTTTGCAACATGGTACTGCACAGTTTGAGAAAAACTGGTCTTCCAAAGCTCTCTGTAGAAACCAATGGGTGGCGTGACCGGTTGGTTTGTCCATCTGTATACGTCATGAGCAGGACCTGGCTCAAAGGAGGACCCTCCTGCTGAATGCCAGCTGGGTAAAGGAAGAAAAGAGGAGGGAGATAGGACAGAGAGGATGAAGGACAGAAAGAGGAACAAAATGCTTTTTAATAGACCTTTTTTGTGTACTTGGAAAATTACCTGAGGTTATCTGCAGGGACCCAATCCATAGTATCACTTGAACAGAATAACATTTCTTGTCAGACTTAAAATAATTTATTCTGACAATGCTTCTTCCCTAGTTTTCTATTATGCTGCAAACAGTATATATTTCATTTAAATTCAAAATGTCTTTTCTTCACATTGTTTTGCTCCCTGATGAAGGTTTTACACTCATTACCATCTTTTAATTTTACAAGTAGCTTCCTCTCACTAACACACACACTTCAACTAACCTATGTGATGGTCCAACTTACTCCTATTATTCCTATAGTTACACCCAGAAATCAAATTACACTATAGTCTATGTAAATTATGCTTAGGTATAATTTTATGCCAAACCAAACTAAGTATGTCTCTGTGGTAGGAGGAAACCAGAGTAAACCTATTCAGACACAGGGAGGTGCAAACTCCACATAGAAAGGTCCAGCTGAACTGTCTCACCGTGAAGTGTCAGTGTTAACCACTGCTTTACTGGGTTTCCTTCGTCGTTTCATTTGTAGACAGTCACCTTCGTAGATTGTCACTTTAGACAGCTAAATATGTGGCCTCAAGCACATAATGTTTTATTTTGTATGTTTCTTTTAATACCAGTGTTAATCAGGCTCTATGCTCAGCTTTGGTCCCTATTAATGTCATTTCTTCTCACAAAACATAGTTTGGGTAACGACAGGTTTCAGGTGTTCTGTCTCATTCTGTCAAACATGCCATCAGATCGTCGTCACATTTTTTTCAATTTCAAAATTCTCTATACATTTCTGTTGGTGACAAGTTGGGAGTGGAGGCTGGCCAGTTGTTATCTTCTTCTTCCTCAGTCCTGCATTTATAATGTATGCAAAATGTTTTGTTAAATATATGGGCACTCCTGACTAATGGAAAATTTGGTTTGAAAGTAGTATACGTAAAAAAAAAAAAGAAACTTTTTTTTCTGGATTAATCACTTTATTGAAAGAGGGTTTTCTTTGAGGTGGACTGGCTTTCTGCAGTTCACCTTATATTGAAAATAATACATACTGAAGAAGAGATTTGACATGAAACTGCTGAGTATCTGATCTTGTACCCTACAAATTTGTATATTATATATTTTCCAAATTTGCTACAATTGATATAGTGACATTGTAGTGCTGAAATCTTATGAACAAACATGAACAGCTGAAATAGAAAAACACAAAGATCCAAGTCCTTCAGACTATTAACTCACGAAGATAAACACTATGGAAAATCTTTTTTCACACATCTTTAATAATCTATTAGAAGTAATAAAAAGGGATACCCACCTTGGTGTAAATGGTGAAGGAAATTCTCTTATGCTACTCAGCTCCATCACTCATTTTTGGCAGACTCCCACCACACCTCAAACTGAGAGAACAAACGTCCATAGTTCAACTCCATTTTTATTAAGTTTTTATTCGCTTGATCATTTTCTCCAACCCAAAGACAAGAGTACACAGCATAAATTGAAAATATCCCATTTAATAGTTTACAACTTCTCATCTTAAATCACTTCATGTTTTCAGTCTGAGTTCACGTGAAAACTGACAGGAAAAAGTGAACATCATGCCTTCGCCCTCCCCGAAATAAACATACCGCTTTGTTTTCTTTCAGGACGGGCCTTGCAGAGGGGTGGGGGGTATGTTTCTGATAGTTTTTTTCGTCAAAATACAGTGGACTTTAATTTAAATGGGGAAGTGAAGATTATGTTTATTCAAATACTCTTCCAAGCCCTTTTGCACAATGACTTCATCCAAACAAAAGACAAAAATCAAACGTCCTAAGTATTCCAAGTGACAAATGAGCACTTTCAGCAGCCTCTTAAAAACAAAACAGTACTGTGAGCACTTTCTGAACAACTTCTAATCATACAAGTTAGTACTGACCCTTGAAAGCGATGTGACAGATTTCAATAGTTGAAATTCTATTGCATTAAAAAAAAAAAGTTTCAGATCAAGAGTAGAAATTAAGTTATTTACATAATTTTTCACATGCAGCTCAAAAGCTGAAATTGCAGCCAAAAATTATGTCCCATGTAGATAAAAGACAAATTGTACACCATCACATTCTCTTAAGAGTGATTATCCTCTCTCTCTGTCTGTCTGACTGACACGCGCGCGCACACACACACACACCACTGACCACAATGCTGACGGGCCTTTGTTTCCATTTGTTTCCATCTCTTCTTCTTCCTACGTTAGTGTCCTTAGCACTTATGTTGGGTTCATTTCCATTTGTACATTTTAAAAAGCATCATGAAGGAAATGATTTGATGTGAATAACAACAGTACATACAGGTTGAATGAGACAATACAAATCACACAAAAACATTCAAGAATAGATGTATGAAACTTCCTTTCCCATCCAGTCAAGCTTTCCATTTTGCACAGCTCCCCCTTGTGATTATAAGCTTTCAGCACACACTTTTCCTCAATGTGTTTTGCTAAAGCATAAGATGAAACAAAACGTACAGGTCCTGACAAAAGAAGTCATGTCCTGTTGTGATTTAGTCATGTACAGTTGCAGTTCAAACTGTTCATATCATAATTCCTGATATTTTTTCTATTTTTAATGTTGGATAATAAATTATAAATGAAAGTTGTGCCATGTGGACACAAATAACCAGTGATAAATTACTAAAAGAAGAAAAAAAAAAAAAAATTCAGTCTGTCGTTCAGAGACAACTGAAATCACTGAGCATACAGAATATACTTTACTAGTTTGTTTTGTTGAAAAAAAAAAAGAAAAAAAAAAAAGAAAAGACATAAATTTAAATCTGTTGGCCACAGTGGGGAAAAAAGTAAATCAGAATCAGGTTAAAAACAAAACCCTCAGAGCTGTAGTGTCCTGGCTTGCTCTGACAGTGCTAAGAAGCAGAGAGAGAGAGAAAGAGAGAGGGAAAAAAAAGAAAAGAAAAAAAAAAGAAAGTAACTGGATGCTGCTTGGAGAGCACACACACACGCACACACACACACACACACAACAAAACCAATGGGCATCACTTCACAAAAACAATTTGTAGGTTGAAGAGAATGTCAAGAGTGCACGTAAGGCCAGATGTTAAGAGATACATCTCGGAAAGAGAGCCGCTCCTCTTCAAGAGGGCAAGAGTATATGAGGCGTTTGGCCAGGGGAAAGCAAAAGAAGCTCGGTGCCGCTTCCGCTGCTGCACAGCTCCGTGCTCACTCAGTAGTACAGATTATAATTCAAACAATATGTGTAAAACAGATTCAACACTTGTTTGAACATCCAAAAGAATCCCACTACGTTGTCTAGTGACTTAATAAAAGGTGACCCATCTAATTGAAAATGAAGTATGGCAAATACTAAAAATCAAACGCAGCTCAAGTTGCATCCTCCTAAGATTCTTTTTGTACATATATGCATACAGTTATACTTTCTATCTAATCTTTTATTGTGAGTTTTATTTAATCTGATCAGCGGTTGTTTTACAACTATATACAATATACAGGCAGCAGATCACATATCTTTTACAATGAATGAGTGATGATACAAGGAAGTCTTAATAGACTCATGCTGACTAAATCTATTTGGACAATTTACAGTGTGAAGGTTTTTTTTAGTTTTTTTTTTTAGAAAATGGTCTCTAAAAAAAGGATGAAAGATAGTACAAGAGACAGAATTGTAAAAGCCCTCAATATGTACAGAAAAAAAGCCTATATAGCATTTGTCAACAAAAGAACAAAGTCCAAATGAAATAATTTTCTCCATATACACATATAGCTCAAAAATATTTTCAAAGCTAATAGTCTCTCTGATTTGGTCACAGAAGTTAGAAGACAGTGAAGCATAGTGAAAAGAATTAAACAGCCTGATTGAACATCTGAGATCTCTACACAGCATGGCAAGGCTGTATAAGGTTAAGTAATGAGATGCACAATATACTGTTAGTTTCTCTCATGCAGATGCTCCCCTTGATTGCAATTCATGGCTAAACCAAGCTGTCGATCTACTGCCACTGAAAGTTAACAGAAATAAAGAGCACTGTGAGGTATTAATGTTACTGTACCCGACAGCATGGTCACGACTCTTTGATTTGGAGGAGACGTGGTGTGTAGATCGTGCTCAAATCGTCTAACAGTCAATACAGAACAATCTGTTCCAGTACCTCTTCAAGTGATCCACTCACGATTTAATGTCTGTTAATCGATTGGGGGGGAGACAAAGTCATAAACTCAAAAAGAATTTGAAATATATTTAAAACCTTGATGCCAGCTTATGGAAATTTACATCTTTAGCTGCCATTATCTTTGAATTTTTCTTTGTTTAGAGGATTTGTCATAGAATTAAAGTAATCCAACATGTATTTTAATGGAAATCTGCCACACTGTCAAGAAATAATCATTCACATAATTATAATTTACACCTTTACCAAATCAAAGACAAAGGCATTGCTGCAGACATCTATGTGGGCCATTATACATGGTAGATTGACTCATACAGAAATGAAAATCAGATCAAGTAATTTATCAATTTAAATCTACCAAAACCCTCTCCTTCAGATTGATCATCTTCACCATCACCGCCACCATCATCATCATCACACAATCAGACTTACAAATGAAGCTCATACAGAACTTGATAGTTCCGGGGCTTTTATCTATCCAAGTCAAAAAGGCACATCACTTTGATACCAGGCATAAATTAAATCAAATTGCTCAAGAAATAAAACCTATTTTCACAAAAATAGTGCCAATAAGATGAGAGTCCCATCAAAGAAGACATGAAAAGAAGACATAAGGGGGAAAAAAGGTTTCAGTGCATGTAACTACATTCATAACAAGCGCAATTTACAATTATGTGCATGGTGACCAAGTACAACCAGGTTAAACAAATCTGAAATGTAAATAAATTGCAGGCCAGACTGATGACAGATATGCAGGAAAAGTTTAAAATGGACATTTCTAACACAAATGAACTTGTTTTCAGAGTCAAGTTTGAGCTCCATCCATCCTAATGAGTGACTTTCTTCAAGCTACAATTAACTTGTCATCTACAAGTTGTCACTTTCCTACAGATGAGATAGAATTGAAGTAAAATATCAGTGTTCTCTAAAAGTAGCCAAAAGGTGATCAAAGTGGGCATCTCAGATCAGTTGATGATATTGTGGCTAAACAAATTCGGAAGTCTTCCTATATAAACAGGATAAAGAGGCCTACTAGCTGAATCAGAAAATCTCATTCATGCTTCAGTCCAGGTATTAATGTGACCCCAGCAATGCTCAAACATGCTTTAAGCAAATTAATGTAATTCAAGATGAATACAACTTTGATAAGTTATATCACTCACAACGAGGAGGAGGGGAGGGGAGGGGGGAAGAAGAAAAAAAAAAAACGGTTAACCAACAACTGACTGCACTAAAAAGACCTTTCAAAGCTTTTCCCGCTGCAATCATAGGACAGATGGTTGTGTGAAAACAGTGCAAAGCCAATCACAAATGTCAACTGAGCAAAGTGCCACAACTGCATTTTAACATGAAAACCATGGTAACTGCAGCGCTCAGTGTGCAACACTTTTTCCTCTTCAGTGACCTGAGAGGTAAAGTGTGTCACAGTGAATGCATGTGTGCTTCCGTGTGTTGTAATGGTAGTGAACAAAGTATGTACGTGGGAAAAAAAATAGTACAGATTACTAAGAAAAGAGATAATGGAAACCAATTAAGAAAGAAAAGAGAAAAGTTCATTGATTGATATGTTTTCCCAATTATTCTTGTTATGTTAACAGGGTCTTTGTAACATCTGTATATTTCTTCTGTGTTCAATGCTCTGCTGCTTCCCATGCAACTCAAGGGCAGCGGTCTGCAGTGACATCACAGGGGGATCCATTGGAAGAAATGTGAGAGGTGAAGGAAAAATCATTTTCATAGTTCCCTTGGTGGGACTTTTAGGAGCAACAGGAGCAGATCATCATTGCCACGACTGGGGAGGGAAGTTATTAACCTCAGCCAAGTCTTGCACAGCCGAGCCTTTATGGGTGTACGTCAGCTTGATCCTCATTCGTAGTTGTTGCTGGAATTTTGTGAGCACGATTTGTGTTTATAAAGGTTCTCAGACAGCATGAAAATCTTTAATGTGTGTTTCAAAAGTACAAAAACATCCTTAAATGGAATTAGTAGAGGTCAAACTCACCTTCTGTGGGTTGAGGACTCTAATGACCTGTGTGACGGTTCCCTGGTTGAGTGCTGGGACAATGTTACTACTGGGGGAGAGGAGCTGCAGCTGGAATGTCTAAAAAACAGATAGGAGACACTTAAGATAATCCTGAAGAAACTTGATTATTTCACTGGTCCAAAATAAGAATGCAATTAATAAGAGCACTGACCACAACTGAGTGATATTCAGTTTAAATGATTTGCGCTTTTCAGATGTTTGCATTCAACAAGTAGATTGTTAAATCAATGTTACATGTTAGAGATCTAGGGTGCTTTCATGGTCCATAGTATCACTTTCAGGACTAATCTTTCCATTTCACAAATTATAGTCTACAGTGTAGACATTTAAACATGATCAAGAGGCATTTCTAAAATAAATGTATTATTTAAACCAAGAGAATTCATTTTCAACACTAAACTGTAGACAATTTGCACATTCTTGTTAAGACAAAAGTGCCTTCTCAAGTCAATTTTATTTAAAAAGCACTTTAAAAACCAAGACAGTTGGCCAAAGTGCTGGACACAAAAAACAGAAACAGAAGCAAATTATAATTAGGGAGTATCGAAAGATAAACTTACAAGGAAATAAACAAATACATGAAAAATGCATCATACAGTTAAATAGCCTTCAAGTTTCAAAAACCTGTCCTGATGGTGACGTGAGAAAACGTAGCTCAGGACAATAAAACAGCTCCGTTGCAGTTATTAAAGTTTCTACATAACTAAATACTGTGATCTCATTAGTCACTGGTTTCCATAAACAAGCTTACATGTGTTTGCAGAAGTGAATTTAATTCAGTAGGTTGTGATGCGTCAGCTTACCTTTGGTACTGCAGCCTGAAAAACAAAGTCGGTCATATCTGCCTCTGTAGAATTGGATGCATGGATGGTGATGACTGCAATATTTGGGTTGGGGTTCGCCCTTTCAAATGTAAAGTCTATTTTCAGACCATTCTTGTTGTATGCCGTCATTGGAGGAATACCTATGTAAATATTTCAGGGTGACAAATGATTCAAATTTAGCGCTTTAATTCTTAACATTTCAGGATGGGTTATGGTAGTACAAGAAAACAAAATGAAGAACTGCTACGCTACATAAACTGCTGTATTTTTGGTGGTGCTTGGCCACAAGGAACAACAGATTCTCACCTGCAGCTGCAATGTCATTAAAGAGGGGTTGTGAAGAGAGTCCATCCAAGAGAAAAGAGGGTTGGGAAGTGGGTGCTGAAGGGGCAGGAGCCGGAGTTGGACCACCTAGGAGAATTAAAAGCAACACAGTGGGTTTAAGAAGACAAAGACACATAATAACTAATACCAACCACCTCATTGTGGCATTTAAACTGAGCTTAAGATAACATAAAGCAGTATTAAAAATGCTGTCACTTTGTTAATAATAATAATAATGATAATAAGAAATTTTATTTTAAGCGACTTTTAGGTCAATCAAGGACACTTTAGAAAAGAGAAAACACAATAAAATAAATAAAAACAATGGCCAAAGAACACATCATTAAAAAAATGAAAGTACAGCTACAGACCATATGCAGATTTAATTTATTAATGATTGTCTGCAATGAGGGGAAACTCAATTCAAGCAAAGATTATGAACCAAACTTTGGAGAATGATTAACTTTTACATGAACAGACACAGGTCAGACATACTCCCAATGGTGACACAAAAGGTTTATATCGAGTCCTTGTTATTCTTTAGATTGGAAATATATGGCTTTAAGGAAAAAAAAAAAAAAAAAAGAAAAGAGCAGCCTACCACTTAGAGAGAGGTCACCCAGCAGATCAAGCAGCTCCCCTCCAGCTGAGGCAGGCTTGGTGGGCATTGTGGTCTGGATTACTGGCACCACATCATTACCACCCAACAAGTCTAACAAATCATTAGCCTAGGGAAGGACAACATATTAACATTGTAGCATGCAATAACACCATTACACATTTTAATGAGGAAAATTTATTTGCAAATATTATAAATGGATTGGTATTTGCACAACTCAAATCACGATAAAACTTATGCTGCCTAAATGCCAGGTTCACACTGTATGATTTTTACAGTCTTATAAGATTAACTCAAGTCACGCTGCACAACGTGAAATTGGTAGATCATTAATTTACAGTGTGTTACACTGTGGAAATGAACACACTATTTTGGTTGGCTCACCTGCCTTGACTCGAATATGAACTTAAGTGACATCCCATTCTTAATCCATAGGATTCAATATAACATTGGTCCACCCTTTGCAGCTATAACGGCTTCAACTCCTCTGGGAAGGCTGTCCACAAGGTTTAGGGGTATGTTTATGGGCCATTCTTCAAGAAGTGCATTGAAGTACATTGTGAGGTTACACACTGATGTTGGACTAGAAGTCCTGGCTCTAAGTCTCTGCTCTAATTGATCCCAAAGGTGTTCAATCAGGTTGAGGTCAGGACTCTGCAGGCCAGTCAAGTTCATTCACAGCAAACTCTCTCATCCATGTCTTTATGGACCTTGCTTTGTGCACTGGTGCACAGTCATGTTGGAAGAGGAAGGAACCATGTTGGAAGAGGAAGGGGCCATCTCCTACAAAGTTGGGAGCATGGAATTGTCCAAAACCTCTTTGCATACTGAAGCATTCAGAGTTCCTTTCACTGGAACAAAGGGGCCAAGCCCAGCTCCTGAAACACAACCCCACACCATAATGCTCCCTCCGCCAAACTTTATACTTGTCACAATACAATCAGAAAAGCACCATTCTCCTAGCCACCACCAAACCCAGACTCGTCCATCAGATTGGCAGATGGAGAAGCGTGATTCGTCACTCCAGAGAATGCATCTCCACTGCTCTAGAATCCAGTGGCAGCGTGTTTTACATCACTGCATCCCAAGCTTTGCATTTCACTTGGTGGTGTATGGCTTGGATGCAGCTTCTCGGCCATGGAAACCCATTCCATGAAGCTCTCTACACACTGTTCTTGAGCTAATCTGAAGGCCACCTGAAGTTTGGAGGTCTGTCGCAATTGACTGCAGAAAGTTGGTGACCTCTGCGCAGTATGCGCCTCACCATCTCTGAGGTGTACTCTGACAGCTGACTGTGGAATATTTAGGAGGTTAGGAAATTTTATGACCGGACTTGTTGCACAGGTGGCATCCTATCACAGTACCACGCTGGAATTCACAGCTCCTGAGAGTCACCTACTCTTTCACAAATGTTTTTAGAAACGGTCTGCATTGCCTAGGTGCTTTTATACACCTGTGGCCATGACAGTGATTTGAACACCTGATGTTGATTATTTTGATGGGTGAGCGAATACTTTTGGCAATAGGGTGTACATTTGAATTTCCCTTCGGGGATTAATAAAGTTATATCTGTCTGTCTATTGAATCGTGGCTGCGACAGAAGTAAATCCGTAAACACCAGTGTTTTTAAGGCTGTGAACACAACATCATTGTATCATTGAATCACACGAAAGTTAGTGATGCGTAGCAGTGTGTGCACTTTGAAAATAAAACAATTAAAATCAAGAAAATGAAGCATCTTTCTTCTTGATTTGAGTTGCTTATTCTCTTCTTGTTTCTCTGTCATATTTGGTGCTGTTGTTGCTAGGCTACTATACTGTGTAGACCTGCATATGATTACGTTATTCCATGGTGTCTTCCTATTGGTTGGTTAGCTGACAGAGATCATAGAAGCAGCAACAGGCTGTCACACTCTGAGACGATCCCTCCAAATTTCTGACACTACTTGATGAAAACCATCTTTGATCGATATAAGATTCTATCATCTTTGCTCCTGTCTCATTGTGAGATATATGACCACCGTTTTTGAGCAATGATGACCAATTTTTCCCACGACTGCCCATCTTTCGTCTGAGACACCCGACTTTATACAGTGTACCCAGCATAAGACAACAATAAGATTAATAAAATCTATTGAAACTTGTGTATACACTTCATAATACAGTAATTAAAACAGGCCTCACCTGGTTGGTTGGTTGGGTGACAGGTGGTGGATGTTTTGGTTCCACAACAGATGGTTCTGTCTCTCCGTTCGTCTGTACAATTTCTGATGGACCATTAGAAGCCGTTTTCTCCATAATGGGCATTCGCTCAAGGAGAGCTGGCCTATTGCAAAAAAGAATAAGCGTGGACAAAAGCTAGATGAAGCCCAACTCTTGAACCATTTTTCCCTAAATTACAGATAAAAGTTGCTGTGACAAGGATGAAATAAAAATACTGCTTTACCTCATGTGGTCGTATTTCTTGAAAAGTGCGTTGTACTCCACAGCTCTTTGCTGAAGTTCAACGTCGATGCTGCTGCCATATATTGAAACCACTTTTTTGATGCGGCTTAAGATGGAATAAATAAATTACATGAATTATTTCAAGAAGAGAAAAGGCAACAAAGATCATGTATTATAGCCATAATATTGTTAACTATTTATATGGATTATTCCAAAAGGACCATGTTGCAAGTCTACATTAAGAATATGGGTGTTCCAACTGAAACCTGTTGCCCCACTACAGTGTCATCATTTTACTGTGAAGAAACGGTTAACAGTTGTCTACCACTGGGTCAGTTTTAGATTTTCTAACACAAGAGAAAACATTTCAGTCACCATACAACCTTACAGTTCAAAAAGGATTGGTTTAATTTATCACAACATTTCAATACAATGATTACAATTCTGTTAATTAACATTACATAATTTTTAGAAAAATAGCTAAAAAGGTCACAGGGCGATTCTGTGAGAAGTGGTGTGGCACATCAAAGGATCACCCCCCCTCTCCCAAAAAACAAAACAAAACAAAACAAAACAACAAAAAACCTAACACTCACTTTACACTGCTGAAGCGAGTAGACAGTTTCATTATCGCAGTAAGTGAATAACCTCGGGTCACAGGTGTGGACAGATTGGACACTAGAAGGCCTTCCAACACGTCGAGGACTTCATCTTCAGTCACCTTGATTTAAAAGAAAAAGAAAAAGAAACAAAGCCATCTCTGATGAATTGTGTGTGATTTTCAGTTTGTAAGCGTGTGTTTCACTGCAGGTATTATTGCAGTTATACCTTACCTGAATGGGCTCTTCCTCCTCACACTGCCCTGACACTAGCAGGTCCCCATACTCTCCTATGCACCATGATGCTACCTGCACCAGAGGTTGCTACAGTACAAAGAGAAATAGAACTTAAGTCCTCATGCAATCTTAAGATTGTTTGAAAACTGAAAACATGTTTTAGATAATCAACTGTTCTGACCTGTGAGATGTCATCCAGCAAAGCCTTGTAAAGTCTCTGTACTGTATAGGCATGCATCTCCACACTGTTGGTGATGAGCTGGATGAGGTTTGGAACAGAGTCATCTCGAACATAGCTCCCTGCCTGCAAAGATGAACCATGATGCCATTATCAAATACTAATCAAATTTTTGGCATCTTACAGAGATTGGTTACTTTTGACTTATTTGATTCATGTTACTCAATGTATCGTATTCCTCCAAATAAACACTCCTGGGTGCGATCCAAAACATGACCTGGATGGTATTCTGACCCGCAAACTCCCTAACTGTAAGGATCTGATGTTGTTTGATCATTTCATGTAGCCACCGAAACAAGATTTGAGGTGGGGGTGTGTGTGTGCTATAATTAGGGAGGGAGCCTTTATTAGAGGAAATACGGTAATTCTGGTAGTGTTTTGACCACATCAAATCAAAAGCCACTGGTTTTTGTCATATACATACTGTTGTCAGTACTCTCATGATGGTGTCTATGTGCCATCTTTTCGAAGGGGCGTATCTGTAAAAAAAGCAAGAATAGTGTTTGAAAGGTCTGAAAATGAAAATGTGATGCTATTCAAATCCCATTTTTCTAGGAGACAAATACTGTCAGAAAATAAATGATCTCAACATAGTCTGTCAGACGATGGATCACTCATTTTATCATCATACAGCATTTCAAGAGAACTGTGACACCACAAATGTATCCTGACTGGGTTGCAGAATGTACTCTATGCTAAAAGTAGCCTATTTCTGAAAATGATAATGAGAACTCATATTGCCCAGATCAGGCCAGACAGGATGACTCGCTAAATTATTCCAAGAGAGCTGAGAGGAGGTATAATGTGTTGCCATACTTCTCAGCAGCTAAAAAGACTCCTGATGCACAGTCTGCCTTGAATTCCGGGTCACAGGAATCTAGGAAGTAGAGCAGCTCTTTCATCATGCCTCTAATGTTGTTGCCGTTCACCAGGGCAAAGCTCAGTTCCATTGCACGTCTACAAAGCAATGAAAAAAATTAACAAGTCAGACATAAGGTTAAACAGAGAGCCAGATAAAACTAAAGTTAAAGTAATGTGACCACTGAAGAACCTTTTGATGGACACGTCCAAGTCTTTTAAACAATCCACAATGGTGCTCCGATGCCTCTGTACTGCATTGTGGTCTGTCTGCACTGTCTTTAGTAGAGATGTTAAAGCCACATATCTAGAATAGGGAAATTATAAAAAAAAAAAAAAAGTATTGTTGATATTTTGAAAACATTTTATATTACCTTATGCCTAAAAGTGAAAAAAAAAAAAAAAAGGAACTGAACATATTACCTTATGTTTTTGTCATTGTTTAGAAGGAAGCGACCTAGTATGTTAATGGCCAAAACCTGTGGGAAAAGATGCACTTAAGCAAAGTAAAACTTTAGGGGGAAAAAAGGTCTCCATAATGCTTTTCTTTATAGCAAGTCATCTCACCCTCAGTCCACTTTCAGACTTGATGTCCATTATAGTCAGCACGGTCTCGTACAGGATTGCATTGCCTACATTTTTACTTGTCTCTGTGTTTGTTGCCACCTGCAGGTGCATGAATTTGTCAGTGTTGCTGGTGACTTTTCTTTTTTTTTTTTTTTAAATCAAAGTGATGACATACATACATACTCCCACACCCACATGCTTTATTCTAACCTGTGCAAGTATGTCATTCATTGCTTCACTGGAGTCGTCATCACTCTTGCCCAAAATTCGCAGTAGTCTCAATATTCGCACCTAAGGAATGAAAAAAGTCTGTCAGCGTAATTTAAAAAAAAAAATCTAATTATAACACTGGCAGTCCAACTTTAGCTGTAGGTGAGGCACTGAATGATTCATGGTTGCTTATAGTTTGATATAACACAAGCATTCAATCAAAAGTTTAAACTTACTGAGGGAACGTTCAATAAGGGAGATTTACCTGCAGAAAAGGGTCACTTATGCCTGACACGTCATGCTCCGGAGAGTATCCAGACATTATTAGGTTCTTCAGGATTCTCACCAACTGTGGAACCAGCTATTAAAAAAAACAAAAACAAAAACACCAACAGCACAAGAGAAAGGAAGACGTGTCAAAGCATTTTGTGTAGATCACAACATTTTATTATTACTGATTATTTATAAGGAATAACTCTTATGTTAAAATAGTTAAAGTTAATAATTCTGATTAATGTGGCAAATGACCAAATTCATATGCAGGAAATGAAAATGTGTTGGAATTTTTGATTATTATTTAAGTGGTGTCAAAACATAGCTATCTGAACAATCATTTTGTGAGATTGTAAAATTAAACATTGATTATACAATAATATTGGGTTAGAACATTTGGCTTTGAGATACAAGAAAATCTACACATTTTTATATAGTTTTATAATGTATGGTAAGTTGGAAAACATTCATCCTAAGTTTTTTTTTTTTAATCTTCATTTTAATGACTGCTTTTTAAAATATGTTACGATATATGCAGCTATATAGGCAATATTCAAACATTTCTATAAGTACTTCACCTCCTTGTACAGTCAGAGAAGTGATTGTTCTCAGATGCATTTATTCTAAATGATACAAAGATCATGCTTGCTGTTTCTTTGAAAGACACAAACTAAAGGTGACTTGGCGCTTGATCACAGACTGCTTGTAGCATATAAATAAAATTTATTTTCTCCCTCTGTTTTTGTTCCAGTTCTTTTTCATCTAGCCCTTCATCCTTAAATTAGAGAAACACTTTACAGGATGCCAAAATTGCACTTCAGTTTTTGTCTGGACTGTGTATCAAGATTTGGCTGATAGAACAAGCTAAGATCCAATCTGAATGACTAATGCTTAGTATGTTGTGCATAAGATTTTGAATAAAGATGTTAAAAACAAAGACAAATATGAACCTTTGCACTTTCTTATCATGACATTCTAGTACTATATTACCCAAACTATTTTCTTTGCCAAAACCAAAGGCCATCTCTCCACAATCATACAGACTTGAAGTTATAGTCCTATCAAATAAGTGCCCTTCACATACATACAAATACAGTGAAAATCATCTGTTCCTACTGACACCTGTGACTAACATGTGGACGTACCCAGCAAATTACTTTTAAATAAACAGTGACCAAATGAGTTACATATTAGGAAAAACAATAGTGAACAATGTATCTGACAAATGGATCAAAAACTGATCAAAAACACTGACATAGTAATGATCACTGTACAAGTAAAGGAAAAAAAAATTGAATTAAAACACAACATGACATTACTCAACACAAATCTGGTTACATCCGAAGTGACTGTGAGGAGTGATTACTATTAACAGCATGCACCAGCTATGAGATCAGAATGTAGTCTTACCTTCTCATTCTAACACAATGCAGGAATTGTAACAAAGACAAATGACAGAAAAAATATGAAGTAGATGTTAGGGAGGGGAAATTGGAAATCATTAATTTTCAGAGAGCTTAAAAATAATGTTCAAATCATGAGCATGAGGAGTGGTGTCTCTTGCATAAATTCTACTACACCTAAACAGGGTCAGGTACAGCAGCAGTTGAGATACAAAGGAAAAGACAGTGGAAGGAGATAAAAAGACTGAGACATATTTTGAATGTAGAGGACACCTATAACACAGTCCAAACCTCATACAGTTTAATACGTTTGTGTGTCTAACCATAAAAAAAAAAAAGATGTGTAACCAAAGAGAGAATGAAATGTGGCATGCGCTTCGACAAATGCATAAGTAGTAACTCTAAGCTCCTTTAGGTTAGAGAATCTGTTTGTACCTTTCTAAAGTGAGCCAGCATGTCTGGACTTCTTTCACACATCTCAGTGAGGAGAACAACAGATGTATGAAGAACACCTGGACAAAGGGAAAGAGTAAAAGTTATTTTCTCTGCATAAATATATTGGCAAAAGTGGCTTTTGCTCTCTGCATTACTCGGTCAGCAGTTTTGAGGTTGTAGAACTAAGACATTATGTTGGAGGGTCCCATTAGAGCCTGTTCTGATGATTGAAATTTATTGTCTGCAGTGGCATTAGAAATATGCAGCAACAAATCTGTGTACAGTCATGTAAAACATAACACATACACTTAAATACGATGCTGCAAACCTAAATGATGGACAGCAATGTTGTAAAGAAGACTGGGCCAAAATTCCTCCAGAACAATGTAACATTCAGAGCATCACATAAATGTTATTACTGTTCAAAGTGGGTCCACACACACTACTGAAACATGGGCTTACCTAGTTTAAAAAAAAAGAAGAAAAAACAAAAAGTAAAACTTTGGCCTGAATATTAATCCATTCATAGACGTTCACGCTGCCTGAACACTG
>JBAMYA010000018.1:10314624-10325615 GCA_037176975.1 Arrhamphus sclerolepis
ACTGTTCAAAATGGGTCCAAACAAAATACTGAAAAATGGGCTTACCTAGTTGAAAAAAAAAAAGAAAAAAAAAAGGAAAACAGACCGATTCTGTGTTCTGGATTAATGTTATGATTTCAACCAAGGCTGCATTTATCCAATTTAATTTACTATTAATGATAAGATGCAAAACTTATTATAATTTAAAATGAAAAGAAGAAAATATGTTTTACACTTTATTTTATGGCAATTTACATGCTGTTAGAATATTTAAAATATTTACATATATATGGATTTGTTTGTTCCTTATAACAGCATTCAGCTGGAGTCAGATATGACATTATTATGCATACGATCCACTGCAGTGGCCATCAAATGACAGCCCGATAAATCTGATTTGAATATTATGAAACAAAATAGTCATCTGCTCGCGACCTGATTTCAGTGTTAGAAGCAGCAGAAAGAACTGATGAAGACACAGAGTACTAAATAAATTATAAAAACAAATAGTGAAAAGTCAAGGGAAAAAGTCTGAGAATGAGTTCACTGTATTAGGTGTTTGGAAGTATGATGACATAACAAAATACATGCATTTTGAGATTGTATCTGCCAGTCAGGGCTAACTTCCAGTTAGTTCACAGTAGCAATTGTTGACAATGTTTCAGATATATTTGTGCAGCTTAAGGCTGTGCACTCCAATTTTCCTTTGTATGCATACATGGTGTGCAGTGCAAGACAAATGATTATGATTCACAAATAGCACACACATCATCTCCAAACTCAACTGAGGCAATTACTACAGCATAACCCATGTATGTTAGAGGTTCTGATTATTCAAGCACCTTACTAAAAAAATATACAACAAAAAAAATCCCTTTAGTATGGCATATCCACAATATGTGAGAGGCACAGAAACCCCAGAGTATGACAGGCTCATTAATTCCACTCTCCTCTACAAAAGGACATAGGCTACCCTGCATCACAAGTGGCAGAAAACTGGATGAATTCTGAACAAAGCCACTGAATCTGGACAAAATATTTCTACTCACCATGGTTCTTCTCACTCAACAAGTTTTTTGTGGCTGGAAGGAACATTTCCATCAGTTCTGGAACCTTCCTGATCACATGAACTGCACACAGTGCTGCCTGTTAAATATTTAAATAAAACAAGGTCCAAAGTTTAACACAATATTTTACTTTTGGATATTAACTGCAACAGTTCAACGCAACTGACAACTTGTCTATCCTAAATAGTCAATAACAACATGATTCTTCAAGTAATTTTCTAAATTTGGCTATTGTGAAGCTTACTTTTTTCCTCAAATAGGAGTTGGATGTTTTGAGCAGCTTCTCCACTTCCCCTGCCAGGTCACGACACATTTCTGAAGAACCCATGCAGCCTAAAGTGCACAAAGCCAGGCCCTGGACGTATTGTGTGCTGTGATTTAAATCGCTGGTGAAGAAGAAAGTATTAAAGTAAGCCATGGAAACCGTGCTATGCCAACATGGAACATCTATAAATGTTGCAACAGAGACACAGACATGTATGAGAACATTATGAGGACGGTTTTGGAGGGAAATGGGGGGGGGGGGGGGGTCTGTTGTAGCAGATGAGGCAAGTTTCAATGATGCCTGAACCAACAAATTATATTTCATCATACACTACTGAGATATGGCTTAAAAGACTAATACTGAATACAATGACCTTGTCTGACCTTCACTTACTTCTTAATGCAATTTGTCATTAGAAGATGAACATCTTGTCTCTCATCCAACAACAGCATAGCTCCCAAGTAACCTATTCGTTTGTCAGTGAACTTCTGGGACGCAATCAGCTTCAGACACTCCAGCTTTATTAATCAAAACAAACAAATAAATAAATAATCAATCGCTGTATTATCAGTGGAAATTTAAAAAGCTTCATGAATATACGTATTTTGCCTTCCTATTCATCCGTCTGGCATCACAAAAACATACCTGCCCAAAGTGTGCTGGGTAGCCCAACATGTGCATGTAAAGTAGCTTTGCCACATTTCTACAACGGTATGTGTTGTCTTCCTCCCTAAAGGACGAACGGATAGCAGCGCACTCTTTCTGGATCATCTCACGCTCCTCTGCTTGGGTCCGTGCCGTCCGGATGGTCCGGATAAGCTCCCGCAGTCTGATCGGAGCTGGCATTGTCTGGGGAAACAAAAAAAAAACAAAACAGAAAATGAATGAATGAACAAATGTACAAATTAAAAAGGAACAAGAGCAGGAACAGGAACAAAAAAAACTCTTTAATAATTAAGAAAATGCATTGTAAATAACTTAAAAACACGTGGCCCTAAAAATAGAGCTCTGAGGAGGAAAAAAATCCAGACAAATACACTTGTGGCTCCAGATGGAAGTTCTAATCTGGATTTCTCAAAAACAAACAACATAAAATATTTTTTATTAAGAAGTCATAAATACAACTACTACATCAATGAGGACAAGGTCCTAAAATGGCTAAAACAGCTAGTATGGTAAGGACAAAAACATAAAATAAGGTGCAAGGCACTGTAGTATGCATGTCTCTGTTTATATGGGTCAGAAATTTCTTCAGTGTCAACTCCAAAACTGCCAAAAACATGGATCCAAACCTTAAATTAACACTTTTAATGGTTCACATGATACAATTCTACTACAACCATCTATAACAGCTGTCACAACAAGGCAGTATAATTTTAGAAGTACGCACTATTAGTTGTTAATGTCAAAATTTGGAGAATTTTATTTGAACTAAATGAATTATCTTAAAAGGAACAAAGCTTTTTTTTCCCCCAGATTGTGTAGTGTTTGAGGTGGAGAAGGTCACAGACAAAAAATAAAAATTGCAGATCAAAGCGATGAATCTTGAGAAATAAAAAGTTAAAACCTTATGCACAAAGGTACTTCACAGCAGTCACTTTCAAAAAGTATGTCCACAGCTCTCATCTCCACATAATGCATGCAGAATGCAAATGTTGTTACTGGAGATGTCGCATTAGTGACCTGCCAAAAGTACAACAATATTTAAAATGGGGAAGATGTGTTGTGCAATTGACTTTACCAACAGATTCAGTGAGAATTCATAGTTAACGTTTCACAAACTTCTAAAATGTAAAGCATAGATGTCATGAACTGCTGCAATTCCTGGAGTCAAAAAGAATTCAGACCTGGAATTTGCAATGAACACTCTTCGTCTGGAATGGTAGACTTTAGGTACAAATTATTATAATACGGTTTCAAGGCAAACCATAGACCACAATAGCTAGCTTGCTCCATTTGTGCTGTAACTGAAATGTTTTTACTTTTAGCATCTGAATTCAGATTGAATTAAAAATGCTTTTATTAATCTCTGAAAGGAAAATTTAATTGTTGCAGTAGTCGCAACGATGCGAGTCCCTTCAAAGATTTGTCGTTTTTCATCATTCCATGAAAAATCGCGTAATTATGTTTCTATGATCAGATGTTAGGTAGTCATGACAACCTAAAAATTTGTACAGAAAGTCAAATAAATATACAGCAGGTGTGGATTGACACCGATTTAAACCCTTTAAAAAAAAAAGTTCATGTGTTTCTCAATTACAGTAATCAATATAACAACTAAACAATTATGCCAGAATTCTCAAATTCTGATTAACACCAGACTATGATTACTGTGTTCAAATTAGACGAAACACACCAAGCAGAAAAATTAGATTACTTTGTTTCAGCAGACTAAAGCTTGTAAGCATGAATGCCCTCCAAGAGAGGGAGAACATTTGAAGACATTTTGTTTCTTTTAATGCAATGCTAATAAAATAATCACCGTCCCACACTAATAAACCGTCCACCAACTTTGACATCCAAGCGACACAGAAGATTTCAACTTTACAAAAAAAGACAACCAAACAGATACACAGCCTATAAATATACCACAAAAAGAGTTATCAACTTTAACAGAGGCTGCTTTAATCGCATATTTTAAGATTCCTTTAACTGTCAAGTGATTATTTCTTGAACTGTTGTCATGCTAAGCATTTTAGCTTCCATACAAGTGACACTATGTGCCGTTTGTCCAAAATAGATGTACCTTGTGCCCCTGTTAAACTCTTTTATAGACCCATATGTCTTCTTCACTTAAGGGTAATTTCATTGCACTCACTGCAGTCCACCCATAAAACGTAATGGGAGTAAAAAAAATGAAAAGAAAAGAAACGTTTTTCCTGATGACAAATTTAAAAAAGTAACCAGAGAATCTACAGATTAAGGAGACTGATTCTTAGCCAAACAAAATACTCCCAAATATGTCTTACCATCATCAAAAGAATCATTAGATCAAAAGGGGTTTTTGACACTATGCCAGCCTGAGAAAAATGAGAATCTGGAATGTGAGAGGAAAAATTACATTTTTTGTTCAATAACGTGGCAGCTTTTATACATTCTATGAAATTCACTGTGATCAAAGAGGAACTCGGAGGGAGGTCAGGGAAGGCCAAACTTTATTAAAGCCAGAGATCTACTGTCTGACTTAACACCTTTTAAATTACCTCAGCTGAATGGCCCTAATGTTTGACTCCATGAATCATAGTACCATGTCTCTTGCTGTGCTTATAACCAACACAGAAGGCAAATATAACCACTGCTGAGAGCAGATAAATTAGAGTCCATTATTTTTGCTGGACAACAAAACAAGCCCAAAGAATGAAAATTCAGCATCTCTTTTCAAATATCCATCACTACCTTTTCTGTCATCTAGAAAATAAAACAACTTACTAAGCTTAAGAGACAAAAATATCAGATGGAAAATTTAAAAAAAAATGTAGGGAGCTGCAAGAGCTTATTCAATAGTTCACTTAGATTGCCTTTATTCTATCATTATATAAACAAGAAATATGCTTTGAAACAGATTTGGTGGTGATCAAAGACAATGCCACATTCAGCTCATAAACACAACATCAGACAAAACAGCTGAATGTACTTTGGGGTGTCTGGTACAATTACGGTATTGACAAAATTGTGGGTTCACACCTTCCAACAAAAGAGACTGAAAGAATACTAATGTGTCACAACATACAGAGCTGTGCTCACAAGATATCTTAAAGGGTAAAGGGTGAGTGGATTGATTAACATGGTGGATCATGTGGTCAAAGCTCTGATGACAATATACAGCAATGACCAACAATTCATCAGGAACCATGGAAGACAAAGTTGTGTCCTCCAAAACTAACACAAATGTAAATCTTTCCTAGAGATCTTCACCATCAAGGAATATTTTGCATATACCTCAAAATGTTCATAACAAGTACATGCTCTTATGAGATTTAGACAGTCTAGATTCAATTTCTGAGCTTGACAGCCAGCACACAAGTAAGCATACCAAACTCCTATTTATCAAAGGCAACCAACTAATCAACTATTTAAAATGATACCAAAAGCAACAAGGGATCAAGTACTATTTAAATGATTGTACATCATATTATTAACTGCAGTCAAGAGTCTATGACTGGAATGTGTAAATGCAGATAGTTAGATGCCTCTTTTGGAAAAGTCTTGGAACTTAAACTAGACTAGAAGATCAGACTACTCCACGATGTAATGTTTCCAGAGTGCTTCCTTGCTTCTACCATCACCAAATGTTTGTAATAAATTCTGCACGGCTAGCAATATTTAATATTGCATCATTGATCCCAGTCCTGGGATCAAAAAGAACATCTTATCTAAAAAATAAAACTTAAGTGTGAATTATGAAAAACAATGTTGTTAAACTATTGTCTTAGATGGCACGTTTCAATTAGTGGCAACTCTTTGAACCACTTCAAGTGATAGCACCCCTCAGGCTGAAGAGGACCATAATGTCTGGTAGGCATAATTTAGAACTAGTTTATTGCATAAACTAGCCCCACATACAAGGACTGAGAGTGTTTGGCAGGCCTCTAACTGGACAGGTAACATGAATAAATCACATCTCTAAGCTGGTTTTCCTTTCAGTTTCAGAAACCTCTATATACAAAACTCAAGATTAAAAAAAGAAGGTATATTTATAAAACTTATACTGTTTCAGTGCACGCTCTTGTAGGTCCAAGTGCAGCACATACCCAGTAAAAATTTAGCCCTGGTGTCATGTCTCCTTTATCTCCTTTATCATGTCTCCATGTCATCAATGTTGAACGTGACATTTATAGAGTCAACTGACAACACAGTGAAGGCTGATTTACCCTCCGAAAGCATTATGTCCAGTAGGAGAGGAGCTTCACTCTCCATAATCAGTCTGAATAACTTATGGTTAAATGATTTTATTTAAAATAATACTGTCTTACTTCAAGCATAACACTATTATCTTATATAGTGTTTTATTATTATTATTTTTACCTCAAAACTATTAATATACACACAAAAAACAACAATCATTATTATTATTATTATAATAATGACTTCAATGTCCTTGGACACACACTACTGTGTGTTGGATACCCCTTCCCTACAGTTAAGTATTAACATCTACACTTTCAAATATACTATAATTTGGCCAAAAATAGCTTGATAATTGATGATGCCAATTTTTCATAAAATAAGAATAACTTAGGTTATGACTTCATAGAACAGATAATTCCAAAAAAGCACAAGACAATGCTGTAAGAGCTTTCTATATAGTAGAGCTGGTGAGGGGTGGATATGGCTACAATTCAAATAAGACCCGGTCCTATTTCTTTCCCTTAGCCCCATCTCTCCAGTTTGCAGGCTGCAACATAGAGACAGAGAGACAAAGTAGTTGTCATATGCCATCCAAGTGTTTTTAGAGTTCTTTTGATCAGCCCTTCATTCCCAAAAGAAAAGGCAATTACATGTCTTGTTTTCCAAAGGAGATAGGCCACACCAGCCTCAGACCAGATATAGCCCTCTGGTCTAGAGGTACCAAACAGGTGGTGCTCAGAGAGCTGACAGTGCCCTGGCAAAAGAGGATTGAGGAGGCGTATGAGCGGAAGAGGAAAAAGAAATATCAAGCGCTCATTTCTGAATGCCAGCAAAACGGATAGAACGCCTGGAATCTACAAATAGAGGTCGGCTGCAGGGGCTCTGGGAAGGTGCTCTGCTGGGTGCTCTGGAGAACACTAGTGCAGTTGGGGATTGAAGGCATGATCAGGAAGCAGCTGGTAGGCAACATCACCAAGCAGGCAGAGACAGCATCCCGATGGATTTGGATCCAACTGTATGTGAGATGGCAGAGCCAAGTTGTGGAAGGATCAACGGGAGAGAGTTGAGTGATGGTTACCAGGGGGTAGACCCAGGACACTGGATCTACTGTCAAGCCCACCCGATATGTCATGGGCTTAATCTGACGAAACATCAAAAAGGGAGGGTCCCCATCTGATGACCTGCTGTAGCCACTCAACTCTTGCCCAGCACTGGTGCCTGAAAAGATGGAAGGAGAGGAGAGAGCGATGCCACTGGCCCACAGATGGCGCAGGGCAAAGTACCTGTAAAGGTGGGCCAGCTGCGACAACCCGATCACATTTTGCATATCTTGCATTCATCCTGATGTGGTAAGTGCAAATTGAAGTAAAATTCATCAGGTGATCACAGGTATGTATACAACTTTCTAGTTGTTGGGGATCAGCAAAAGTATATGCAAAAAAGTCCATGAGTTCAAAAAGTGCCACATGTGGTGGATGCATGCCTTGTATTATGGATCTTGTGGTCTCTCTGCTACTTTTTGACCCTGTTAACACATGGTTTTAAAATCCATCCTGTGTGATCCGATCACAAGTGGACAACCTTAAGTACAGGTGTAAACACATCCGGGCCACAGTGAAGGGGTGTCTACACATCTGACATCTTGTGTCCAGATGGAAGGATGTTCTCATTCACAAAAGTGATGCAACAACGGTGCCATACTGAAATATGAAACAGCTAGAAGAATAACAACAGACGTCAACACACAACCAGAATATCGTGGACCCAGCTACGTTGAATTGCCTACTAGAGTTATTTTTCATTTGAATTCTGACATATACCATTTCTGTTTTGATCTGTTTTAAGTCTTTAGTCATGTTTTTTTTTTCGTGCTATTGTTATTGTATATGTACAATTCATCCTTAGTTATCGTTGGAAAAAAAAATTAATATGTGCAGGACAGGTCTTCCTCTTCTGCTCATCAACTAGGCGTGGTTTAGTGCATCAGTGAACTCCCACAGGTAAAAACCAAAAACACCTATGGGCTTTGCAGGCAGAAATCATGTACCTTGTTTTGTTGTTTTGTTTTTTTGTGCTTATCAGGCATAGAATGAGATCTGATCCAAGCTATCACTCCAGACATGCCATTAGTGCCAGGTGTGAACAGATGTGCTTAGAGCTGTCTGTTTGCGACTGGATCACTCAGAGCAGATTTTAAAACTTGGTGTAAACTAGGTAAACAGGGTCTGAGTCAACAGGCAGTTTTTGTGTCAGTACCATAAATTGAATCATCAGTTAACAGAACAGGTACCTGAATAAACCTGCTTCACCTAGTCCTGCCTTAACTATTACACAACCAACCAGTTGCAAATATTTGGTCTGACTGTCGTCATTTGGCATAATAGTTCAGTTTTAATTTCCATCCAACATATAAGACTGGCTCAAATTAAGTCACTATTTACATATTATATTATATTCAATTATATGAGCCAAATTATTCTTCTACTTGTATAACAGGTAACTTAAAGAGTACGTAACCTTTACTGGGACTTGACAAGACCAACAAGCAGGATCTGGTACCATAGAAAGAATATTAGACCTGATGCGAGAGGAAACACCTTGGGACTGAAACGTGAATCTGCCAGACATGTATCGCGCATACTTTTGTGACGCTCGTTAGCTCACTTCCTACTTAGAACCAACTTCCTTAACGTTAACCTGCCCCACGCAACAAGTGACATCAAGACAACGAAGGTACAATATCAGAGACAACGTACCTCACTGTAATTCCCAAATAAGAAATGTTGCCAACACGAAATAGCTATGACACGAAGCTAGAAATTTCGGGTCCACGTCCTCAGGACAGCAAGCCAGCTGTCGGTAGCTTCCTCGATATCTGAATACAACTTTTGACTGATAATATTAACAATGTGCCAAGTCTAAAAACATTCCCATGTCATTAAGAAACACACGTGTGTATATATGCTCAGTGTTAGTGTCTACGACAATTAATGAAATAAAAAATACCTCAAACGAGCTAATCGTAGTACGAACTATACCTCGCTAGGACGAGATGTTAGTTTAACGCAACAGCAGCTTCACCTTGGCTGACACTGTTGCTTTAACGTAAGCCTTTAACCAATATAATTAAACAAAACCGTCCAGCGACAAGTTTGCGTAAACCAAGGCCGATAAACCTGGCTCTATATTCATCGGGACATGATGCAGTTTAAGGCCTTCTTGAAGCATTTGGATTAACAAGCTAGCGAGTCCCTTATAAGCGTTAGCTAGCTACCTGACCATTCGTTTCTTTCAACTGATGCGAAATGTATGCAAATCAGAAAGCGAGCTCCAGTTACACCTTCTAGTTATGACAAACCGACCATTAGACTGGCGCCGAACAGTGTCATGGTGAAAACTAGTCAGTGGGCAACCGGACGGCACACTTTTATAAACTCTACATACCTACCCGAGCAGGTAGCTGCTGCTACGAGGCTAGTCAAGTTAGCTGCTGACAGGCACAACCCCGGCAACTGAGGGCTGCCACTTCCTATGCAGCGCCCCGAGTGAAAGTTGACACCGTAGATACAATCAAACCGCATGTGATTACGCGAAAAAACAGTTTTCACATACTTCTGCTGACACGGTATTCGTCGGACGTACTTACTAGCCGTAATGATGCCAGAAAAGGACTGGAATCGTCTCTATTAGCAATGGAGGGAGGAACACACTAGACATGCAAAATGGTGGCTACTTCAGCCTCAGCACATCTACCGCAGGCGGAGGGTTACGCTGGTTGGCGAAAAGAAGCGCGGACATCCAGCTCAAGTTTGTCACATCATCGGCGTACAGTTTACGTTGGCCTGGACAGCAGCAGTTACGTTATTAGCCTGGACCAGACCAGTCCTCCTCTGACCGAGACTGCCACCTGATATGCCAGTGTTCACTGGACACCATGGGTAATAGTACAGTTATGTATTTTTTATTATGAGAAACGGCCTATGCTGTAGCATTTATTTATTTTTATTTTTTATTTTTTGTCATTTACCAGTAGCTGTCCAGAGTGTAAGTTCGCTCCGTTTCATCGTTCTCGCATTAAATATAATGGGCTAACACTGAGCTTGTTTTCGTTAGCCATCTAACTCTCGTCGATGTTATTGGATGGGATTTTAAATAATTGCACCTGATGTGACTTTCAGTCTTACATTGATGTGTTTCGTTTGTCACTGCTATATGACACGCATTTCATGACACGACGAGATTTTTCTGGTTGAGATTGCATTATTTTTTGCTTAACCTTGCGGAAGAGTACATTTTCTAGCTCCTCTATGTCGTGCTGCGGTCGGTTTACTCGTGGCATTTAGTGATGACGACTACATGCGATGTTATTACTGGAGCAGTCCAGCGGTTTGTAGCACCACCCAGTGTTGTTACTGGGATGTCTGGTAAATGATTCTTTAGTTTGTGCTTGATTAATAATTTATTAACTATTAGATAACGGGCCGCATTAGGATTTGGTTTGAAGTTTGTTCAGCAAATAACTATAAGTTTTCTTTGATTTTTGATATATCAATAATATGATTGATCAAAAAGTAGTCAACTGTAATCGATGAAAAAAAACAACAACTCTTAACTCTCAGAACACGTCAAAGGGCCACGTGACAGAATAAAAGCCACAACTTGTGGTCATTTGTCATATGTCACGTATTCACACCAGGAAGGTCCGCTATTTCACTTCATTCTCTCTCTTTGGTCCGGGCCTATTATTATTATTATTATTATCATTATTTTTATTTTATTCTTATTATTGTTATTATTATTATTTTTTTTTTTTTTTTTGAGCCCTTTGGTCC
>JBAMYA010000018.1:10325809-10337487 GCA_037176975.1 Arrhamphus sclerolepis
TATATATATATGGCACATGCAGGAGCACATCTATGTAAATATTCAATTTTTAAATCCTTTCCTGCAACGTAGTCAAGTGTTTCCAATAATGTTTGTGTGGACTCTCATCAGACCATTTATGACCTGGAGGGAAAACATATCTTACATGGTTTTCACCTTTTGAGTATCTCTTTATGTTCATGTATGTCAGTGTGCAGAAATGCATTCTTTGAGATTCCTGCTGTTGGAGAAACTATTACAAAGGTGGTTGGGAACGTTAACAGGTTTCTGTCTATTTGCAAACTTTGTCAACATAATAATGTGACTAATGTAAAAGATGCAGTCATGGAGCTGATAGGAAGGTGGATTTCAAGGATAGGTGCTGTCTGGCATGAGTCAATAATGTAATAATGGTGGAATGACTATTGAGTACTCATGGATGAAAACTGATGTGAAAAGTGTTGTGACTGCTGCGATTCTCACTGCAAAGACAGACTGCAGGGTGCTTTATCGTTTGATGTGTCTATGGAGCAACCTTTGCAGCTGAACATGTTTCTGGGCTCTTTTTAAAAAAAAAATTGTTATGTCTGTTAGTTACCAAATTAAATTTACATTAGAAGAAGAAAAAAAAAAGATCCTGCCGTAAGTTTCACTGTAACTGGTACATTTTCTTTAACACAGTTAGAGGGACAGGTGTTTCAACTTTTACTTGCAGTGGATCTGCGTACTCATTGTGTTTGTAGGTTTGATCTAATGTGTATGATTGCGAGAAAAGAAAACAGAGTACACAGTCAGCTCAGCTAGTGAAGACCATAACAATTCTAAAAGCAGCCTCACTGCCTTTCATATTTTCATAAATTTGTGTTTTTGTCTGTTCCACTTTTCATTCTTTGTGCAATGAAATGTTCACTGCATTTTCTTTGCCCAATGAGCACAGTTCATACTATTAATGTGTATATTCATTCTTCTACATGGTTTACCTTCACCATTTCAAGGACACTTTATAAATATCTATTGTGATCAATTAGTCAATTCCCAAACACACATACAATCAGCAGAAAGTCATATCAACTTTCTACTTATCTGGAAGTAAATGGAATACTTTTTTCATCTTTTTTTTTTAGGTTTATTTAATATACTACAAGATTGCACAGATTAATCCAAAGAAAAATGAAGTTTAACTGAAATTGGTATTATGAATTCAAGGGAGACCCTGATATAGATGTATTGTTCAATTTACGTCAGTGTGACTTATTTCAGGCCCTCTGCCACAGTCCACCTTGGTGGACAGAATGCTGACCTCTTATCTTAAACAGGTTGCTATCCTCTGACGGGGATTTTCCAGTGTAATCTACTAAAGTAATGCATGGCACATCCCTTGTTTCTAAACATAGTTTGTTTAAACTGCTGTAGGAAAAAAAACTTCTAACACTTGCAGCTACAGTAATCCCTGAAAACTAATGAGCTCATTTGTTTATCTGGAACACCTACAGGAGTCCAGAGCGGGAACTGAAAACTCCAAGGAAGGCCAAATGCAATTATGTCCGGGCACAATAGAACGTCTTCCTTTGGAAAATAACATCACTTACAGACTTACACAACTTATACTTTGCATGTATTTTGGTTTGTACATTGATCATTGATTTTCTTTGCCCTGAGACGGTCAGACTAGACGAACAGACTGAAGGACCAGTCAAGCAGACACACACACACACACACACACACACAGACAAAGGCACATAAAGCAAATTTGTCTTTCAGCTTGACAGCAAATGGACGTTTGTCATTGTTTCGCATTTCTGGTTCTTGAGGGCCACTGCACTGGAGCATGTTTCCCTGCTCCAACACACCTGATCCAAGTGAATATCTTTTTTCAGACTTTGATGAGAAGCTTGTTTATTTGAATCAGGTGTGTCTGATCAGGGAAACATTGAAACCATGTAGGGCAGTGGTCCTTGAGGACCTGGACTGGGGAACACTGCTACATGTAGACATTGTTGTACTTTTAGTTTGTACCAAATGGCATACATTATAAAAACTACACTGCTAAGTTGAAATTTCTAAACATTTCATATCATTGAGTAGGAAGACATGTATGTATAAAGAAACTATCAATGTGAATTAAAAAAAAAAAAAAAGTCAAATGGAAATGCTGATATTTATTCTCTCAGATATTTGAACTTGTTTTCCAAAAGGGCCATAAGTGATGTGTTTTCACCCACGTGTACAGTAGCACCTTACCTCTAATGGTCTCTCGCTGCATGTTAATGTAGAGCAATTTTCATGGTGTCTCTTTTCCTGGAACAAAATTCCATTGTAAGCGTGTGTTTCTTACTTTTTGCTGTTTGATTGTGACACTCTATGTTTACATCAGATGGCAAAATGATTACAAATTCTTGAGGAAAATGTTTGATTTAGATATTTTACATTTATACTTGGATGATCATGTGTAAGTGACCAGTTTCTAAATGATCAGATCTCTGGTCCAGCATCCCTTATTCTTCCGTTTGTGCATAGATGGAAGACAGGGCCCCCGAACTTCCTGCAGATTCAGACAGTGTTGCGTGGAGGGGACGGCGTGCTGGAAAGGAGAAGGAGGGGCCCTTTGAATTCAACAGGACCCCCACTGCTTGGTGTTTGAGTAGAGTTTTGGCATTCTATCTTTTGTCTGTTTTTCTACCCCTCCGCCACCTACTCCCCTCTCTCTCTTCTGTGTGTCTGTTGGCTGATCAGTTTGTCTCTTTGTCTGGATTCAGTCAGACACTGCGTCACCTCCTGCCCACAGAGACACACAGACTCAGAGATAACATCACAGCGGCAGAGACTGGGGGAAGGAGGAGGGGAGGGGAGGCAGCGAGCAAGGAGAGACAGATGTACAGACAGAGCACTGGCGGTGGGGGGATGGGTATTTCTCACACATCAATCATTGGCTATGTGCCGAGAAGCCGGGCCGCTGTAGTAGTTGATAGTTCGATACTTGAGCCTACCATGCCATCACAAATGAAGGCTTGGACTTGTATGGGAAAGCGACTAAACTGCACTCACATACCCATTTCCGAAAGTAGCCATATGACGGAATAACAAACGTGAGGTTTATTCCACTGTTTTCCACCAGCCGAGAGTAAGAGCGAAAGTGTGCGAGTGTGGGTGCCTATGCACACACATGCACAATACCTTTGGATCTTGACGAGGGCTGTAATTACTTCTGTCAGTCTCAGGTAACTGAAGTCAGGATCTATCGTCCATCTCTGACTTGTGTTAATGGAGAGAGCATGCACAAGAAAAGAAGATGGGGGTTTTAAGCTGTCACTACCTTGAGCTATCAGAGGGCACATGTTCAGATTTGTCCAAGTTAGATGAACTTTCCACGCAAGTGTGTTCATGGAAGCAGTTCCCAGAGTCGAATATCGGTTTGTGGGGTCACGGGAAATAATAAGAAATGTGAAAAATGTTAACCACACCCTGCAACCAGAAATGCTTCTGTAAAACAAAGAGCAGCATCGCAGGGAGTGAAATGAGCTACATATGGGCTGTAGCCTCCCTCTCAGAGATGATGGTATACGGTAGATATAGAAGTAGTCAGAGCTGCAGAGAAGACAGAGGGTAAGCCAGGCTGCTCAGTGTGTGGGTGGTGTTGAGAGAAACGGAGGCAAGCACATAGAGTAGAAAGGCAGTTAGCTGGAGGAAAAGAGGCTGCTCATCCCATGGGATTGCAGCATGGCTGATGGAACAGTTAGCATGTATCAGTGTGTGAAATAGTGGGGGTTGGGATGCAAATTAAGGTAATTTTTATGCATATATGTCAATGCGCTCAACTTGGTGGTGTTGGCATTGTTTCTCTGTTTCAGACCATTTGTATGAAACCACCATCCAGAATTTTTGCATCAACATTACAGTGTTACATTAACGAAACAATAGTGGGTTTGTCGCTTTAAGCTTCTGCAAAGGCCATATCCAAAAAAATGATGAAGTCTTAATTACAAAACAAACAAACGTGTGTTTGTCTTGTCTTTTTTGTTGTTGTAGGACTGCAGATGGAAATGAGCTTTTAGTTAAATCTGGCATATTTATACTGCATCATGAATTTGTTCATCAGTATGCACTGCCCTCACCAAATAAATTCAACTTTTTTTTTTTTTTTTTGATTAACTCTTCTTTTTAGATTTATTGTGTCAGTGCTTCTAATAACTACTGTTGCACTACAAGTCTTAGAAATTCAAGTTAATGGGAAAGATAATTGCAAATATAAGAAAAACATACGTGAACCCTACATATGATGTATTTTGTGCCACAGTCTGTGTTTTCAGGACCACATATATTGTTATAATAGCTGTTTTCTGCCATTTCTCTCTGTGGAGACCAAGTACTCCTGCAAGATACAATGTATGGGTAGAAAGATGGTTTCTCTACTGCAACGCACTTTATATATTAATTTGTCAAGCTCCACATTAAATGTTATAAATCCTCTGATTTTAAACATAATATTTGTGAAATCAGCCCTTACAGATGCACAAAGAATGTAATATTTTCACTTCTGTAGCCAGGCACATTATTTTCCCCTTGATGCTGGTAAGCTTAAAAGTCCTGGATTGAGTGATTGATTGACTGCACTCCTCCTTTTATTAACAGCAGCCCACTGTGTTCACCAGAGACATGCGCGTACTGTCTTTTTTTTTTCTTATCTCCAGGGCCATTCCACACTTTAGGCTTAACAGGACTTCAGCGCACTATTAACATGGATGACAGGGATGAATTCACCAAAGAGAGTGAATGCTGCAGCAACAACTCCCACGATGTCCATGGGCGGGATAGCCTCACAGGTACGCAATAGAGGGATGGGAAAGTGGAGGACAGGATGGACTCTGTAGGAATGTCCTCAGACTGAGGGGTGTTAGTGAGAATAAGCCCTGCTCTGTGTTCTGTTGTCTGTCCGTATTGATAGGGCTGTGTTTGCCTCCATAGAAGAAAGCGATAGCGACCCTGACAACCACAGCGAAGACTCATCCTCCAACATCTCTGCTGACGACCACATGACCACCAAGAGAACAAATTGCTGCCTCGAAGGAGCGGGAGTCAAAGAGGTACCTTTATTATTATTTTTTTAAGCCTTTTCTTTAATTGGCTCGACTTCTGCTTATAGTATACCTCAGAAGATCATTGCTTTGATATTAGTGGTGTGGAATGAATATACAAACATAACTAGGTTACCTGTTTCATGTTGATATGTGTTTTATACTCAATGATGATCACAGGGACAATATTTGGGGTCACTAAGTCCAAAAGTATCATTTCAGGGAGCAGTGCAGATTTTCAGGACACCATGGTATCACAGACCCAGATCAGAGTAGAACTATCAGTTTTAACTCCACCCAGTTCTGCATCTCACTACATTTGCTGCATCTCTGACATAGATGGTACAAAGAACAGAGGGGTGGAGTTGAGATGCCAGGCTTAAAACCAGCTATCAAAAATGCCATGAAAGACATGTTTGAAAAGGGAGATGTTTTACCAAGAAATTCCACACATTAACACCTCAGAAATTCTTATATCTAATTTAATCGGTTTGGGTTGATAGTACTGCGATGGACTGGCGACCTGTCCATGGAGTACCCCTGCCTTTTGCCCGAAGTAAGCTGGGATAGGCTCCAGCAGACCCCCGTGACCCTGCACAGCAAATAGCGGGTATAGATAATGGATGGATGGATGGATGGGTTGATAGTAAATAAAAGGAGCATTTTACTTTAGCTCCACAGCTAAAGCTCCACAGGGGTGTTGGTGTTGCAGCTGCAAAAGCCACACATTTGACTGAACTGCTGTGGGGGTAAGAGAGGAACATGAAATACTGATGTCATATCTGACATTTGTAGTGTTTCCTGGTCATGAAAAATTGAAGCCACTGACAAAGTGAGAAATAATGCTCATCTTGTTGGAACCAGGCAGCAAACATTCCACTTCTGGGTTGAAGCTCATGCATGAAGTGTTTTTTGTTGCAACGCCTTGACTGGCCACTAGGTGGCTCCAAAACCTGGCACTTTCAACAATGTCCCATGTTAAAAGTGCCAGGTTTGCAGCAGAATTAAACATATTTACAGCCTGGTACAACCATTGATTTTTTTTCATCTGTGGTTACATAATACATGAGGAAAATGGCAAATATTTGGCGAGTGGAAAAAATATGTTTTATATTATAAAAAATTATTTTTTTATGAGATTTCTTAACAGTAAATTTGTAGATGAATGTTTTACAATGTCCCTGCCTTTCGCCCAGAGAGAGCTGGGATAGGCTCCAGCAGACCCCTGTGACCCTGCACAGAACATGGCGGGTATAGATGATGCATGGATGGATGTTTTACAATGTTCAGGAATCACTGAAGACTCATGTAAAAGTGTAAAATGTGACTTTTGGAAATCAAAACATTCCATCGCATCATGAAATCATTGAACACCACTTGATAAACGTATCCTTGTTATCAGCCAATATCGTTTGTGCTCATGCCTTCTGTTTGCTAATGTTTGTTTGATAAATTGATCTGATGCCCAGGGGCATCACTGCTCAATTTCACGTGAGTAGGAGATTGCAGACTTTAATTTGGATTCAGCATTGGATCCTAAAACTGATTTTGGGTTTCCTCAGGAGAGTGAGGAAGGGCTGGACTACAGCAGCAGCTTTGTTTGTCCTCTGTGCATGCAGGAGTTTGGCAGCCCTGAGAGGCTCATCTCACATGTCTACCAGGTAAGAACTACATTGTTTCATGACACAGATATCAATAAATCAGCAAAACTCGCAAACAGCATCGTGCCTCACTCGTTCTTAGGTTCCTCTTAATGATGCAGTCATGAGTTTATTGTTCAACCAAATGCTTCCTTCTGAATTATTAAAACCAACTGCAGAAAAGTAGACAGTTGTGTCATGCAGTTGTGCCCTGCATTCTTCTTATTTCACTGTTGCTATTATTTCCTTTCAGCACACGACCATGATGAGCAACACCAAGAGCTATGTGTGCCCAGTGTGTGGGCGAGCCCTGAGTTCTCCTGGTTCCCTTGGACGGCATCTTCTCATCCACTCGGAGGACCGCCTCTCCAACTGCGCTGTCTGCGGTGCACGCTTCACGGACACCAACAACTTCAACAGGTCCTACTCAGCTCTTGGTCTGGTTTCTGGCGTTTGATGCAGACTGATTTTATTTTTTAACAAAATTTCATTTCAGTTCAAAAGTTGTTTTTTTTTTAATCCAAGAAAGTGACGTACATAATTCGTATGTTTAGACTCATTAATGGACCTATTACTACAGACCTTTTTTCTGTAATTATAATGAATGCAGAAGATGATCTTCTTAGATGATGGAAAAACTTATTTTGCTAAGAGTGTAAAGTATAAGTTCAGTGTCAGCTCGTTTCTGAAGCAGAACCCATGCATGACAGTGTCATGTTTGACTGACCCTTCTGGGGATACTCTGTAACATATTCTTGACAGCAGTGTAAATAGGTCAGACTGAATAATATACAGTATCTGATTCAGCACAGGACAAATCTAAGATGCTGCAGGCACTTTCAGCACTTCTGGGTTCATTTGGCCTCACAGCTTTTCAGAGGAGTCTATCAGATCACATTACGAAAAAGAAATAAACAACACTGCTGGCCTGACCCTCTAATATTTTTAAAATGTGGTTAAAATGTTGAGGTCAGAGAGGCCAGAAAACCTGCAAGGAGCAGTCAGAAGGAAAATTAGCTACTGAATTTATTCTTTTTCTCAGACTCTGTAGCTGAAGCTGATTATGAAGGCAGAATTTCAACCCCTCTATTCTGTCACAGTTTTCACAAAATGCAGCAGGTTTATTAGCATGATATTAATTTTCATAACAAAACGAGATATTGTGGGAAAACGTTTGACTATTTTATGTGGCAACTATTCATATACACAGATGGTAGTGACTTTGGTGATACAACATGAATGGATTCATGGAGGACTAAGATATGAGACCTACCTCATTTTATTTGTCCGCATTCACACCACACATACACGATAGGTATTTGTTGCAGGGGGATAACAAAGTCATGATATGCATGAATGAAGAAAGTAATGAGTAACACTGAAAATGAATGGCGTCATTGTAACAGAATGATGAAGCCGTTCATGTCAAGTGTAACATGTTTCACAGGGACTTACAGTTGTGAAAAGGTGTATTCTACATTCTGAAAAAGAAAAACTGTCTTCAACACAGCACAGGGGAGTAAATGGAGCAGTGGTTCTCAAAGTGTTAAATGAGACCGACTGCAGAACATGAGGGATGCATAAAATTAGTGCTGCAATGACAGATTAAATGAAAATAAACTTGGATGTTGCTTAGCAACTACCATTAGGCTTCTCGTATTTAAACACCACTGTCAAGGTCAGGATGCACATTAGGAAAAGTAGTGACAAGTCATTAAAAGCTAAAAGGAAAAGGGGAAAAAAAGTCATGAAAATGACAACTACCAGTACAGAACATTTGCTTAGTAGATGTGGAGGTGGAAATGCTACTTGAGTGACACCTCCTTAGACACTTCAGTGTCTCAACCAGCTGTTGGTCATGTTCTTAGCTGACACACATGGATCTGGGAAACAAGCAAGATAAATTGGGTCATCTTTTACAGTTAAGACAGACTGGTTTCAAATCATGTCAGCCATAGGGTCTTGAATGAAAATAAGTGATCATACACACCAGGTTGCAATGAATTGTGTTAACATTCCTAATTATTAACTGTTAACAACAATATGATTAGTTTCTGTGAAGATAAAACAAACATATAAACATTTAACATTACGTTGAAAAAAGAAAGAAATAACAGGCATTCAGAATGAGAAAGTAAAAAGGTTTATGTCATGGATCTAATACCAGTGACTCACTTTTACTTATGTTGTATCTTATTTCAGGGAAAAGCTTAAAGATGTCCTTGACACGACCAAGATGGACATCACAGGTGGGAGGGACCCTTGTTCTATGCCCCAGTCACTTGCCAACAGCCCCATGAGCAGCCCAGGCTCTGGCACTCAGTCCTGCCATGAACCAGGCCCTACTCCCAGTTCATGCCGGGGTCCACGACCGTGCCAAGCTCCTAACCCTAATTCCAACCTATGTCAAGATCATCGTACTTGTCAGGGTTCCAGCCACATCTCTAGCCAGTGTCAAGGCCCCAGACCATGTCATGGCTCACTCCCTGGGTCTGGACCATGCTCAGGCCCTGGACCATGCACAGGGTCTGACCAAGAACCCTCCTTTCCTTCACTGCCTGACAGTCTTCTATCTGAAGGGCCATCACTTGCATCAATCCCAGATGCTCTTAACTCCTCTTCCTCAGGCCTTCCTCCTATTCCTGACATCCTGGGCCCTATGCCGGTATATCCTGCTGGGGTCCTGCTGGTGTGCAACAGTTGCGTGGCCTATCAGCAGTTAGTAGGCGCACAGTCTCCGATGCGGAAATGGGCTCTACGGCGGAAGAACGAGCCCTTGGAGGCTCGCTTGCAGCGTCTAGAGCGGGAACGCACAGCAAAGAAGAACAAGCGCGCATGTGAAACGGAAGAGGAGAGGGAACTGAGGAGGTTGCGGGACCGTGAAGCAAAGCGCATGCAGAGGATGCAGGAGACGGAGGAGCAGCGGGCACGCAGGCTGCAAAGGGACCGGGAAGCCATGCGTTTAAAGAGGGCCAATGAGACACCAGAAAAGAGGCAGGCCAGGCTGATTCGTGAGAGGGAAGCAAAGAGGATAAAGCGGCGGCTGGAGAAGATCGACCCTGCTCTGAGGACGCAGATAGAACACGATCCTGCTGCAATGGCTGCTCTCACAGCAGATATGAGTCTGTTTCAGTTCCCCTGCCCGATGCCTGTCCCCTCCATTGATAATGGTCTCTTCATGAAGCTACCCTAATTGGACCAAGTGACGGCGGGAGAGATAAACTCCCTTCTTTTAGCATCCCTTATCCTTTGCACTGTGCCAACAGGATGCCATGGTCACAGTGGACAGTTCCTTGCTGGTTTCCTCCCAGCAAGTGTCAGAAAGCTTCATACAAACTGCTTTGTTAAATACAGAAGAAAAAAAAAAACTTATTCAGTTTTTAATTTATTACAGTCTAAAAGACCTTGCGAACAGGGTTGGGAATGTTTCTTATTGTATGGATGATGACATTACAGCATGTTGTAAAGAGATTTATCTGTCCATCAGTGGACTTAGTGGATTTAACAGTTCATTCTATTGGGAGCAGTTCTACTTCCTTTAAGGAAAAAAAAAAAAGAATCTTTTGCACATGGACCCTCAGCAAGCGGAGTGGGGACTTCAAAGCCACATCCTCCTCCTTTCTGGTCCACTTTGCCAGCCCAGTGACTGATTCATCGGTAGCTACACCTCTCTCTTCAAGCTGCTGCCGTGGACGTTCATGTTCAAACTACTACCTCAGCTGGCGTCGTGGTGGCGCTCTCTCCTGTGGCTTACTGCGTTCCAACTTCAAGCTTCCAAAGCTCTATACGTACTGTATGATACAGAGGATGCAGGTTGTTTTCCCACAGTTTTTATTTGTATTTATTCTTCAGGCACTTTAATAGGACACATTCATCCAAGCGTCTCGTTCAGTGTGAGCATGATTCTAAGATTTCTGAGCAGGTGAATGTTTGTCCTATTGAACATGCCCAGTGTTAAGCAACATTCCACTCATCTCCCGAGTTGTGAATCTTTATGCATCCACCTCCTTACATTGTTTTTGGGTTTTGTTTTTTTTTGTTTTTTGCCAAGATTGAAATATCTTTTTCTTTACACTCCAAATATTTTTGCCATTGTCATTTATTTTCTACGTTGTGTTACAGAGTGTTTCTTTAGCTCATGAAAACTCAGTCTGTGCTGCTGTTTGTATTATAAGAAACCTTAGTTACCTCTTTATATATTCTGGGCTCATTACATGGAGGAATAAGTGCTCAAATGTTCTGTTAGGTGGTTACAATGAAAAAGTACCTACTACGTTACCCGTTGACCTCATAATTCGACGCATTACTTGAATTTTTGCCTGCAAGGATGCATTTGTTTTACAGCTAGGTGATATGAAAGTTAAGTATTGTAAGAGTATCTATCATACTTTGATGACATAACCTCCGCTTTGTGCAATTTTCTGTAGCATTCACATGCTTTGTAAAGCTGCAGTACCTTCAGAATGGGTAAAAGACTACCACTTAAATTGAGGTTATTTTTCTATAATCCATAAGTGGGCAGAAAGTTTTAGTAAGTCACAAACAAAACAATGTTTTGGTTCCATTCACTGGAATGAAGAAAAAAAAAAAGATAGCACTGAGACTTATTTCATACAGGAGATTTTACTTCATTATCTACATTCATTAGTCCCATTCCCGCACATATTTATGCAATATGATATATTTTTCTTGTTAGTGATTGTGGTATTTTTCTGGTATACATATGTTTTAATGAAGAGGCCATATTTGGATGTTCCTTGTTTATTTCCCGCCTATAAGGTTACCTTTGTTTTCTCTGTTCAGTGTTCAAAGAAATATTCTCTTAAGGATAATTAATGTTTCTTTTTAAGTCAGTCTACCTGGTGGCTTGTTACAGCAAATCAACCAATACACAAATATTTAATGCTCGGGAATTATATATATATATATATATATATATATATATATATATAATATGAATATGTGTGTGTGTATATATATGCACACA
>JBAMYA010000018.1:10337587-10350595 GCA_037176975.1 Arrhamphus sclerolepis
TGTGTATATATATGCACACACACACTTTTTTTTTTTTTTTTTTTAAAGACACCACCTGGATTTGACAAAGTAAAATGTTTAATAGCCTGCCATTGGAGAAGCACTGCAGTAATTAATATGCTTCTTCCCATGGCTGGTTAACGTTAACTAAGGCAGTCAGCAGCTTGTCGCTCCTTAAACAACCACGTCAGAGCGCATCCAGTGGTGGTTGTATAAGATGTTTCAGAATTTCAGAAATATTGGCCTGCAGAAACATAACTGAGGAGGCTGTTGGAACGTTTCTAATTGTATAAGAACTGTCCAGCGTAGATCTTAACCCCACTGAGAACCTTTGAGATGTGTTGTGACATTCTGTAAGCTTTTTTTAAAAAAAAAAAAAATTATTCCATAGCTAATCCATGCTGGAGTCCAACAGTGTTTTAGAGTGAGACTTTTTTTTTTCTTTAAGCCAAGCAGTGTATATCCTCATAGTCTTTCCTAGAAGTGCATCAGACTTCTATGCAACAGGTGTTTTTCATTAAGGGAAATTTCACTGAAACTATGCATAATGCAACTTAAATTTTTAATTTTAAGCATACTTCAGAGGACAAAGTTCATCTTCTCAGGCAACGTAACTCAGTGAGAGGGCTCAGAACCTCAGTACAACACCCTTGTCCATAAGATTAATTTATCAACCGGTCACTTAATGTGATGCAATCAGTATTGGGCAGTTGACTTTTTCTTTTTACTTTTCATGAGTTGCTTCATTGTCTTAAGATATATTTTCTCTTCTAAGTTCAGCTCATCAAAAGCAACAGGGTCTCACTGCCATCCTATTCATGATATTCTACCAAGGGCAGATCAGCATTCTCAAAGGCTTCAGGTGTCTTTTATTTCTCTCGTCTCAATTTATGAATACTGAGTATTCTCAGACGTCTTTTTTTTTGTTTGTTTTGAAATTTTATTTCTGTGATCCACATTGTCCAGCAGTGGTCGGAAAGCTCCTTGCAAGTGGGAGCGCTGTGGACGATGAAGCGTTTCTGGCTTTCATGAGCTGTATGCTTGGACTGGATTTGGTGAACACTGCATGTTGTGAACCTGCACTTGTACTACAATGGTTCAGTATGAGCTTTCTTCTATTTATGCTTGTCTATTTTTCAGTTTTTTTGTTTTTTTTTGTTGTTTCTTTTTTAAATGGTTTAATCAAAAGTTTAAAAAACAAAAAAACGGCCTTTCTATATAAATTCTGTCAGGACTTTTTCCTCAATGTCCATGTTTACAAAATAAATATCGAGGCCAAATGAATGAGTGAAACAGCAAACATTAACACACGAGTTGTGACATCAATGCATTCTGACTGGATGGCACTCTGAGAGGCCATCCTCTGTTACTGGATTAACAGATGTACAGACCGTGATGAACCTGGTAAAGAATGTGGAAATAAACTGAATTTATGATGGTAGTATCCAGCATTGTTTCTCTCCTTTTTGTAATTCATCATCTCCAGTCATGTTCCGGCTCAGCTGCTGTGTGTAGGCACCATGCTGACGTCTTCCAGGTTAGCACTTCAGATCGACCAAACTAGAAGTTGAAGTTTTAGCATAAGTAGGACGTCCTTAAAACATTTTACTCTGTAAATTCAGATTGAAGTCTCCCAAAATTGAAGACATAAAGAAACTTTTTGTTCCAGTTGACTCGAACTTCAAGATCAGTGTGACCCACTTCATCAGTTCTTTCATTTACGTTTTTTTTTTTTCTTCTTAAATCAAAAAGAACCTTTAAAGAAGTATCGCAAGCAAACCCAAATGGATAAAAGCTAGCATCTGTCAAGTATTTCAATGCTATTTAACAGGTGATATTTGAAGTTTGAAGTCAAAGAATATATCTACCACTGATAGATCAAGACTAATTTAAATATGATCATACGCTTCAGGTGAAAAGATAAAAAATATATCTAAAGAGTTAAGATTACACGAATCCCAACAATCTGTACAACCACACAAAATTCAAGATCACTGTTCAAATAACGTATGTAGTGTTCTGCATTGATCTGTAATAAGGCTTTTGTCAATGAGGTTCATAATTGTGGTTCCACCATCAGGACGACAATTGTGTCGGGACTGAGAGAGGAACCTGCTAAATGCTGAAGATGCAGCTTAAAAACACTGCAGTTAAATAAGTCTCTTTCATGTGGTCCACGGATAAACAAGATGAATTGTTCTTTCTTCCCTGCAGACACTGTATTGCAGATACGGTGGCAGCTAAAATGTGCCACGCCAAACACTTAAAAACAAAAAAGGTATGCATGCGTTTGCTGTGTATCATGAGTGTGTATTATAAGTGTATAAGAAACACACCACCACTAAAAGAAAAAGAAGGGAAAAAAAACAGCACACAGGGTTTTTTTTTATATTTATATTTGTATATATATATTTATATATATATATTATATTGTGTTTACTTAACAAACATGATAAATGCAATGTCTCCAAGTTAGCTGTAACAATAAAAATACAATATCTTTGTGTCCTTAAAGTACATAGAATTAAAACAGCAAAACAAAAACAAACAAAAAAAACTGCTCTAAGTAGTTCACAGAGAGGTACAAATATACAGTACAAATCTATTTTATTCAAAAAGGGTAGAAATAAAAAAAATGCAACAAAATAGAGATATTAATGCTTTGTTAAAGTCAGGTAGGTGTGGGGCATTCTAAGGGAGCACTTTGGGTTGACGACTAAGGCTTCTGATAAAGAGATCAATACATATTGGTACGGCCATACGATATTAAAACTTACTATACAAAGTTCATACAACCTGGATTATACTTGAGGACTGAATGTTACATTGACATAATTGCATATATTTTGCAGATTTAGGCATTTAAAAAACAAAAAAAACAAAAACGATGCTGTTTTTTTTTTTGTTTTGTAGATATTTACGTCACATAAAAAGCAGTTTCAATTTGTGCAGGAAAAGACTAAATGCAATGTTAAATCTGAAAAACTTCTTTAAAACTTTTAAACCTTTCGCACCCTCCTGATTTAGTCTGACATTAGCAACACGAAAACCGTCCTAAATTCTTCTCTGCAATTCAATACTGGACTGACAGCACGCAGGTCGTACAACATCACAAGATATAATAAACCATCACATTTCCACTAATGGAAGGCTGACCAATTTGTGCAGCCTGTTGCTAATTTCAATGCACCTTCTGTTGTCCAGAAACTTTGGGACTGCGCTCAAGACACCAAACACGATCCATTCATCTAAAGGAATAAAGAAAAAAAAAAAGGGAACAAAAAAAGAAGAAAAGCAACAGATCTGTGCATGTATACCTATGCATGAGTGGAGTGAATGGATTTCTCTCCATATCAGACACTCAGAATCGTTTTCTAAGAAAAGTGCTGAGAAAAGTTTTAAACCACAAATTACATGTTGAGCTTCGAGTGTAAAGAACCCATTAGATCTTTGACTCCAAGGAGAGCCGATTAACAACAAACAACCAAAAACTGCAGGCATAACCGTGGAACAATTAGAACTGCGTGAGTGAATTCATGTTTGTAAGATTGATATTTCTCCTTTGCTCTTGTACACCTGAAGAGAAACACCAAGTCCACCAGAAATCGGAAATGTTACTCAATCATTTCCGTTTCATTCATTGTACGAAGCAGAATTTAAGGCATTATGGACAAGCGTCAAAGTTATTTACACACACGCAAAAAGAAAAAATAATAATAATACACCTATCTACAGATACACAAAACCTGGAATGTCTCCATGGTCTTGTATGCTTTACATTTGAAAGTCTTCAATTTACCAACAATTTTCATTTTAAAACACTGTAAAGGAGGACATTTAGTGCAATCACAACAGACCATAAGCGATGTGGATAGAACTAGGAAATCTTGGTTTAAGTAGAGCTTTTCTGCTAAACACAGCACACACACACATACGCACACACGCTCTCTCTGACACACACACAAACACATGCAAGACTCACAGTAGCACAGGATGGTCCTGCTGTGAGTATTAACAGGAGGTAAAGTCACAGGTGATGCTGCTTGCACCATTTAAATCCCACCAAATACATCTTGACCTAAAATACAAAATTAAAGTGGCTGGCAACTGGGGGACAAAAATCACAATGGTTGAACACGCTGAGTCAGTGATTTGGCATTGACTGTGTAGTATCATAGCAGGAAAACTGAAAACTTACCAAACTGTTACTCTGCACTTTGAAAAAGATGAGGATCAATTAGCATGTAATAGCCGGTGGAAAAGCAACACAGTACTTCGAATTCTTATGAAAAGGGACATTTAAAAGTAAAAGTTCTTAAAGCAGACATCAGTATAAAACGACTTCAACAGAGCTGCACCGACGCTTCAGAGCCGTGCAGGTTACTGCATAGAACGTGCCAGGACTCGATGAAATGTTCGCATTTTAACGCGGGTTGCATATTGCATTAAAAGAAAAGAAAAATGTAGTGAGTGTGTGATGCTTAGAAATTATTATAGTATTTAAAAAAAACAAAAACAAAAAAAACACAGAAAGTGTTAATGCTGCATTCATTCGAATTGTCTACACTGGCAAAATAGATGCCATGTGTGCATTATCCAGAATTTAAAGGTGAGCCATAAGGGGTCAAAATGGTGGGATATGGTACAAAATCCACATTTTACAGTCTTTGAAAATGAATTTTAAACATGAGCCTTCACTAATAGGAGATTATTCCTTTGGGTATCCAAAGATAGTAATTTTGATGCAAAATTCTTCTTTGTTTTTCTAATGTTTAGCTTTTTTTTCCGAATCCAAAGAAAAAAAACAAAAAACAGAAGCGTTGACAAAAATGATTTACCCTCTCTCTCTCTCACACACACACACACACACACACACACAAGAATCTGTCAAGCTGTGCAGTCTGAATCCTCATTTTCATACATTACTGCAGAGGCACGCCTACATCTTTAACACGACAGAAGCATCAGGAAAGACTTCACTACGGACTGAGGAATGATTTCAGTGGCCAAGGCTCTTGGTTGGTCTGCATGTGATAACTTAATTTAAAAAAAATAAAAAAAATAATCAGAATTGAGGAAAATTTGAATCTATGACTTAAAGCTTTTGTTATCATGACAACTGAGTCAGTAACTTTCTGAGCACATCAGATGACTAGTTAACAAGTATTATCTTATTTCATTTTTTTTAAAGTGATTGGCTTTTGCCAGACCAAAAAAAAAAAAAAAAAAAAGAGAAAGTCTGTACTGTGTGTTGAACTGTATGATGGGAATGTCTGTAAGAGGAATGCCGTCTAATTTTAAACATTTAAATATGGTCTAATTGCACTTATTTTTAATTTCAACCTTTTGGGCCCCCCCCCCTCCCCAAGATAAAAATGTGTCAGAAAGAAAAAAAAAACTGCAGCACTCATATTTGCTAGTTTGTAAACAGTTAGTAAAACAAGTCAGTTTGTTTTTTTTTAGCCTTTTGCCACAAAACATCGACAACACTACTTCGAACATATTCCCTTCATTAAAAAAACAAAACAAAAAAAAACATCTCATGTACTGTGATTCCTATTCCAAAGTCAGTGTGAAATCAATGAGTGACATCTGTGCAATACAAGACAATCTTCAGATCAACTGGATAAAGGACACCCTTAACACAAGAGCAAAAGACCACATACTTTAAACAAGATATTGTAAAGAAAATAAGTCAGGCCTCTCTTAGAGATGCACTTCAGTAAATTCAAGCAATTATCATCAGTGAGATGGTGGACAAAAAAAAAGGAATCTTTCAGGATTTCTTGTGAACTTTGGAAAAGCCATGCTATTTTTTTTTTAAACTTAGAACTCATACTGAATGAAAAGGACATAGTGCATCATCTTTTAAAGTTGAGACAGAGGAGAGTGGGATCTCGCTCCTCAGATAACACGTTACGCGACAGCCCAACAATGAAATTCCTGGGGAAGGGCAGTCCTTAAAAAAAAACAAAAAAACTATTGCTTTCATTTGGTAATTGAGAAAATACTAACTCAAGTTTAGAACAAAGAGTCACCTCATCACCGCTTCACTCACATACACTGCTTTCATTCAAGGCAAACTTCTAGACCCAACAACACTGAGGTCTGGGGGTTTAGGTAGTAGTGCAGCCAGTGACATAACGGGTCAATGTCTCTCTGGTCCATTCTCACAGGCGGCTTTGGTGATAACCAGCCAGTGCTTCCTGCATCAATTACACGTTTAAAATTGCATTGAAGTTCACCAGTCTGGTTGGGAAAGTTCTGAGGTATAGAGAAAAGGAAGAGGAGGGGACAAAAGGCGGGAAAAAACAAAACAAAAAAAACCCCTAAGTGATATACACACAGTATATTCTCACTGATGACACTGGAATGCAAAGTGACACTTACTAGGGAAAACTATTTCTGAAATGAATATAAATGCAAGCAATATGGCCCTCATTGTAAACCACGGAAGAGGAAACCGATTCCTGAACAAACTGATTGTTATTTGATTGTAAGACAAGTGGGAAATGTCACACTTGGCCTGAGAGAGGATTTCCATCTTCACAAACCAGTTTACTGACAAGGAACGAGGGAAGAAAGCATCTCTGCTGACATCAGAGGTTTGAACTCCTGCAGGAGAAGCACAATGGAACGTCCAGATGGACGTTTAAGCATCACTGGCACCAGCATCATCACAGGAGCTGGTGATGTCAGAAAGTCCAACCTTTTTTTTTTTTTATAATTAATACTTTTGATGAAAAAAAGGATCTTAAGAGTTTTACAAAAGTTCGCTGGCTGTGAGCATTTCTTTAGATCATGATTGGTGGCTTCACTGTGCTGCTAATACACTTTTAGTAGTCTATGGTCTTCCAACAAGACATGTTTGGTCAAGAAGTGAAGCCAAAGTGTTTTGAATGTGATGGTAACCTCTTGGTATGGGTATGAGGAAGTGGAGACAAAGGAGGGAGGGAGGAAGAGAAAAGCAGTGTGTAAGGACAATGGTAGGCATTTCATTGGCTACATACTTTCTACTCAGCATTTCACGTCCCTGTTAGACCTCAGTAGGCTGGAAAAACCAAAGTTTTGTATTCTTTGGCAGAGTTACAACTAAACCAGAACTTGTCATCAGATAAAGATCATGTGTTTTTGTTTATTTTTAGGTGTGCAAAATCTCAAACATTCTGAGGCTACATTCACACTCTTTTTTTCCCTCTGTCTCTCCTTGTCAGACTCAGTCTTACTCATGGCAGTCTCTCCTATAGCTGCTACCAAATATTATGCTACTTCCCTGCATTAGAGCGCCCCTCAATGGACAGTTTGACCTCCTGGGGTATAAAAGAAGGCCTTGTGTGGCTAGAGTTGATTATCTGGGGACGTGGCCCTTCATCTCCTTTCATACTGTATCTTTGGAGGCCAGGTGAAGACCAGCGTCTCTGAGAGGTACCTAGTGCAGCTTGCATTGCACCCACGCCTGCTTCTGCAAAAGCAGAACCCTCCGTGTGCAGGTGATAACTGCTCCGACTTCTTGGATGCTCTGCAGAGGTCCTACTTGTTCTGACTGATGCTTCAGTGTGTCCAACAACCCCCAAATGTGTTGCTTCTTCGTCATCTAGCACATCTTTCTCGCCATCCCTGTGTCTTTCTCTGTGGATGCGATCCATCCTGAAATGAGACTGGTGCCGTGTCTGTTGGGGTGCAGGAGGCCCCATGAGCTGGTGACCAGGTCCTGATGTAGCACTGGTTTTGCTGAAAGTCCTGGAAAGGTTCTGCTGTTGCTGCTGCGGTGACTGATGCTTCTGTGGTTGTTTCTGCTGCTGTGGCTGAAACTGTTGCTGCTGCAGAGTGATGGACACGCACATGTCTCCTACCTGGAGATGATGGCAAGCTAAGCCATAGAGCTGGGCTGTACGTTCAGGGCTGCAAGATGACCATCCCTGGCCAAATACAAAGAAAGGGTGCTCCGGGGGCACATCGATTGTCACTTTGCTCTGTTGCTCACCTACAGTAAAATGAAGTGATACAAGACCTGGCCTCTGCTGGCTGGGACGGATGTCCATCACCAAGCTTGAGTCAATCTTAAGCCCCCCACTCACCTCGGCACTTCGCACAAAATCCTGAGTTTGCAGGTCTTCCACACGCTTCAGCTCCCCAGTGGCCAACTGAATAATTGCCCCCTTCATGAAGTGTGATGCATTACAAGGAGTTGGGGCAGAAGTGAGGCTTGAACCAGTAGCCTGAGTCAAATCTGTTGCAGGCTGGACCAATGGCTGCAGGGAACCCTGATTTTGCAGGGCTGTGGTCAGCTCTGCCCTTTCAGGGAGGCACACTCTGGCTGAAGAATCAGAAGCTTTAAAGCTTGAATCAGGGGAGGCCGCGGTGACAGAGGCATGGCTGGCTGAGGCATTGTTAGCCTGTCCTGGGTAGTGTGGCTGCGGTGGTTGGGGCTGATGCTGCGGGTGATAGTCAAGGGGTATAAGAACTGGTTGCCCATTGGCGAGGACAACAGCATGACCTGGTTGTCCTGTTTGGTGCAGGAGGCCAGTTGCTTTGTGATCACTGTAACTTGATGGCTGAGATCCATACGCAGTCCTGCCAGATGCTGCTCCTTTGCTCTCTGCATGAACATCTCTGGATCTCTGACCACCCTGACAGAGATTCAAGGGAGCAAACGAGACCTCCTTACGCAGTCCACTACCTCCTTGGCTTGAGGCAGCTAAACGACCAACCACCTGCTGCACCTGGAAGTTATTAAGTGTAGAAAGATAGGTTTTAACTTTGCTGAAACATACATAAACATTTGAAATGGCTTCTGAGATGTAGCACATCAAAGCGTTTTTCCAAAAGTTTCTAATGTATAGCAATTTGAGCACGAAAAAGGTATATGGCTCTGTATGTATGCAATTACTATAAAATCTATTTCTTAATATTGTCATTCAGGCTTCGAACTCACATAATTTCTGTTGAAGCATGTTATGGCTACCGTCTGACAGAAAGTAAGAAATTATTCCAATAAGTTTGGCATCACAAAAAGAATACATAATCATACTTTTAGAAATTCCCAATTGGGCAGAAGAAAGATTCAATCAGTATTTTAAATGCATGACACAGCCATTTATCTATAGACTCATTGCACACAATTAAAAAACAGGAGTAGTAATGATAAATAACCAAGTTAGACAGTATGCAGTATAAGGTACACTGTATAATAGTATATTTTAATACTATTAATAAAGCTGCTTACTTAAATGTCAGTGTAATGTTAATGCACATAAAAAGCTGACAAGTGATTGGCCAGTAGTTATATGACTTCTAATGTGGCAGAAAGTCCCACATAGAATATAGTCATGCACATACATTCACTGAAAAGGAATAGAAAGATGTATCAGATTATCTGCTCTATTCCCATTTTTTTAATGGGACATCCATCAAATTTCTAGTACTAAAAGATCTTTGATTAAATTACCAAGCCATTGGTGTATCTTACCTCCAGATCACTATCTGGAGTGCTGCGCTGACCGGGTGAGTTTCTGCCTTCCAGCCTTCGGTTCTGCAGGACTCTCTCTTGGCTGTGTTCTTGTGCTGTTAAGCTGGATGCTACTTGCTGCAGATGTGCTTTCCTGGCAGTATAGGCAGAGTCTTGTATGACCTCCCTAACTACCTGCTCTTTATCCCCTCCATTTATCTCTGCTTCATTCTCCTGCTGGGAACTCTGGCAGTCTCTGGTAACAGAGGCAGCCCTGCTGCCCTGAGGGTGGTAGAAGACTGGCATTCCTCTGGAGCTGAACTCTGTTGCAGGCACAACTCCAACAGTACCCAGATGCTGCTGGGCAGCTTGCTCTGAAGATAGTATCAGTGGGACACCACTTGAAGTTGCAACTTTGGCAAAGGTATGAGCAGCTACCTGAGCCTGAGGGGGTGGGGAAACCACACCTTCCTGTATGACAGATGGATACGGAACCAGGTGGGATACAGCATGGGGCTGAGGTATGGTGCCTGAGGGAGAGATCAGTGATCCTGGGACAATGCCAGGGGGTAGAGCGTAAGGTACTGCTGCATAAGGGGAGCTAACAAACTGGAGAGGTGAATGAGGGATCTGTGCATAACCAAGAGGAGGGTAGGGAATGCCAGGATGCTGCAGAAGAGGAGAGTGTACAGTATAGGCTGGAGAGATGTGGCTTAACACTGGATGAAGACTGGTAGGCGAGTAAGTAACAGATGGAACAGCCACTTTATAAAGCATACTATAATGGTCAACAGGCACCGCTGATATGCTCTCTGAATTATCTGCTCCATAATGAACACCTGGTTGAGCTTGCATCCACTCTCCTTGGGTCCCTCCCTGAGTGTCGTTGTTGGCTGCAGAATTCTGGATGGAAACCACTTCATCTTCTCCAATAACACCTCCAGCAGAACTGCCAGCACCTCCAGCAGAACTACCAGCACCTCCAGCAGCTCCACTGCTGTTGCTAATTGGGAGGTCCCTCTTCTTAGGAGGCAGGCACTCCTGGTTGCGCTCCTGAGCCGGTTTCATTGCAATCCTCTGACCAAGCGAGTGGCTTTACTGTACTGCAAAGGAACTGAAACTTGCAAGCCAGTCAGCTCGCACAGGAACCAGTTCTGAAATTAGCTGGCTGACCTTGTCTGCCAGTCCACCTGGAGGGGGGAAAAAGGAAAAGAAAATAAGCCATACAGCCACATACCATCAGCATGTACATTATAATTATACAAGTGAAACTAGATCAATGCAAAACCTGAGTTTTGGTTTGTAAAAGAATAAAAAGTGGTTGGCAGCAGAGATCGTCTTACTCTTAACCACCTCAAATATACTGCCCCACTGATCTGCCACTACAGTGGCAGAAATAAACTTTAAAAAGTTTTGTTTTTTTAAATAAATACAATTTCCCTTTAGGGACAAAATAGGTTTTATTGAATTTAATGAAATGAATTGAATTGAATTCACCTTTTGTGACAAATATCATTGGTACCAGCAAAATGTATCATACTAGTGCAAAATAAATGACTTCATAAATGAAAAAATCTTAAGCACCTCAAGTATTGCTGTTTTCTTAAAGTCTCAATGGCAAACCTTTTTGATATATCAGTCTCTTCACTAAGATACAAACAGAAGATTCAGAAAATACAGTGACATTAAATTCAGATAAACTGATCAGTTGGCTGATTAGCTTGATGCCCCAGAAAGCTCACACCCAGAACAATCTGTGTGCAATGCTCAGAGATATTGCAAAAGAAAAAAAATGTGACTGCACATAAAAAAGTATGGCTTGCTTAGATGAACTACTCAAAGAAATATATTCTATAATGATGCACGGCATATAATTGCAAAGTTGCATGCAAACAAACTGCAAACTTCCTGAAGAATATACAAGGAAAATGGATCACAATATCCAGGCTTTCTTACTTACTCACTACAATGATAATCAACTAATCTTGGTTACCTCAGCTTTCTGCTTCAGACTCTGCATGCACACAGGAAAAGGAGCATTGCATGCAACATTTACACAGACGTCATGGCCAGAATTGATTTTTAATTCAGGAAACAAACAAACCCTGTAGGACCAATTAAATGATAGATTTTGTGCTTAAATGAAGAGATAAACACTGCATTACGACTCAGTTTTGTAAATAAAGTAAGCGTGTAAATGCACTGTAAGATGACAGTTGAATTATTCAACGTTTATTCGAGATCCATCAGGCGTTAACGTTAACACACCATTCAGTACTTCTACCCGATGACATTTAAATGTTGTTTCAGCACGATTTGATCTAGGATATTAATAGTTTCAGAAGTGACCACAGAGATTCGCAGGAACCACAAACATAGTCGAAACTCATCTGTAAAACATGTGATGCTGCTGTTCGTTTATTGTAGTCTGCCTGTGTTGTCGGTTTACGAACACAGTCCCCTTAAAACTCTTCCATGAAACCATTTGACATTTAGAATGAGTGAAAACATTCAAGCTATAACGCCTTTAAATTAAATTAAAACAAACAATCATAACGCAAATGTGCATTTTTATAGCTTCCAAGATGCATATAGTTCTTAAAACAAGGAGCCCCCTCTTTGCTTTAACTTCAGTCGATAATAAAAAACCATATTTTTTCCTTCATTGTAGCAAATTGTGGAAACGCGTCTACCGAACAGAATATGGGAACACAACAGTCCAGGAAGAAATGCTGAATAACAGCAGTTTTACTCCATCTGTGTGTTTACCGTTTGCTCTCTGGCTCAGTTGGCTAAAGTTAGCTGCCTACTTGGAGACAACGTTTTTGTTTTTTTGTTTGATTGCTTTGCAGCAGACACATGCAAGTGACAGGGTGGTAACGACTACACTAACACTGAATTTACGATGCGTATCCGAGTGACAGGTAAAACTAAATGCCACTTGGCTCCGTTTATGATTTGTAAGCGTGCAGCAGCTAGTTAGCTACAGTGGCTAAAGTAGCTCCTCAGAGTTACAGCAGTCCTGCTCCACTCTCTTTTACTCTCTAACAGCACGCCGACAGGCACGAGCCTACCGTCGACGCCTCGGCTCTGTGTTGTCCGGCACACTTACCTATAAATGTCATCGCGGACAGACGTTTCTGAATAAAAACTTGATATGCGGAGGGACAAGTGGAGAAGTCGAGGCTAACGAGACAAGCCCATCTCGAAGGCCAGCAGAGGCGCTCACCAATGACGTCACTATTTTTACTCGATTTCCTGTTTTTTTCCAAGAGTGCATGATGGAGCGTACACAGACAAACCTGAGGTTACAAATAACCTTTTATTAAGGTTACTAACAACTAACAATACTTTTCAAAGACTTCGTCCACCCTACAGAGCATACGTGAGCAGAAACACACAAAGAGTTTGTGGTGAGTCATCAGATCCTGTGACCATTGACATGGCCACAAATAAATGAACACACACGCATATATATTAAATTAGTTGTTCGCAATTATTCTTAATTACTTTTCATCTCTGTTTTCCGATCCCTGTCCCAGGTCATACTATTTTCAGCC
>JBAMYA010000018.1:10359849-10428104 GCA_037176975.1 Arrhamphus sclerolepis
TGGGAAAAACAAGGAAGATTAGCCGGGTGGTTTTTGTCGGGGGAGAGGAGAAAAGAAAGGAAAACACCGTGTGCACATTGCACAACAACACGGCAAAACGGGTTGAGAAGAAGGGGAAAAAAATATTTGTGGGAAGAAAGGGGGTGTTGCTGCATAAAGATGGGGCTCCACGTACTCTGGGTGGTTAGATTTACGTCTCAGGGTGAGTGGAGTGTTTTCAAGACTTTCAGACCTTTCTTGACTTGTCTGTACGGACACTGGTTGAAGATGAAAGTAGAGTTTTAAAAGCTCCAGTTTGGTTTTAAATTCAGCAAAGGTGTTGACCCGACCACAGGTCATCCCTGGAGGCACTTTGCAAAGTGGAATCAAAGTTTAACGATAGATTTTAGTGCTGTAACAAACCAACTTATCACATGAAAGGCCGAGGTGACTCCTCTTTGACTTCAAGTATCATAAAAATATTATGCATATTAAGCATTTGTATTATCGCTGCATGAATTACCTTTTCACATGTCATATTGCTTTGCATGCAGCTTTGCTTCTCCCTCAGCCCACACTTCCTCACAGAGCAAGCCAAGAGTTAACTCGTGGGTTGACTAATGTTCTGGATGCTCTCTGTGGCTTTGAGTTGTTCTCCATCCAGGAGAAAGAGACTCACTTCTCGCAGCACATTGTGACTTCGTCCACAGTAGCCAGACTACACTGACTCATAGCACATGATGAATGATCTCAATTGCCAAAGACACACTCAGGAAGAAAAACAAGGATCCAGGGAGAAACCCAAGTGTTAGGATGTGGATAAAAGTTCAGACAGCGCATCTTTAACACTTGGACAAATAACACAAAGCACTTCTGTAAATCTGAACTTGCACTATTGTAAAGTGAACATGACTCACCGTGCTGCTGGGTTCACAAAATGTGCACACTAAGTTTTTTTTGTTTTGTTTTGTTTTATCTAATTATTTTCTTGCAGCCTTTTTCCACACCTCAGGTTTTCTGAGTGTGCTGAAAAGCCGCAGCTGATGTGTCATAGCGGTGCATTTGCATTGTCCTGATGTCAGACTTTAGATTTGTTCATCTCATTCTGCGTTTCTAAGGGAACTAACTATTGTACAATGCGTGTGTTTTGCTTTCAGGGGAGCCGGGGACACTACCGATACCACTGGCAGAGCCACAATGTCAAACACAGCGGAGTGGATGACATGGTGCTGCTCAGCAAGATCAACGAGGATGCCATCGTGGACAACCTCAAGAAGAGATACATGGATGACTACATCTTTGTATCCTTTGCTCACATTTGCTGTTCACAGCCCAGTGAGGAATAACTAAGCTTGTCTCATCCCTGCTGTTCCCAGAATAGCTGAATACTCATTCCCCATGACATATTATCAATGAGTAATAGGTCAGTGTTGGAAGGTGACAAATTCCCTCAGAGATTCAGTCATGAGAGGGAGAGGAAAGAGCCTCTTTGTATGGACCCTCACATCGATCTCAAAGTCTCAAGTCAGACATGCTTTCGTTTCCTCTCACTCTTGTGCGAAATGTGAAATAACAGGTGTGAGTTATGGCAGATTGCATAATGCAGAAACCTGCAGTGTCTTTTAGCATAAGCAGTGCGGCCATCTTTTTTCAAGTTGCTGTTTTAGATTGTGGTACTGAATTCAAAAGCTATCTTTTTCATATAGTACATTGCACAAATGTTACTTTTAGTGCTTTTTATTTTTTTTTCTGTGCAGCTGTGGCGACACATGCAACCTGTTCTTGATGCCAACTGGAAGAATCAGTTCATGAATGAATGAATGAATAACTTCTTCAAAGTCTTCACAGCAGCTCATTCCGTAAGCTTAGTTTGTACTCTGGCAGTGTTCAGAATTATGAAGTTTAGTAAATGCTGGCAGTTTTAGGTTTGTCCACATTGAGCCTTTGATTTAGATCAATAAATATCCGTAACTGGGAGGTCTCCCTGTCAAGGCCATGGGTCACTGTGGGCCACCCACAATAGCAGCTTTATTTGCCCTGAGTGGCATTTTGTCTTCTGGGCATGAAACCTCAGCATTACATGGAAGGCCTATTCTCTGTCATTTATAAGCACTTACTTAGGCTCTGGCCTGATCACTCAAGACTCCACCGCTGCAAAGTTGCACTCGCCTTATAATGCAAATGCCAAACGTCTCTCATACAGTTTTAATACTCCTTTCTCTACAACAATTGACTGTATTTTGGCATGACTTCTGATTTATTTGAATGATCTTTAACACATAATCTCGTCAGACATACATTGGTCCTGTGCTCATTTCTGTCAACCCCTTCAAGCAGATGCCATACTTTGGAGACAAGGAAATTGAGATGTATCAGGGTGCAGTAAGTACATCTCAGCTCTATTGAATATTTACTACGTAAGCAAACACATTTTTATTTAATTTTTGATGTGCTTTAAAGTATCTGGAGGGTTTAAGATGGTATCCCTGAAAAACAGAAGCTGATGTAGGGAAAACTTTCCAGCCGGCTGGAGCAGATGTCCCTGTCAGAAACTTGACTCAACCATTGAGTGGTTTCGCAGAACAGCATGTGCAAGTCTGCCTCCTCCCTTGGCCAGCCTGCAGAAAGTAGGCTTGTCTCCTTAAGCCAGGAACAGACTGAAAGGCTTTTAAAACCCTGACAGACTGTGAGAACTTTTTGTGTCGCTCATGCCAAATTTAACAGTTGACCTTCTCAGATTTTACACAAGAACCCTGCATGTATATTTGCACGTTCAGCTGGCTCAAAGCACAGAGGAAAGTTTAGATTTGTCCCCTGAGTTGTTTGAAATTAATGCTGAACACATTGACTTCGAGGTTTTTGGGAGAAAATGTCTGGTAATGTTTGCCTTTTTTGGCAAAGTGCATTTGCTGGCATGCAGAAATCTGTTTTTCAGGGAAGGCGCTGCTTATTTCAGCAATATCCTGTCTGGGTGCTAAACTTTTTCTGCACTCCACAACTTTCACTTACTGATAACTGTTTAGCAAATGAAATACTACGTCATGCTACACTGGGAGTATTATTAACTTCCAAAACTACTGGAAGTTAATACTACTGGAGTTCATCCCTCAAATAATGATTGTTGTTGAAAGGAGCGATGATGCAATAAGTTGGTAGGCATGCCTTTGACTGGATAACATCATCAGACCTGTACTTTACTGTCACTCATTTTTTTTTAGGTCTCACTCTGACTCCTTCTTCCTTTTACTTTGTTTGTTGACCCTCAGGCTCAGTATGAGAACCCTCCTCACATCTACGCTCTGGCAGATAACATGTACAGAAACATGATGATTGATCGTGAGAACCAGTGTGTCATCATCAGGTAAGTCTTTTAAATTACATTTCATTCTCAGCCTTTCTTTATTCACATGTCATTCTTTCTGTTTTATTTTGTTTCATCAAATGTCTGGAATGCGAGAGGATGGCATTCTGCGCATGTGATCTGTGAGATATCAAGGCTTAAACGGTTCGTCATAATGGATGAAAAGGACACAAAGGAACAGACCAAACGGGTTCAACCACATCTTTTAGTACAGCTGACTATCTGAGACTGATGTGCGTCTTTGGTATTTTTACATCATATTGTTTTCGGTGTCTGTTAAATCTAGAACGAGGAAAAAAAATTCTAATACGACTACAATAAAAATACAGCTGAATCTGGCCCAAGCTAACTCAGGATATGAGGTGGAAACAGAACTTCCTGGTTTAGAGAAGGACACCTGCATGATCCTTGGCTCACAATCATTTAGTTTTTTTAGATTTACGGACATTTTAGGTACTTTTTGAGCCTTGTTTCAGTTTATTTTTTTTTTTTTTGGAACAGATGTTTTGGGGCTGCAGAGCTACACAGAGAAATGCTTGCTGTCATGATTTGGGGTTTATCCTATGGTCCAGTCATCTGAGCAGTGTGGTTACTATAGTGCTTACCTCATGATGAATGACCCCTGCTTCAGCACTTCTGTTGTTTGGGCACCCAGCAGTTGCTCTTTCAGTTTCCACCATAAAGGCGCTGAGGTGGATTTCATGATAGACTAAATCAGCAAACAAAAGCTTGGAAGTGGTTTTATGATGAACTAGGTCTCCCTCAACAAAAGCTGCTGTGCATTGCTGGTTGAGCAGTGTAGTCAGCATTGGCCTGTGTTGACTCTTTCACATATTTACTAAGAAAATGTGTGAGTTGATGATGAGGGAAATTCAGCATAATGTGGCTGAACAGGTAGAATTGCTTTAATGCAGTTCAAAAAGATGGTGGTCTATCATTTTTATTTTTTTAGCTAATAACAACATGTGACTTATATTTCCAACATCTATATCAGATATTAAAAGGATTAGGAGTAGCTGATGTTGAGTTTTCCATGACAGTCAAGCTGTTTGCTCATAACGTCATCCTAAATCCTACTAAAAGTTGTTTTTATCTTGGATACGTGGATCACAAAGAAGAGCAAGGTCCTGTACAACATACATGACCTCTGACTTTGTTTGCAGTTTCACGTGGTGTTGTGGACCTCAAACAAGGCTTAAGCTTCAGTCAACATATCTTGTACACACACAGCAGCTTTAAACCACAGCCTGTGAGGAGCAGACATATTCTGGTTTGGCTGGCTTATCACCAGGATTCCTTTCCTTTCTTCATGATTGTCCATGAGCTTTTTTCAACACATTCGTGCATTTCCTGTCCTGCTTGGTGTCAGCATAGCAAATTGTGACTATAATAAGGTATTCTTGCTGTTAAAACATTATTCTTCTGACCCAGAGCTGATTTCTCTCTGGTCAAAAAGTAATAAAACGATGATACAGTTAAAAATAAGTTTGCTCATTAATTTGCTCAGTATTCATTAGAGAGGCATATAGAAAACGCACTCTATCTTCAGAAACAATCTTTTTGACATTTTTAATCCTCCTTTCACTGACTCTTGTCTGTTGATTTGAAGCCCTGCTGATACACTGATTTAGTTTTTCTTTGACAGACATTCAATGTTTTCATGTTTCTTGTAGTGCATTAAATATTTTGGCTCACTAACGTAACAGTTACTTTTTCCCCTTCCTCTTCAAGAAAGTGAGGATATAAAAAAAAACAACACTTTTTAAGCTCATAGGTTGTGTTACTTTATGCAGCCATTCATATATGACATTGTAACCATGGTAATGTTTTAGATTCCAGCTGGGTTGTGGATCATGTCAGCAAACACCAGACTTTAGCTTGCACAGTAAAAATTACAAGGAGAAGAGGTGGAGCCAGAGGAATGAAGACTGCTGATCCCAGAATTGTATTCATACTTTACAATATGACATTTCAAATACGTCAGCAGTCATTGTGTGTGTTGTTCTTCTCCAGGGAACATCATTAACATAACTGCAGTTAAAATATCAGGTAGACTGACATATGCTCCTGGGTGATCAATGAAGGCTATTGAGAGGTTATTGGAAATTAGAAGTGGGACTGATCTGATCCAACATCAATGCTGGGGGCTGATGCTGACCAATTCATTGATCGACTATTGGAAAGACAACGCTGACCTTTTAGGTTTTTACCGTTAAAGTAGCCCTATTTGCTTTATTCTGTTCAGAGTCAGCATGTTGTTGTGAACTTTATTTGATTTGGGATTTGGATGTTTTTCTTTTTTCTACATTTTTTTTTCACTTTTATTGCAAATATTCAATGCAATAACATCAAACAACAACAACATCCTCTGTTTTGGTTTTGAAATCAGCATTGGTTTTAAGCATTGGCATGTAAAATAATGAGTTTGCAAGTCAGAAAAAAGTGGTTTGGCACATCTCTGTTGAAAATACTTGTAACTAAGATCTATGGAAATGCACTTAACACTCTCTTAGATTCCAAACTCTATTATTATTATTATTGTTATTATTGTTAGTCATAGTATTTTGTTTGTAAAAGTTAACTCTTAATGCTCGTTTCTTGTACAAATGGGGTAATTAGTAAGTCCTGGTTTGGAGAATAAATGAATCTCTGCAGAGGTTAACAATGCTTTCAGCTTTCGAGCCTCTCAGCAATGAGACCTGTCATTATCGGAGCTAAAACTGGGACACACAGACGGGTACTACTGCTTGTATTCAAAATATCCTCAAAGAATAACTCGCAGGAGGAGAAACAATACTCTCAGAGGGACACTGGGTTTCTGGGATGAAAAATAAATTTCTAGTTTTGCTTTTACTTGCAGTTTCTTCTTGTTACCCATTTCAAATGACACTGAGGGAATCCAAAAAAAATGCTAAAAGATCTAGAAGTGAATGAGAGGTATATTGGGGGATGGGCATATCCATATAGAGACTGCTGTGTAATAGAGTTGCTCCCATGACTTCCGCTGGCAGTCTCTAACAGTCTGCAGCTGTGTTTCCCACAGCGGCTTCACTAACCTGACTCTACTTTAAGGAACAGACCAGAATAAAAAACAAAAAAAGCTTCACTGTCATCTGCTGCCAAACCACATATGTCAATATAAGTATGATTGTGGCCCAGTAAAAGGCGAGGGGGAAAATATACTAGCATAGCATTAGGGGAAAAGAGAAAGGATACATATACAAAACAGAATCATGATCTCTCCTGCCACAGGCTTCTGTCCAGATGTGAAAGGGTTCATCAGTCTTTTAAGGTTTGAGCTGTAATTTGACTTCTAGTTTCACAAATCCAATTTTGAGTTCAGGGAACATATGCAGGTGAAAACTGTTCAACGGAAACATACAGAAATAGACGCAAACCTCCGGTTCTTTCATCCTTTTCTAGTAGATTTGCAGTGATGGAATCTTTTACATCAATAATTTAATCGTCTGAAAGACCTTTTATAATCTACTGTTAGTAACGTCCTTGGAGAGTTGAATGCCTTCTACTTTTTTAAGGTTTAATCTTCTGCATTGCTTTGATTTGAGCTTGTTTTCATTGAGCTATTTGGAAGCCAGAATTCTTGAATTCTGTTTGAGTTTTGAATTAATGTGACACGACAATAAATGTGCCTGCAGTAAAGGCCAATGAGAAACTTTTGGGCTGTTATTTATTTATTTATTTATTTTGCAAGGGATTTTGCAAAAATAAATAAATAAATAAATAAAATAGAATAGGAAAAAAGTAATTTTCTTCCTACATCTCAAACAGGAGTGCACAGAATTGCAAATCATTCGCATTTTGCTGTGTCTTTATTTACATTCTTTTTTAACCTGTTTTCTCTTTTTCCTGGCAAGCATGTATTACTTATGATTTTAAAAAAAGAAAACAGGAATACACATGATCAATAACAAGGTTGTGCCAGGACAGGACTGAGTCCAGCAGACTGACTCATCTCTTCCCACAGTGCCCTCCAGTCAGGCAACCGAAGCAGCTAGAACCAAACAACATTGCAGGTAGAAAGAGAGGGAAGAAAGCCAGGACGGGTGCTTGGACCTAAGGCCTTCTCTGAATCCAGCTTACGTCTGGTAGATATTTAGGTGGAGGAGCAAGTGGGATTAGATCCAAGGTACTGAAATGGGAAAGCTCTATAGCTTTCTTTCTCGCATTTCTCTGCAGCAGCCAGACTTCATCAGTGCACTCTCTAAAATCTCTAGCACTGCATTTCCTGACAAAATAAAAGTTAATTATTGATGAAACCGGCCTCATCTTAAAGCTGAGACTTTGTTCCTGAGTGTAATGTGGATTATCGTCTTCAGTGCTGCAAGCAAACAGTGTTTTCCGTAAACGTTTAATCTGCAAAGCACATATTGGTGCTTTGAGAGGATACATCCTATTTGTTGGTGTGTGTTCAAGGAAAAGACATGTAAACACATTAGCTACAGCAGAAAAAGTGCCTTTTAAAAGTTTTGAACATGAATATAAGCACCTGTGGCGGTAGCATGTGAAACATCTGGGTTAAACACAAGACAAAAACAGAAGCTACTATGTAGTGCACTGGTATTTTAGAAATAATTGGCTTTGGACTTATTAGTTGACGAGGTCCATATTGAAAAACCGATAGCAGCAATTTCAGGTTCTGTTTTTTGTCATTGGTCAAAGCTCAAGGAAATGAGGTGCTGTTGATGTCTCAGGCTGCAGAGAGTGCACAAACTGCTGGTTCTCTCCACCAAAAGGCCAAAACAGCAAGAGAGCGTGCCTCTTTGAATCACTTAACAGGTTTTCAGATGTCACATGCTTTTACATCTGTTACAATCATTTCAGAGTCACGTGCCATTGCATGCGTTTGAATTTGGCTCTGGGTGCATGTCTGGGAAAACGTGTGCTTACTTAAAGATTTTATGTGTTTTTCAGCGGAGAGAGCGGAGCAGGGAAGACTGTGGCAGCCAAATATATCATGGGCTACATCTCCAGAGTGTCAGGCGGTGGGCCCAGAGTGCAGGTAAGACCAGCTGCTGCTTCTTCAGTAAAGCAAGTAAAAGGCACGAGGATGTAAGCTACATTTGAGATGCTTTGTTGCATACACTGAATGCAACGACAGTGATGAATATTTACAATTTTGTACAGGACCAAATGAATTTACACTGTTGTTACATATCTGTAACCAGAACTGTCAGTTTCTCGTCGTGGCTGGGTTCTTTAGTGGAAATTTGTGTATGAAATTAAGATAAATTACGGAGGTGAATTTGTCACCTGGAGGAACCTTTGATGTGCTGCAACACTACACCTTTATTTCTGATAACAAAAGTTTATAAACCTTTGCTGGTGGCCCAGCACATTATCTCGAAGGAATTTTAGTCCATTTGTATATAGTATAAAATTCAATACAATCAAATCACAAGGAGACACAAAACGACAAACTTCCAATATTTATTGGACGAATGACTTCTGTACTTAGTTTCTATTTCTGGCGGACCAGTTTCTGTTAAGATTCAACTTGGACATATTCCAGTTTTAGCAAATGGTCCTGACATAATACTATTACTTCCATGTTTCACATATGGGAAAATACTTTGTTGAGGTACAGTGTTTCTATTTCTAGAAACATACCATTTAAAACAAACATAACGCAAAGTTTCTTTCTGTCTTACCCCTCTGGCCTATACTAGATTATTTTCAGACTTTGTATGGCTGTGGCTTCCCGCTTACTGTCCCAGCCACGATCTGCATTTTTTTTGTTGCAGATTATTTACGAACTTCGCCATTAACAAATGCAAGAGAGACCTTTAGTTGCCTAAAAGTTATTCTGGGTTCCTTTGTGACTGTGCAGGCTATCACAGACCTTGCTTTTGCTTTTTTTTAAAGTTATTTTTGTTGATGAATCTCTCCTGGGGAGGTTCACAGTGATTGTGAATTTCCTCTATGTGTATACAATATGTCTATGAATGTTAAACGTTGGAATCCAAACTCTTTAAAGCTGATTTTTCAACTTTTTCCAACATGATACACACCCATAAACATGTTTTTTAATGAAGCTCAGGGTTTGATAAGTCCCTGTTTTATCAACTAAACTTGGAAACCCTACTTAGGCCTGATTGACAACCTAGTAATTGAAAACACTTGACTTTGATTTCATCATCAAATTATCTGCTGATCCTTGATGTTCACATAGTTTTGCCATTCTTAGATGTGCATTATAGGATTATTGTGCTCAAGTAATAAATAACTTCTCATTGGTTTAATTGGACACTCTTTATTTCTTTTTCTTTTTTTTCTATGGTATGGACAAAATACAGAAATACAGTTTGAAAGCTTCCAAGGACCAATGTACAGTCTTACTATTTTCACATTATGAACTTTCATCATTTGCAAGAACAGTTAAATTAAATAACTTCTGCTCTGTCCAGCGCTTATTCCTCCTTCAGCTCCAGTTATTATCTTATCATCCTCATCCTCTATACCCTATTATCAGCCCGTGAACATCCTCTTATTCACCCAGCCCCCTTCAGCCATCTGGCAGCCCCCACCCAGACCAGCAGATGTCCAGTTCTAAGCTCGATAAAGATCTGAAGTTTGATGAGGAAATGTCTGCACCATGATTGCAGTGGGATTTTTATATTTAATGCATCTAGAGTCGCTTCCAAAACTGCATCAGAGATCATATCAACTCTCATCAGCAACAGTGCCAGCTCCATTTGGCTAGATTCATTGTGTCATACCTTTCTGTGTACTTTGTTTAGTTTAATGTTAAGCATGGCTTCTCATTAAAATAATATTACTTGTTGACAGCATGTGTTAATTCATGTGTACAAAGAGTTTTGAGGACGTAAAAACTTCCTTGACTGCCTGTTCATCACCCGACAATAATCGTTTTCTAAAAGACTACCCACATTTATTCATATCTATTCATATTTTCATTTACTTGAAAGTATTTTACATCTTGGAGCAGCAGAAAATGGTGAAATGGTTGCGGAGATGACTTCATTGTTTTCAGGTGTACATTGAAGTGTTTATCTCTTCCAAGTTTAAGCACCGCAAAAACATTCCACTCGGCTTCTGTGAGCAATAATGGAAGAGGGGAATCTTTTTGTCTGCTCTACAAATTTAAAACCGATGTGTCTTTGAAATACACATGGCTCACAGGAACGATAATGTCCTCCAGATTTTGTGTCTTCACTGTCTGTAGATCTGCATTGTGTGTGTGTGTGTGTGTGTCCGTGTGTGTGTTTTGTTCATTCAGCCATGAATGCTTGTATTTGAGTGGAAAGTTCCAGATACGTGCGCATCCGCCCCTTTGGTGAGAGTGTGAAATACTGTGGTGTCTACCTGCCATATAGTCCGTAAGTGATGTATCTCGTCTCTTCGCAGCACGTCAAAGACATCATTCTGCAGTCCAACCCGCTGCTAGAAGCCTTTGGAAACGCTAAGACTCTGAGGAACAACAACTCCAGCAGATTTGTGAGGCTTTCATCTGTCAGCTGGCTTTTCCACTTTTTTGTGAATGAGAGTGCCTCAACCTGTAACTGTTGCTTGTTCAACAGGAGGAATGCATGAAAACACATGAAAACCTGGGCTGTGAATTTAGAAAACCTCCAAGCATCCTTTTTTCTTTTTTTTTCCCTCAGTTTTGTTTTTCTAGTGTCCTAGAACAACAGTAAAACTTGCAGTGAAACTCCTCACCGATGATAATTGCAAGAGGCGAGATGTTTGAGGTGCATGTCACTATGGGATGATCTGTGGCACGCCTTTACAACTAAACTAAAGGCTTTGAAAGTGGAGATTTACAGGATATGGTTTCTCCTCTATTTTCAGTTTTTATGCAAAGGCGGCAAACCCAGTGTGTGTCCTGGTTAACCAGAAGCACTTTCAGGACACACCGCGTAGAAAGACACACATGTAGATCCACCGAGGCCTGTCCTCTACTGCCTAACAAGGATGGAAAAATAACGACAAGCTTGATGTAGCAGATAACTTAGATCAGAATTTTTTTTTTCAATTTAAATGTCCATATCTATTTGGAAAAAGATGTTTTTAAAACATTTTGGCTGGAAAAAAGAATGTTGCATCAATGGTCTAAGATCATAGCTCTGGAAATGCATCCATAAAACTTTTAAAAGCACATACACATCCCACTAACCACCCTAAAAGATCCAGGTTTCTAAAACTTTAAATGCCTTTTAACTTCTTTTTTTTTTCTAATTAATTAATAATAATAATAATAATAATAATAATAATGATGATAATGATGATGATGATAATAATAATAAGTGACTTTGTTCCAACAGGGGAAATACTTTGAGATCCAGTTCAGTTCCGGTGGTGAACCAGACGGAGGGAAAATCTCCAACTTTCTTCTGGAGAAGTCACGTGTCGTCATGAGGAATCCTGGAGAGAGGAGTTTCCATATATTCTATCAGGCAAGTCTGTTTTTTGGGACACATCTGGCTTGTGAAAATGGAATTTCAGGACAGGTTAGACATTCAGTTTGGCTGCAGCAAAAATGGCCAGTCTGTTTTTCTTGTGCCTGGTTCAAGGTCCCTGCAAAAGACAGAATTGTAAAACAGTGAAACATTTTAAGCATGGTTAAAGAATGTTGAATCATTGAATGCTTTACCTTTTAAAGATTTGCTTAAGAAAAATAAGGATAAAAATGAAAAACAACAACAATAATAATAATAATAATAATAATAATAATAATGGGTTCCCAGGCATTTTGCCTTCTACCGTAGAGCTTGTATCAGGACATATTTTTCACTCACAGTTACACTGTAAATATTTACTCCAGTTGATAGAAGGAGCGAGTGGAGAGCAGAAGAACAGCTTGGGAATCACAAGCCTGGATTACTACAGTTACCTCAATCAGTCTGGTTCCTACAAAGTGGATGACATCAACGACAAAAGTGACTTCCAGGAGACAATGGTATGATCAGATTCCTTCTTTTGAAGCTCACTGAAACATCCTCTGTGGAGTTGTGTGCCTCATACCAGTGGCTCACACAGTTTTGTCTTTACATTCCTGTCTCTTCCTGTCCATCTTCTCTTGTTTTCTTTTCCGACAATCATCTCCTGTTGTTGTTTACCAGTGAGACCACAACAGCAGTAATTAGAGGACAGAAGCTCACAGAAGTGAGTAAACCCAAACTGTAGCCTTGATTTTAAGTGTGAGTCCCCCCCCCTCCCCCACTTTTTCTTCCTCAGCATGCCATGGATGTGATTGGCATCGCAGCAGAGGACCGCTCCATGGTGCTTCAGATTGTGGCTGGAGTCCTGCACCTGGGAAACATCACCTTCAAGGAATCAGGCAACTATGCTGCTGTGGAGAGTGAAGAGTGTAAGCAGACTCAAACAAAGACCTTCACTGTGGTACACACAAACAGGAAGCACAAAGCAAAGATCACTTGAATGCTTTTTTTTCCCCTGGCATGCTATTTATATAGCATATAGACCACCTCAGAACATTTAAATCCGTTTTAAGAAAAAACAACAGTCAGAATGATTCATCCTCTGTCCGTACTGGACATTCAGTTTTGCTTAGCCGTCCCTCCAGTTTTTGCTGAAATATTTCACTCTGGAACTTCGTGATGGATGACGATAGATACCATTTGATGAGTCACTCTGCTAAAAGACAGATGTAGTTTTAATAACAGTAAAACGTGAAGGGCCTAGCCTTCACTGACTCACGGTAAGACTGCGTCTCTGCTGTGTCCTCAGCTGCCCTTCTCAGGCTGGTTTTGGAGGATATTTCTCTCTTACCACTTTCACTCCCTAAAGTTTTACTGTGTTAATGCAGGGCTGCAGCCAGCTTTGTGCAGTAACCCAGACCATGCTAGATTACCAGAAAATAAAATGCTATTATTGTAGGTCTGGGCTTCTTTCATCAGAGGCTAAAATTACTTGGAAAAATACTTCTCCCTCTGTCCCCCTTCCCATTTGCCTTTTTCCTGCTTCATTTTATTCTTCTCTTCTCTTTTTCTTTTCCTTTCTCCCTCTTTCTGACTCTGTTCTCTCTATGATGCAGATGACAGTGCCAGTGTACAAAGCCTGGGTCTGTTCTGTGCAGACGTAACAGCAGCATTTCAAAATCCTTGCCTTTCCTGTTCCTTTTAGTCTCCCTTCCTGTGTGCTTTCACTGCTTCTGCTCCGCAAAAGGTTTTCAGACCCCATTATGAAACATTTTACACACTTTAAAGCAGAGCTATTATGCACATGCCAAGCTGTTTATTTTTTAATTTATTACCTTTAATAATTCTTATGAGAACAACTTTCCATGACTACCAGTTCATAATTTTTTTTAATTTTTTTTAAATTTCTGATATTTGTTTATAAGATCACTTTCGGTTCATTCACTGTCTGAAGCGAGCTTTAAAGCAGTCTACTTAAGGCCGTCTCTGCATTAATACGTCTTCACTTTTAGATGTACCACTTTTGTTACAATTATGTCTGGAATCCACACTACTCTCACAACTTTGACCCTTGAAAAAGGTAAACTTTTAGATCCACTTCAGGCCACGCTCTGGTTTGTAAATGCAGCTCTTGTGGTGTAATGATGAACAAAACTGTAAGCATTTGGAAACAATGACATAATTGCACAATTTGCTCTTCTGGATCACTACGTATCCCTGATTCACTAAACCTACATCATAGGACCATCTAAAGATTACACTCAGAGATGCCTTAATGATGGTGTAAACGGCAACGGCGGGATGGAGCAGCAAGTGCAGCTGACTTCATTGTCCTTGGCATCAGCTCTTATGTAGCTAAAGTCTGCATTTAATTAAGAGCAATCTGTAACAAAGAGTATTTATGGCAGAATTTGAGGTTGTTTTCAATGTTACTCACGCCTCCAGTGAGCGCGCGTGGCTGTAGGTTATGGGTTTACAGTGGTGTATTATGGGTATAGACCTCTTCTGACATGAAGTTGAAAGACTAATTTGGATGCAGATTGTTTAACATGAAAATTGACTAATGTGAATGTAGCATAAGGACGAGTCTAAGCTTTTCTGAATGGTGGCACCACCCACCAATTATTTTAGTGGAAACAAAATTGGCACAAAATCCCTGAGTGTAAGATGACTCATGAATATTTTTATTTTGCAAGAACTATTTAGAACAGGACCTATCCAATCAAAACACTGAGTCAGATTTTTAAAGGCCCCTCCTGCGAGTCTTTACAGAGCTTTTGCCTGTTGTTGTGAAGGTTCAGAAAGCAATCTGTAAACTCTCAGTCACAAAATTTCTTTTGCAGCATTGCTGTTGAATAGAAATTACAGATATCCTCCAAGACCCCTAACCCTAGCCACACATTTATTTTTATTTTTTTTTATTTGAGCCGAATGAATCCTGGCTTTATCATGGAATATGCCCCTGTCATCAGGGGAGAAACAAATGATGGAATAACCTGGTCATTCACTATATTCAGGTAGTCAGCTGACCTCATAATGTTGCTGAACCGAGACGTGACCAACTGCAGCAACCCCAGATCGTAGCACTGCCTCCACAGGCTTGTACAGTAGGCACTAGGCATGATGGGTACATCACATCCTCCTCCTCCCCTTACCCTGATGCACCCATCACTCTGGAACAGGATAAAGCTGGACTCATCAGACCATAACACCTTCTTCCATTGCTCCAGAGTCCAATCTTTATGCTCCCTAGAAAGTTGAAGCCTTTCTTCTGATTAGCCTCACTGATAAGCGGTTTTCTCAAAGTCACACAAGTCCCCAATCCCTTGAGTTCCCATCGCATTGTACGTGTGTAAATGTTCTCTCTTTCACTAAACATAGCCATGATTTCTACTGTAGTTATTTTATAATTTGATTTCACCAAATGCTCAAGGATCTTATCTATTTGCTTAGTTAAATCCAGGTGGTGACTTTATACTTTGCACCTCCATATTATACTCGCAAAATTATATCCAGAGAACTCCCACAAAAGAACCAAAATATGCACATTTTCCATTATTCAAATGTTTTTTTGTTGAAAGATGACCTCAAATTGAAGTGCTGACTGGCAAAGGTCAGTGTTTGTACTATATTTCTAATTAGAGGAAAACAATATGCTTGGGGAGCCTCTGTTCTGACAATACACCATCTATTACTCACCTCTGCTTTGACTAGCAAATGTTCTGTGGCAAACTTTGGACTTTGAGTATGCAGGAATTGTTCCTGAAAGTGACACAAACTATATATGCCTTTCCATACTTCTCCTGTCAAACACAAAAGATGGTTTTTCCCCCATGATTGAAGCAGGCGTACGGTCAGTCACACCCTAATATCCCAGAAGGGGAGCTACTAAAGTGGTCTGATGCATTCCCAGACGCAGCGAGTCTGCAGGCCTGAGAGCTATTTCCTTTTAGGGGAAGTGAGTCACTGTAATAAGGCTGGGAGGGGCTCTCCGGGGACAATATCAACGCCAGGTCATGGCAAATAAGTCTGTGGTGTGCACAACATCTCTTTTTTTTTTCAGTGCTATTCTTCTCTATTGTGTGATTTCACAGTTTAACCACAATCTCATCACAGTTTTATGTCTTAACATCAAGTCTACACAGTTAAATATTATAAGCAGAAACATTTGAATTTTTGGGAGTTTGAGTGATTGGTAAGAATAGATGCAATGCAAAAGAAGTGCTGGTGCCTTGGATTTTTAGTGATGCTCAGCTATGCTGTGGTTACGGGAGGTAACCGTTTGAATGAGCTATATCATGCATATTGATTTGCATATGAAATGTCTTTGCATTTTCCAAGCAAGACCTTTTTATTAACACTGTATATTCAATATTTATTTGTTGATTTATCAAAACAGTATGGCCAAAAGAGCAGTAACTATCTCAGGTCTGAAGTACAGAGGACGTCATCTTGCTGTTTGCAGTATTGGAGCTCTGGACTCATAAATGCGTTAAATGTTTTTATATGAAATAAATTTTAACTGGCAGTTGTCTACACAGTCCTTTTGCCAGTTGCATGTCTTAAATCCATATGAACAGTCAAGATTTCTGTTTGGCTTCTATTGAACAGAGATGATTTTATTAAAATGCATGAATAAAGTTACTCTCTCATTCATTTCTATTTAGCCCTGTCCCACAGTCTTCTGTCTTTCTTCAGTTTTAGCATTTCCCGCGTTTCTGCTTGGAATTGACCAGAACCGTCTGAAGGAGAAGCTGACGAGCAGAAAGATGGACAGCAAGTGGGGAAACGCGGTGGAGTCCATTGACGTTACTCTGAACGTGGAGCAGGCGTGTTACACACGAGACGCCCTCTCCAAAGCCCTACACGCTCGGGTGTTTGACTACCTGGTTGAGGTATGATTTAGAATTAATATGCGTGCGTGATTTTCACATGTATAAATAATGCGACAGCTTGTAGCATCCATTCAGCTCCTTCAGAGGAATCCTTTCATTTCAGTCCATCAACAAAGCCATGGTGAAGAATCATCAGGAGTTAAATATTGGAGTGCTGGACATTTATGGATTTGAAATTTTCCAAGTAAGTGTTTCTGGCTGCTTTTCAAACTGACACATGACCACTGGAATTTTACTCTGCAGTAACACATGAATTAGATTAAATGGTATTAACATTTAGCATTTAAACAGATTGAACACAAAGGATAAGACTAATTTATAAAGTAGGGATTAAGTCCCATCTTCTGATTGAGACGGCGGCTTTTCTAATCTGATTCCTTTTGTCCAATTAATGAGAGATGCTGAGCATGGAGGTGGGAGTGCTTTTGAAGTGTTTTAGTTTGCAAAGTTTTTTTTTTTTTTTTTTATTCCTACTTGTCAGACTCCTAAGACTAACAATATTTACTGTGAGTGTGCTCTAATCTACTCCTTCAGCTTTGTTGGTCTGACAGTTTTAAGGTTTTGTCTCTGTACACAGAATGTAATAAAGGTCAGCGTTCATGAGTTGTTAGACAGGAAGATGCAGACTGCCGTCACTTAAGGTCCAATCTGCAGGTCCATTGTATGTGCTCTGTAACGTGGGCTTCCTTTGATATCAAGCAGTCAGTATGCAGCCTCCCACTCCACACAAAGCCCATTGAGCTTGGAGGATATCCGTTCCCAACTGAAGATAAAGTTGACCTTTATTCACTGTATTGTCTTCTTTAGAAAAATGGATTTGAACAGTTCTGCATCAATTTTGTGAATGAGAAGCTTCAGCAAATATTCATTGAGCTGACTCTGAAGGCTGAGCAGGTGATGTCTTCACACTCTTCTGCAATATTTATTTATTTATTTATTTTGAATACCTGTTTCTGTTGTTTCATTGTCTGAATCCTTTCATGTCTTGTAGGAGGAATATGTGCAGGAGGGCATCAAATGGACTCCTATAGAATACTTCAACAACAAGATTGTATGCGATCTCATCGAGAGCAAAGTAAATACCTGATAAAGTATTAAACCAACCAGAATGCAGATATAACCTCACAGCAGGAGGACATGAGCTATAGTTTGTTTTGTTGTTTTTTTTGATACAAAAAAATCTGCCTCTTATGATCCATCAAGTACTCATTCAAAGGTGCAGCCAATATTATTATTTATTTTTTTATTCTTTTCGATGAAAAAAAAATCATCCACAAATAGGTAGGAAACACACTTCTGATGCAATAATAAATTTAATAAAATAACATAAACACTTTTTTTTTATATCATAACTTGTGATAGACAGTAGTTTTAGGATCTGTTGCATGCATTTTGAAATCACTTTCAGTGCATGCAGTCTGATTGGCTAACAGCTATTTGATGAACTCCAGATTGCATCCTCTTTTTTTGCCAGTACCAAGCGGCTAATCAGATTTCAGAACCGTTCAGTATTCACCAATTATTCTGCAGAAAGATGAAACAAGAAAGACATCTTGGAGATGCTTAAAAAAAAAAAAACTTGCTGCCAAAATGTCTATTTTGACTATTTTGCTCAAACTGTGTCTAATAAAGTGGTAGCTGAACTTTGTGTTGTGCAGTTTTGGTCTGAAATTATACATGGGATTTCAAATCAAACATTGACTGAGCCCTTGTTTGATTATTGAAATCACAAAATTATGATTGCACCCCACTCAGTTTGGTTACTGTTAGTAATTTCTATACAAAGGCAATTATTGAAAAATAAAACAATATGAATAACAGTTTCCATGTGAACCACAAAAACAAATGGAAAAGGCCAATATATTCTTGTTATTCCTGTTTACAATAAAGATAATCTCATGGCACTTTCAGAGAAAGTAAATATGAGTGGAAAACTGTCCACTTCAGTACTATAATAATGAGTCCTGAGCTCTGGATATGAAATAAAGATGACATGTTATAAATAAATAGTGTTTAAAGGGGGAAAAAAAAGAAAAAAGGCACCAAAACTACTCCTTCCTTAGTAAATGGCCAAAAAGTCAGCTTTTTGAAATCGCCCATTCTTTTTTCTTTCCAACTACTAACTTAGTTTTCTCTTTGGTATTAAGTTGCAAAGCTTCTTCTCAAGTCTCCATTCAGTTGTCATAACTGCCAGTTTAATATCCTCAAATGTAACATCGGGCTCATTGATTTGATTCTTCAGTCCAGCTGAGCATCAGAATCCACAACAACGGCTTTAAAACAAGCCTCCGTCTGAGAGGCAGGACTCTGTGTCAGTGCCTGACAGATCTTTGCTTAACCCAAAGACAAGTTATCATTTGTCCTTTTAACACTGTTCTTTAAGCCTGAGAGACCAGTGTGTTACCAGTGCGCACAGGGGAGCTTCTGATGGGGGCTGATAGAGACACACAAGGCAGACCATTAAAGAGCGGCTGTGTGAAACCAGCTCAGCTCTTTCAATACAATTTATAGCTCATGCAGCTTTAACATCTCATTTAGATGTTTGGGTAGTGTTAGAAAAATTCTTACAGACTTTTTGGATTTATGCAATGTCAGGGGGAAAAAAATCTACATTTGAATGGAGAAACACTTGTAAGCTTTTTACTTTACTCTTTGGAAAACTAAGGAAAACACTGGGTAGTAATAATTATGAACTTTTTTTCTGGCTTCTCTTCTTATTTTTTTTAAATTGTTGCTTGAAGAAATTTCTTTGTATAGCGCTCCCTGTTTAATAATCTCCAGCATATTTAAGTCTGTGAGAGTTGAACTCAGTTCCAGATTAAACTGAGGAAGAAAAAGTCAGCAGTAAATCATCTGAGGTGTCTTCCCTGTGATCTCAGAATCCTCCTGGTATCATGAGCATCCTGGATGACGTGTGCGCCACTATGCACGCAGTGGGGGAGGGAGCTGACCAGACCATGCTGCAGAAGCTCAGAGTCCAGATCAACACACACGAGCACTTCAACAGCTGGAACCAGGGCTTCATCATCCACCACTATGCTGGCAAGGTCAGTTTGAATGCACTTAAAATTGCATATATTAACAGGAGGTATTGGCACATTTGGACTCATGAGTGGCATCTCTCTCTCTCTATACACACACACATGTACATATACTGTCCCTCTGCACTAGTATGATTTACTATAAATACCATTTGTGCAGCTGGTGCTTCATTGTGGAGCCAGCTTCATCTTTATGCTTAAAGGATTTTCACTTTAAAACTAAATCCTTTCTAGGTTCCACCTGATGCATCTCTTCTTTTTCTGCTTATATTTATTGACAAATCTTCATCAGTCTTACTTTATTCAGATTTTATAGTTCTGGAGATGTCTTTCTGTGTTAGTGTGGATTTTGGTGGTCTGGGCCGAGGTTGTCCCGTGTTGTTCTCCAGATGTGTGGTGGCCTCAGCTTGGCACACATGCCGCAGACTTAATGAGCCATGCCATAAAAGGTTGAGGAGCTCCCTTGTCTGCGCCCAAGACATTCCTCCTTTCTCAGCCTACAATATAGCAGAAATAACATACACTTTTGGACCACTGCTGGTTTTACGAGGAGGCTAATACTGGAAGGTGAAAAGCTCGAAACCTTTTTTTTTTTTTCCCCCTCACATAAATTCCAAGTCACTGATTCAGGTCAGAATATCAGTTCCAATTCTTATTTAGAGATGACTTGTCGTAAATAGGCGCTATATAAATAAATTGAATTGAATTGAATTGAATTATTTTCACACACGTCATCTGCCATCCTTCTTGAAGTTTTAAACACTTAAGCCTTGTCCTTTTTGATAACCAAAACTTTTAAGAAATCCATTGCATGTCTCTCTCCAGGTGTCCTATGATGCTGAGGGTTTCTGCGAGAGAAACCGGGACGTCCTTTTTACTGACCTCATTGAGCTGATGCAGAGCAGTGAGATGTAAGTAACTTTCTTTTTTCGCACATTGAACCAACATGTGGCCACAATATCTGTGGTTCAAATTTGAAGGGAGTTTTCTTTTTGTGATCCATATGGTTATAATTGAGCACATCTGAATGAAAGCTGCAGACATTCAAATGCATCTGGAAGCTGGCGGGACGCAGCAGAAGTGCGCAGGGATAACTGTCGTCATGCCCTTTGGCTTCTGTCGCATTATGTGGCTTTCGGGGTCTACCCAATCTGTCCTTACAAGAGCAGGCTCCTTATGGGACTGTGTTGTGGAGTCTGGTCCCCCTGTGTTATTGTTTTGTGGGCTTGTTTTTTTTTGTGTGTGTGTCAAAGTGGCCATCTGTGCAAACAGCCAGTATTGTCTATGTAACCCCCACAGGTTTTGTGTGCACATTTGGTGATGCATGAAAGGTTATGCCAAAGTCCCGCTGAGGCGCATGATGGACAATGTATAGATTAGATAGCAATTAACACAACATGAAGAAATGCAAACATTCATGCACACAGATAAAAGAGTCCCTTGAGGGAAGCATAAGAAGAAGAGGAAGTGCCCTCATTCCTTCAAGCAGCACGTCTGAATAGGGAAGAAAGGAGGGACTGGTATTGTCAGCTGGACAGTATTAACAGACTTCTGTTTGTATGCACAACCTGCTGATCCTTTCTTCTGCGTCCAAGTCTACAGTCAGACTTTTTAAGGCAAACAAGCTTTGCTGGGGTAGAAAATGAAAAACGGGATGGGCCTATAAACAAAACAAAAAAAAAAAAATCAAGATCAAACGCCACACTGAAATGATAAAATAACTACCAACAGCATGAAATGTGTTAAGTATTCAGCTACATACAGGCCGCTTTGTTTGTGAGGAGTCACATTATTGAGTGAGCCTTGAACATCATTGATTTTATTCTGCTTTACCTGCACTCCCAGATCAATCAGATGTAGATTTTTAATTTTGAACACAGAAAATGAACTGCTTACTAAATGAGAAATTTACAACTTTACTGTTCGAAAAACTTCACCTGAATGTGAAATAGAAGCATCCTCCTTCATATAAAGGTCCAGAGATGTTTGTACAAAGACAATGTAACACAGCCACCTGCCACACACACGCACAAAAAGCTCTTGCTTTCCCAGCCTCCCCCTACCTCAGTTTTCCCAAATGTTTCAGGAATTTTAGCCTATGACCTCAGTCAAAGGTCCTTTGCTCTTTAATCATTAACTGCATTTTAGATTTTTGCTTCCAGGGGAGCCTGGTGCTATTTTCAGGTTGGTAGTGCTTTGTTTCATGCGTACTGACCCCTGGATTTTGCCCTCTCATAGTGCCTTCATCAGAGCACTGTTTCCAGAAAACCTCAATGCTGAAAAGAAGGGTCGACCCACTACTGCTGGCAGCAAAATAAAGGTGCGTGTTTATTGTGTGTTTTGTTGTTCGGCTCTTATCCAGAGCATTTTTGTTTTCATGATTTCAGTTTCGTTGATGGCCCCATAATCATCTCTCCTCTGCTTTACTGATATCTGCTCTGATCCCTCCTTCAGAGACAAGCAAATGATCTTGTGAGCACACTGATGAAATGTACTCCACACTACATCCGCTGCATTAAACCAAATGAGACCAAGAAGCCCAAAGACTGGGAGGAGAGCCGGTGAGTGGCTGACTGCATCCTCTGTGGTCTTGAAGCATGAGCACTGTGTTAGAGGAGAAAGGATGGATCGTGTTGGCTTCATTCAAAAGTATGCACATCATTTTCATTTACCAAAGGGAAATAGGAGCAACTCAAAACTAAACAGGCTGCATGCTGCCACCTCTGATGTTTCTTTACAGCTCATCATAGCCAATCAAAGTTCATGCTTGCTGGTTTCTCATGAACATTGCTTCCACCACACATGCAGAAGTTAGAAGTAAAAAAAAAGACACCAAGTATTTAACAGACGCTGTAAAGTCGATGCCTGACTGATCACATGGATGTTCTTAGCAGGAGCTGCCAACATTTTCACAGCTTCAGATATTTGCAGAAACATACAAGTCATTTAGTGGCGAGCAAGTCAAGAAATTAACAAATAATATGATTAATATTTGATAAATATGAATTAAATGAATTTAAGCTGTAGTCAGAAATAAACAAACTGCTTCTGGAAGAACAAGATTGAGTGAACAAAAAAAAAACCTTAATAGGATTTTCTGGCCACCATGAAGAAATTATCTGAAATAAGTGATTGATAACCATATATATTTTTCTTTCTCTTTTCTGTTTGCAAATCAGCATACAAAACAACACAAATGGTAGTGGGTTTTATGCCCTGCTTTCAGCCCCCACCCCCACCCCCCTTCTTCTTTAGGCCTTTGTATCTCAGTTTTCCCACTCTTTTCTCTCTCTGCCCACAGGAATTGGGTACTATATGTTCACATCCAGAGCGGTGCTGTATTGTTCAGAGCATATGAGCTTCCTGTTGTGACTCATGTGCAGTGTGGCTCATTAATTACCACCGGAACTGCTGTTTTCACAGGAAGTCTGAGCAATTTTTTAGGGCTTTGTCCAAGGAAGAAGTTAGCAAAAGCAACTCTTTTGCATACAATGACATGCAATTATCGTTTCCGCCAGTGGAGTTGAAGCTTCATGTGCCGTGGATACGCCAAAAAAAAACCTGACAAACAAAAGGCAGCATCGAGATGTAACATTAGTATTAGAAAATTAAACATAAGATGATGGGTGATATAACAAAAGGATATATATAAGTGAATCTCAATTTGTCTTTAGAGTGAAACATCAGGTGGAGTACCTGGGTCTGAAGGAAAACATCAGAGTGAGGCGTGCTGGCTACGCCTACCGCAGAGTCTTCAGAAAGTTCCTCAACAGGTATCACACCTCAGAGTGATCATGTTTAATGATTTCAGTTGTACTTTGTTGTCTTCTATGCTGATTCTGACCTCATGAGGCAGAACTGGGTGCCGAATGATGCAGGAATCCAAGTTAATGCGAGATGCGTGTCACCACAAAATACAATGATTCCACCAACACTTATGTCTGATTTACTCATGTTTTAGTTTAACTGACATTTCTGACTCTTAGGTACGCCATTCTGACCAAAGAATCCTGGCCAACGTGGCGAGGAGATGAGAAACAAGGCGTACTTCATCTGTTGCGATCTGTCAACATGGACCAGGATCAGTTTCAGCTGGGTCGCACCAAGATCTTCATTAAAGCCCCTGAGTCGGTGCGTTTCACTCGTGTAATACTGTAATACTGTATTTTTGGAAAAACAGTGTGGTAGACATTCACTAACACGGACCACACAGGCTCAGTGGTTAAGAGCCGGCGGCCCGCATACAGTCCTCCAACGGTTGCGGGTTTGCCTTCCGGCCTCCGATCCTTTGCCTCGTGTCATCCCAGTCTCTAATTTCCTGTCTGCAAAAAAGAATGAAAATAAAGAAATTCACTAACACTCATGCACCGATATAGAACTCTGATCCCTTGTCAGAAAAGTCAGCTGCCCTGTTTCATGTTTTGTTTTGGTGTTTTTTTTTTAGCATCAAGCAGACTCAACTCACCATTTTTACTCCAATCGCCATAAAAGGCAAAACTGTCCCAAATCATGTAAGAGTCCTTGTCGTAAGGAATGACGACTGAACCCGTCCCTTGTACCACGTCAGCACTGAGTCAACACTGAAACTAAAACACAAGCTTATGCTGTGGTTGCAGAGTTTGGGGGTGGAAGGGAGGCATCGTAAAGGCTTGTCTTTTTCCACCATAGCTACTTTCTTCATGATCCTTATGAAAGCAGCACTTGTGCGAAGCCTGCGTTCTCACTTATTAACATTTGTACACATCAAGCACGCACGCACGCACATGCACGCACAGATGTATGTTTGGAAGCTTACACAGACATCTCAGTCTCTATTCAGGCCATACAGCTGATCCTGAATGCCTTTACTTATTTACTACTGCCTTGGACTGCCCAAACCCTCCCCCTCCCCTTTCACCCCATGCTGCCAGACTGAGAAAACCGAGTCATTGAGGTGTGCTAATGAAACGCAAATATCACACAGGGCAGACCACTGAAATGAGCTGCCAGGCTTCTGAAAACAAGCCCGTCTCTGATAAGACACAGACACCAGCTAATTAGCTGTATGACTTGAGTGTTTTCTTTCTGCTCAATGCAATAAGTGAAGTTTGTTTGAGGCCAGAGATGATGTTGGAGAAGTTGCTCTTCTGAAGTGATGATGGATCATAGGCTGTCTTGTCAGATGTCTTTCATGTCTTTTCTGCAATGAGGGAGATTAAGTTCTACAGCAGGTTGTCATTTATATGCGTGTGCACTATATGAACTTGCGCCATGAAAAGTTCAGTCATTCTTCCTGTGAAAATCACCAAAGAGTCTGTGATTATGTGGCGTCACAGTTGTGGGCTCTGACTCAGAGCGTTTTTCTGCTCGCGATGTTTCTTTTCTGTCAAACTTGGATCTGTCATGCTGTGTTTCAGCCTTGCCTTTGGTGTCTTCTGTCACTGTGACCTAAAGCCGGCCTTGTCGATGCAAGGCCTTTTGCAACATTGGACAGGATGTTTAGTCTGGCAGGGAAAGAGCTGAGGGCATGATTGCGTGTTGAGAGGTCCAACAGGAAATGATGTATTCTGGTGAGACATCTGGTGGTCTCTGGGCACACACTGTACTGATGGGATTATTGATTATACCGAAGTGTATAGACCAGTGTTTCGAGGTGAGATCCACAGTAGCTTGGATCCTTTATTTCATTTATTTATTTATTTTTAATTGGCCATTCTACCATGATTATTAACTGTTACAGTTATTTAGGGGAAGATTAACTTTTTTTTTAACCCTGGATGGTGTATTGAAACTGCATTAAGACAGCAGTTTTCAAGTTTATACCTAATTCATGGCCTAATTTGGAGTAAGATGGACAATAAAGCAGGTTGTGGATTAGAGTGGGGCTACTTTGTGATTGACAGGTTGCTACCACACGGGACATAGCTTCCTCAAGTCAGATCTTGCACTCTTTCAAAATGTCCTGTTTTAAAAGACAGAAGTCAACAAATTAATGAGTCACGTGACCAAACAGTTCTTTCAGTCATACATATATACCATCTATGGTGACATCATGATAACTATCAATCTTTATTTATATACAGTCAACGAGATGGGCGGCACCATGACAAAAAGCATTGATGCTATAGAATATTACTTAATTCTGTCTTAATTTGAGGGTTACTTGTAGCTCCACAGAACGAAGGTTAATTTTGTCAGTTCACTCAAATAAACATAACAAAGCACCACAAAGGAGTTGTTGTTTTTTTTATGTTTTATGTTAAAGTTGAATAGAGAGTGCTGTTACATTTATACTTTTTTCCCCGTTTTCTTTCATTCTTCAGATTTCAAATGGCAAATAAATAAAAAGGAAACGCAAAAGGACCATCTTTCCCCGATCAAAGTAACGCTTTATAGAGCCTGTATGACTTTATTGATTTAACTCTCTAAGAGAATGGATCTTTTCTTGGTTCAAATACTGAGAAACAATCAGAGAAACTGACAGCAGAGAACTGATTTTGTGTGTTGAACTGTACTCTGGCATGTTCACCATCTTTGTGTATTCGGTATGTTCAGTATGTACCTTCCACTGAGTGCATTTGGGCGTAGCTGCATCTGTGCTTATTGGATGCTGTGCTCTTTGTTTTTCCTCATAGCTTTTTCTGCTTGAGGAGACAAGGGAGCGCAAGTTTGACGGTTATGCTCGGGCCATCCAGAAAGCCTGGAGAAAATATGTGGCCCGTAAGAAGTATGTTCAGATGAGAGAAGAAGGTGAGTGAGGTGACCAGTTGCCATATTATTATCCTCCCGTGTCTATCCTCGTCTCTCACCCACTTTTCCGGGCTCATTTAGCTTCTGATCTACTGTTGAACCGGAAAGAGAGGCGGCGGCACAGCCTAAACAGAAACTTTGTGGGCGACTACCTGGGCATGGATGACAGACCTGAGCTCCGGCAGTTTTTGGGCAAGAGAGAGAAAATTGATTTTGCTGACACAGTCACAAAATACGACCGCAGGTTCAAGGTTTGTCTTCTTCATTCTTTTCCTTTTTTTTTTCAAAGAAAAAAGAAAAGTTAGAACACTTGTGTAGTTATGTTGTTTTTTTGTCCATGTTTAGGGGATTAAGAGAGATTTGATCCTGACCCCTAAATCAGTGTACTTGATTGGAAGAGAAAAGGTGAAGCAGGGACCAGAGAAAGGTCAGGTGACTGAAGTGCTGAAGAGGCGGATCGACGTGGAAAAGATCTTAGCAGTGTCTCTCAGGTAAAAACTTCTTTTATATTGCCAAATGACCTCAGATCTTCAGCAAACTGGGTCACCATTTTCCAAAAGAGAATTCTGTATTTTCTTCAACTAACAGCTTGTAGCTTTTTATTTCTTCTCCACACTGTTGGGAAATAAGGATGCTTAGCTATTTAACTCGTCCACATGCTTTGAACAGATGCTGACTCCATTTGAAGTAGATTCAGAAGTACTTATTCCCCGTGGTGCTTCTGATCTCTAGTCATTAATGTAACAACAAATGTAATCTATAAAAAGAAATCTGGTGCTCATCCTGTCAACACAAGTACATTAGGCCTTGCAGCCTGCTGCTACAATATAGGACCTCCTGCTTTCTAGCAAATTTACATCCTGCTGCCTTTTCAGTAGGGTTATGGTTGTTAGTTTTCAGTTATAGTAATTTAGGCCTTCTCCTGACTCATGCACAGACTTTGTAGTCCCCCATTCTTTTCAGTAAGTTGCAGTGTATGTTTGCTTCGAGATCGGCCATTAAGAGTCAGCTTCAGCATGCAAACCTCAAACCTCCTCATGGCTTTATCTCAAAGCTAATGTTTTGCATCTATTCTTTCCAGTACTGCTGGTAGAAACCAGTTGGCAATGAGTTGCATAAGAAGTAAGACAATGGCTAAGATGGAGGGCCATAAGCTTAAGTCTAGCATACAATCTGTAGATATTTAGCATCATGAAAGTCATGAATCTTTTTCAAAACCACAGACTGGGTTTCCAGTCACACAAGACCCGTTGTTCCTGTAAAAGTCACTCAAGGGGCACTGAAAACATGTGGAGCGTATTAAAACTACTTGCGTATCTTTCTGTGTACATCTGACGGCAGCTTATTGCTGAAGTGATACATAGTTAAACACACGTTCATAAAAGAATGCGAATTTGTTTATTACAGAGGAAACTGCAAAACAGACAGAGCTGAAAGACTTGTGGGGACTTTGTAGTTGATGGGAATGCTGTGAAACTGGTTTCAGAGGTAGAGCAGTCAGTGCGAGCATGTGGCTTTTGAGTCAGTGGCGTAATACAGAACAGGTGGCGAAGTGGGCGAAAGCAGGAGTTGTAAAAAAGTTAATCGGAGACAAAACTCCACCTCCCTGGGAGGAGTACAGTATCGCTGTGTCGGTTACTAGTACAAGTCATCTCCTGTCTTCAGGTGTCAGCTGCTTTATTATGCTCTTGATGAAAATGTGAAATCTGTCTACCCATCTCGGAGACCAACCTCTTGCTAAGTGTCCTGTTCATTGTTTCAGCACAATGCAGGATGACTTCATGATCCTGCATGAGCAGGAGTATGACAGCTTACTGGAGTGTGTCTTTAAGACGGAGTTCATCAGCTTACTGGCTCGAAGGTTTGAGGAGAAAACTCAGAGGAAGCTGCCACTCAAGTTTAGCAACACGTAAGTAAAACACAGACCAGACAAATGAAGCCCACGAAACGTCGGTCTATAATTTTCAAATGACTTCAGTCACGCAAGCAGGTACTGAAAATGATCGTTTGCATATTCAAGCTCGAGGAATTTGAGACAAAAATACTATTTGAGATCGTTGGAGCATGAAATAAATCCCTTTTAATCCAAGGTTTTGAATGGGGGCTTGAACTGCAAAAATGTCATCTAATTTTTAGACTGGAGATGAAGTTGAAGAAAGAGAACTGGGGCTTCCTGAGTGGGGGTGGGTCCAGGCAGGTGGTCTTTGTGCAAGGTCAAGGAGAGATGCCCATTCTGAAGCCTTCAAGCAAATCCCTGCAGGTCAGCATTGGACCTGGACTTCCCAAGAATACACGTGAGTACTAAGGCGGCCACAGCACAAAGCCATAGCAATGACCTTGATCAGGGTTTTTAACTGATTAAATCAATACAACGCGGTTGTTTTGTTTTGTTTCTTGTAAAGGACGTCTGTGTGGACATGATTCCAAAATATGCTGTAACACAGACCTGCATGCTTTCACGTTTTACACTTGTATTTCACTGTGTTGCTGAAAATCTCCCCCTTAGGTCCAACCAGGAAGAGCTTCAGTCAGAGTCGCTCCAGTGTTTCCAGAACTCACCACAACATCCCGTCAAGAGCAGCGCCAGGACCTCCAGGTTCACCAGTCACATCCTAATATACCTGAGCAGCCTGTCTTCTGTCACTGTCCGACCCTTTCTAACGCTGTTTCGTATCTTTCCTCCGTAGTTGCTCACCAGAATGGCGGCCTGAAAAACACCAACCATATCGCCAACCAGAGGAACTCACAACATCACAGCCAGAGACATCCCACATCCAGCAATTCGACACGCCCCGTCCTACCAAGCAACATCAACCAGCTGAAGGAGCGAGGCAGCTCCAGTCGGCCGCAGCCAAACCTGGACTGCCTGCGGGTCCCTGATCAAGGAGCTGCAGGGTGAGATACTGTCACTGCTTACAGCTGTTGGATGATGATTCAGCTGAAATATTGATATTTTTAAGCTCCTCATACTGCAGCAACACACAGGTTTTGGTTTAGTCTTCTCATTAGTGCTCTTTGATGCACCAGAACTCTAAAATAAAAACACCCTGATGTCACACTAACAAAAATAAAGGAAGTGCTTCAGTGATAAATTAAATATTCATGTTAAATGCACCCACTCTCATTTCTTTTCTTATTTTCTACTAACTCAAAGCGCAGTACTGGATTTTTCTCTTTCAGGTTTTGCATAAAGTCGATCATATGACTTGTGTTTTGTTTTTCTATGAGCCCAAATCCTCTCTTCAATTTACCTAAATAGCTACATTAACAGAAATGACTCTTATGAACACATGAATATATAACAAATGCAGTTATTGGCCTTTTGGTCATAAAGAAAAACATTGCTTATGTACTGTGACTCAGTTTTGTGATGCCATATTTGCATAATTCTGTCTACTTTTCATGTACAAGAAAAAAAGCCTAACTTGATGAAGTAATATTAATTCTGTCGGATCCTTTCTTGCAGGGTCTCGCTTCACTTGTACAGCTAGAGGCTTATCTTTCAAAGTGCACCATATCCACCCACTAATAACTGTGCATGTGTTCTGGAATTTCACATAATTTGGCCAATTTATTCTTTTGTAGCTCTGGAGACAGACGACCAGCTTCAAATGGAGGAATGTGAGTTGAAGTGTTTGTAGTGTTTTTGGGTGATGGTTCAGGACTACAAAACGCTTTAGCGGCAGGACACACTGATGCTTCCTCTCTTGTTCGTTTAAAGCCCAAACTCATGACAGGAGTGGGCAACTAATATTTCACTTTCTGCTCCTACTCAGTTTTCTTAAGAAACCCTGTACATATCTGAACAGTCCCTCTCAGTATGTTTGATCTTCTCTTCTTAAGTCAAAGATCTGTGAGAGTTTCTACAGTTATGAAAATGTGTTCATTTCAATCTGATAATCGCTCTTAAAAAAATGGTCTAGACATAAGTCAATGGAACGGAGTATGTATGCTTGCTCAGTAGATTATCATGCAAATACCCGGGCTCCACTCTCGCTGCTCACAGCGATAGAACCACATGCTAGTTGGAGTTATTTGATCTTCATTCAGCAGAGTAGGGTGAAGTCGTTCACGTATAGTCGTTTGCATTACATCTGTACTGAACTCAGGACCCATACTTTCTGCTCTGCTGTAAAATCTGCTTTTAGTAGTTCTGTGCAGTTGAAGCAAGAGCATGTACTAGAACACCATCTTGTGGTTGTTTTATGAACAGTTACATAAATACGTTGGTCAATGGTGAGCATTTACAAGGTTTTCAAGGTGTTGACACTTTAAAGCCGGATTTTTTTTTTTTTTTTTTTTTTTAAAAGGTCTAAATACAAAAAGAAAAATAGGGCTGTAATGTTTTCACGAGGCAAGATGGTGATTATGCATGCACTTGAGTTATGTGCCAGGCAAAAGTATGGGCACCTCTGGTTAAAATATTAGTAGATTAGTTGAATATCAGGTGTTCTCACAAAGGGAGGAAGTTAAAGATGCAACTTTTTTCATTTAACATACTTACTTTAGTATTTAATATGTTAAAAGTTGTTCAATATAGTTTAAAGTGATTCTTAAGACCTGTAGAGTCTGATAAAAAACACTGACCATGCAACAGCTTGTTTGAATGTTTTATATTAGATTTTATTGTCTTTATATTGATGGACAGCAACAATTTCTTCTCAAAGATCTTTGCTGATATCTTTCCTCCTCGGAAACCAAAGTTTTGACTAAAGGTGCCCAGACCTTTGAATGTGACTGTACTCTGACCGTAAAGCTTCACATAAAGCATAAAGCTGTTGTTTACCCCTGAGCCGCTCTTCAAGATCTTTCATTCAGCATCCTCCTGCAGGCAGCTCGTGACAGGTGTTTTGGTTTCTCTCTTTGTCTCTCTCTCTCTTGTCAGGGCCCACAGACCATCAGCCAGCAGGCCTCCGCCGGGAGGAGGGCGACCCAAGCCCGCACCAAAACCCAAACCCCAGGTGCCCCAGTGCAAAGCGTTGTATGCCTATGACGCCCAGGACACGGATGAGCTCAGCTTCAATGCCGATGACATTATCGACATCATCAGAGAGGGTAAGTGCAGGAAAAACATTTGAGTGTACATTTTTCATCTCCCACCCCCTTGATGAAAATTAATCTCTTTGTTTTTTAACTAGATGCATCTGGATGGTGGACAGGACGACTTCGTGGAAAGCAAGGACTTTTCCCCAACAACTACGTCACCAAGATCTAGGAGCTGCCAGACTGCAGCGCAAGCAAACCCAAACCTGCGGCGTCCATGACGACCCTCTGAGAGGAAAGGACGAAGCCTGCAGTCAGAGATAGAAGCACTGGGAGACACTTCCTCCACTACTGTCTTTTAGTAAACGAATGTAACTGCTGGTTTCGCCACCACACGAAAAGACCATCGGGCTTGAAATGAGGCTCTCCTCTGAGGACAAAAAGACTGTTTGAACCCAGGGTCTGTTTTTCTCCACAGCCCCTTTGAGTACTGAACAAAACTATTTATTGTATTTATAGCTTTATGTTCTCCTTACTGTCATTATATCTTGCTGAGGATTTGAGCTTAAACATTTAAAAAAATGTTGGAATCTGCTAATTCTCTGGGACCAGGCTGTGATTTTTTTTTTTTTTTTTTTTTTTTTTTAACTCTCAACATGTTGCTTTTAAATGAAGGTTTGAATGTTGAAGTAAATGTGGTTGTCTCAGTGTCAAAATCAAAGTATTTTTACCAGGAATATTTATTTTAATGCGAATCACAAGACTGTGATTTGAACAGTGATTTTAAATACCAAAGCATTTTATACAATTTTAAGTCTGTTCTAAAAAAAAACAAACTGTCAACAGGGCATTGCAGTGAAATGGCAAATCACCTGGAAAACCTCCTCCTTTATTTTGCTGATGACTTTGTAATTCTATCGTACAAGTATATCTTTGAGAAGCAGTAGCAGCCATGTATACTGTAACGTGAGCGTGCTGTCTGTGGTGTATTAGCACTTTATTGTTACAGGTACTACCTTAGACGCAGACGCCATCACTCAATCATGCCGCGGCCAGGAAGTCACGTCTACGAACAGACAAAACGCTCGCAATAAGCCTGGTTACTGAGAAGAAAAAAATTGTTTACGTTAAATGATGAACAGGCATTTTTTGATCTGATTCTGTATATGTGTTCATATGTAGGAAGACACTATGTCATTGGGTAGAATTTAAATTAATTCTTTTCTCTTTTTTTTTTATCTCAAGGATCTTGGTATGCGTTTTCTCTGCTTTTGATACTTACACAGCTGCTTTATTTCCAGTTTAACTGCAGCTACAAAACAATGTTTATCACAAATTTAGGTGAATGAATTTTTTTTTTGTTTAGTCAGGTGCAAATTGTGTTGAAGGTGAAAGAAGTGTTGTTTTTGTTTTTTTTCTGTGGCACCAGAAAGACTTCTTTTTGATTCTGCTCTTGAGTTTCTGCACATCTTTTGGACTGCTGACGCAGTACTTACACATTCCTTGGTTGTTTTCCTTAAAATCACATTATGCCACATTATACTATAGTCAGGAAAACCTGCTGGGACATTTTCGTCATAAAACTATATAATTGAATATAATTTTGTCTTGGATGGTTGAACACATCCTTGTGCAATATACGCAAAATCTTTTATTAAAGCATGTAATATTGCATAATTGTTTGTTTGTTTTTATTACAAGAAAACACCTGAGATGCTTTATTACCAGATTCACAAAATGGACATTATTCCATAATAAAGAACTGAGACGAGAAATCAAATAAGAACCTATATAATGATGGAAAAGAGCATAGACGGTGTAAAAGGAACTGAAAGAAGGGCTGAAACCAAAGATCAGTGAGGTTCAGGTTTAGGCCTGAAACACAAATTTACCTGAAATTAGAAGTGAAACTGACATACAAAGACTATTCTCAAATCGCAACATTCCTCTCATCTGTACTGGGCCACAGACTGTTGGTAATGGTTTCTCTTTTAAGGACAGTCTCATCACAACTATTGATCAGGTGATTAAAACACAATACTGCAGATAAATTATGGAAAAAAAAACATAAATAAAGACAAAAGCTATGAATAATAAAATGAACAATGGCTGCCCTACTTCCATGGCAGCTGTTGCTGCAGTGCAGCTAAACTGCTGCCAGTGTTGCATTAATCCTCCAGAAGTGCACTGAATCACAAATCATGATGGGATTTAAAGGTATTGTCTTATCTCCAATGCCACTCCCTCTCTCCATGAGGAGACCCACAGTCTTTGCAATCTTTCCCAACGTGTCATGTAGTTATAACGTAAACACCACAGAGTAACACCTACGTATGTGAGTACTATCAGCTGCGGCCACAAGTAACACGGCAGTTGGATTGATTTTGATGTTACTTTTTATGGAAGAAAAAGAAAGAAAAGGAGCAATATGGTGACCAAAAATTTTATCTTTGCATCAAAGATATTTTGAGGTTGCTTTGTGTCCATCTTGTGGCCACAGAATGAACAGCATTTGAATTTTTGACTCCACTGTTGCTTTAAATCAGTATGAAATGTTTGCAGTGCACCACTCTGACCTATGACCACAGGTTTTTGTCATTAGAAATAAAGTGCAGTTCATCATTTGCTGTCAAATTGCGCTTGTCTAAATGAAAGAGTTGGTTTGTGATGATTTGTGATATTTTGATATGTAAAGCCTAAAATCTCTAAGAGACCTTCTCTTTTTAATTTTTAACTGTACACTACATGTATTTGGAAATATCTAGAACACTGAACTGCAAGTGGAAAGTAGAATTAAGGCCACCAGAACAGAAAGAGACAACAGCTGTTGAAAGTTCCCACACTTGCTTCATTTGTCAGCAGGATGAACTGCTATATTCATACATGGATTCGTTTGTTTCTTTTTTTTAAGACCTCTTACTGTGGAGTGGACTGGATATTTTACATTTTAGTGCTGTCGAGCTTGTGTACTGTGGAATAACTTCAAATTAGCATTGCTGGGAGACAGTGTAAGAAATGACAATGTGTAAAAAGTGCATCTTGTTAACTGTCTTTCAGCTGTCAGGTCCTATTGAGTCTTTTAGAAAAAGTGAAACTCTACAGACATGGTTATTAAATAAAAATAAATCCACATCTGACGATCCAAACCTGTCTGATCTAAGCGTAGTCTTATTCAGGTTTAATCTGATGCATAAATCTAATATCACATCGGCGTGGGAGTGAGGAGAACCGGTTCAGCTTATTGTTAGGAGTGTATAGATCCATCAACCTGCTTGGAAAATGAACAATCTAATAGCATAAATACAAAATGAAAATACTGATCACACATCAGTACATATAATCTTCGTATCCATGTTATCAAAAGAATTTTGTAGTTTACTTCTATTAAAGGAACAGAACTTTTTTGTTTTTATTTAACTGCCAAGTGGAACCCAGAATCAAACATGTAAAATATTTTATTTACTTACTGCAGTTAGATATGAATGGAAGTGATTGTGTTCAGTCAGCCTGAGATATTGTCTCAGACTGATAGCTAGCATCCATAACCCTGGACAATGTTGTTGTTTTTAGAGTGCATGGAGTTAGCCTGGACTTTATCCTTTATTTTACCTTGTGTCTTTGTGCAACAAGACTTCTATCTAATATTGGTTTATTATTTTTTAAATATATATATGTAAACATTTGTGTGTATGCGTATGTGGTGATAGGGTGTACGGGGGAAGGGGTAGTGGGACATTGCTTTTTTTTTAAATTTGTAAAGCACCTTGTGTTCCATTTTTGTAGGAAAAGTGCTATATAAATAAAGTTTTTTTTGATTAATTTTTTTTTTCACAAAAACAATGCACATTATGTATATTTACATTTCACAGATGGGCTACTTCTAGAAGTCAGTGAAGGAAACCAACAGACTTCTTTCAATAAACTACATCAGATGTCCATCTTATGAAGCATGTGTGCTAAAGTTCCATAAATGTTGGTGGTAAACAGCAAAGAGGAACATATAACCTTATTTTATTGAGATAGTCAAATAAAATCAGATTTTTATGGCTTTTGTGCACACCTGCAGCATCCACATCACAACTCTGAAACCAAAGACCACAATGTATATTTTACCTGCTTTATCTGGGAAGAATGTAAAATGTCAATCACACCTATGATTTTCTTAAGTCATTATTAAAACTGCACATGAAACCTCATTAGTTAATTACGCAGGGTAATTCCTTGCCATAAAAATGTTCTGATATTCAAAAAAATGATTCACATATCCAGGATGAGTGATGTGACGTTTCATGTGTAGTTTTTACAATAACTGATGATCATGTGTGAAATGCTCGTCTTTTGATCCAGGCTTTTCCTCCAACAGCTGCTTTTAGCAGGTTAATCATATTTTCTTACATCATATATATATATATATATTTATACTATTCTTTCTGTAATCAATATATTGATTATGGAATTACAGAGAGAAACCGACATCACATGCCAGTCTTAAGGTTTTCATTAAATAAATCGAAGCAAGGAAACGCATCATAGATCTAGTTACCAGGGTGTGGCACCTAAGCCTTTACCAATTTAGGACACGATTAAGAAAACACTGAGAAGCATTACGTAAAGATACCGTGTATTATCTATCAAATTCTTACTAAAATATGTTAAAAAAAAACAAAAAAACTATTGCAATGCCATGAAAAGGGGAAAAGTCAAGTGGAATTGAGCTTCACACTGGTGGACATCTCCAGTCTAAAAAAGGATCAAAAATATCTGCCAACATTCAAACTTATTTTTCAGAGGACACCAATGAAAGCACTCAGTCAAGAGTTATCCAAGTTTATTAATATTATTTTTCAAAACTAATATAAATCCCACAGAATATGATCCTGGTGCCTTTAAGTCAATGAATGCATGGATACCTGCTTTAAGTACTGCATTTCAACACTCAAATCAATGTTGTTGTTTTCTTTTTTTCATATTCAGAGTGGAAATACATGGCCTCAGCGCACAGTCATATTCACTACTATTCTCCAACCCTCTCTCTTGTGCAAGTCGATGCGAGTGAGTTAGTCAACAGTATTAGTGTTTTTCTTTCTGCAGCATCCCAAACGGACGCTGCTGTTCAACTACAGAGAGACAAAAGGAAGGGCGGGTCAAATGGTTTTGCAGAGTGAGAACAAACAGCAAGTATCTAGCTCAACTTGAGCTGCGGATTTCCCTCTTAAAACATACACAGTTGAGTTAAAAAGCTACGCCACTGCCGGCATCAAACTAAGAATATGATCCCGGGCTTCAGGCTCATGTTAAGTCTCTGAAACACATGTTGGCCTGAGATCCTCTTGCAGAAACCCAGTTAAGCATCGCAGGGCCATCTGTGGAAAGGAAACCCAAGAAAATGAAGAAAAGATTCACAGCAGTTACTGACAATCACTCAGTTGTGAAAGAACAGTCGAGAGAGGGGTGTGACATTCATTTTCTTGCTCTGTAAAATACATCAGTTGGTGGTGATGACGATGCTGTAAGTCAGATGAAGATGCACGAGGGAGATGTAATAGCAAAGCATGTGCATATTCTGGAAGTGAGGTGAACAATAGAGTTTATTTTCACTCTAGAAATACTGTGTGTGCACTAATACAGCAGCTGATCTGTTAACATGTTTCCCTAGTTAGGAATGTCTCGATTTATTTGAAGAAAAACAAACAAACAAACAAAACAAAAAAGAAAAACAAAAATAAAAAAAAAACCCAAAACATCTTTCACTAACAATCCACATCTTCTAAATATAAACTAATCAATACAATGATCGTTAAAATGAATCCTGCAATGTTTTTTTTTCTTATTTTTCTTATGTTTTTTTTTAATTAACTGGAGTTTGACATTCTAGTCTAGTAAAGCAAGGCATTAGGTTTACAGAAATGCATCTTTACTAGAGCAGCTACCCTCAACGGCAACTTGTTAAGCTGTGTTGAGCCCACATTTTATGTGCAAAGAAATGCATTGCAAGGAAACATGCAGGGAAACAAAACAGAAATGACACTTGAGGAGACAATCAAAAGCTACATAAAAGCTTTATAAATACAATAAAATCTTAAACCCTTAATGGAGAATTCTAGCTGTTGTAGTAATATGTGAGAGCTGGCACTCTAGGCTCAATGCTTTTTGTTAGATGTTTTTTTTTTTTTTTTTCCTCATAGTAGAGCTGCGCAGGTAATACATGCCATCTTTGGTTGACTGCAGTACTGAAGAGAAAATTAATATGATCTCAAAATAAATTCTGAACAAACAAAAGGGTTGTTAGAAAAACAGCATCAACTTTCGGCAGACAGCTGCGCCTCAATGTCCACTCTGCAGATGGGGCACTTCTTATTGGTGAGGAGCCACTGATCCACACACAGTTGATGGAAGAGGTGCATACACGGTAGACGTCTGGAGGGGAAACAAAGGGAGGAGGGGAAAAAAAACAACAAACTTTAAGAGCCTTACCCTGAAAGCCTTAAATTTGGTAATGCATTTCCTGAAATAGTGATTCCAAAAAGAAACTGGAATTTATTCAATAGAGTAAAGTTACTTCAGGCCAAAACAATAGTTATTGCAATATGCTGATACTACTATAATACATCAGCAGGAAAAACTGAGCTTGTCTGCACTGGGTAGAGCACAAAGCTTAAAAATAGGCTTCTGTCCCAGCACAGATCATCATCAACACCAGACGTTCACAAATGTAAACAAAAGTCACATCACGACATGCAGGGAAACATGCAGTTCAATGAAGATTTGCTATGATCCAAAAAAAAAAAAAAAAAAAAAAAAAAAGACAAAACACCTGCAAATGACATCCAACAGCTTTCGTACCAAAAATTTAGCTTCCTAACTTTTCCACAAGGTTTTCTTTTAAGATAACACAATCTGTGATCAAGGTTACAGTGTGATATTTACGACACACCACCAGTCATAGCGCGTGACAAAAAAAGCAACAGGCCAGAACAAGTGATAGTGATCATTCATTTTACATCGTTTACTACCTTCAAATAACCATGGTGCACTGCTGCGATGCTACGGAGTGTAAACATAGCTCCTGAACAAAGGTGGGAAATATCTTTCACCTTCATTGCGGTCGTGATGTGTGCAAAGTGGCCGAAAGAAGAAGAGGACCTTCCACAGAGATGATGGAAGGCACTGATCTGGTATCAGGGGAAGGATGTGCTGGACCTCACAAGAAAATTCCAGTCTACGTTCCCACATTTCAACAAGAAACGAATCGGAACTGAAGACTGAACGCAGGTGATGCAGCGACTGCAACTACTTTGCCTGGAATAACTGATGGAAGCCACTAACGCAGGGACAGCACTGGAAAGGCACCGATCTGCAAAGACCTGGATGAGCGTGTCTGCTGCCACCTGACACGTCACGTTTCGCTGCACTCGGGCAGGCACCATTATCCCTCTGAGCAACAAGTGGAACAAACACCCAGGAGGGACGACACTTACCTGACATCCTCCCCTTCCTCCAGTATTGACAGGCAGATGGTGCATTTTTCTTCCGTGTCTTCATCTGCTCCCTCGTCTTCGTCTTGTTTACCATGCAGCTTTCTCTGTTTGTGCGAAACATTTGGAAACACAACTTTTGATGTGCAGCACTGGTCAAGCAAGCAGCTCCAGCACACTTTTTAAAAAAAATTGTAATAATAATAATGATTTTTCCTTTAAAATAAAAAAATATATTTGTATGAGATTTATATAGAAAAAAAAAACGTTTTCATTACAAAAATGAACTAAGTTTAGAATAAACAAGTCAACAAAAATCAAACTTAAAACTTTGGGGACAGAGAGAATGGTCATTTTGTCCTGAAACAAAACAAAAAAACTTTCTACCTGTAGTCTCAATGCTAAACAAATCAAAAACCATTCAAATTAAAGGTTTTAGCCGAATTCCCTGGCCCCCCAAGAAAAACACATCTAATGAACATGTGAGCAGAGACATGTTTCCAGATTGATTTGTTCATTATTTCTCACCGATTCTGGTGTTGCGTTCATATTTTTCCCAATAGATGCCCAAGCTTCAGGGGTTAACTCTTGGTCAATGTCTCTCTCCAACACCTTCTGTATTGGGTGGCAGGGTGTTAGATTGCTTATTTAGATACATTTGGAAACCTCTAAGGAAACCTTTCCTCAACAATATCTTCACAGCTGCAATCTCTGGTGAAAGACACTACAGTATTTTCTAAATGTTGGAAAAACATCAGAGGTTTGAAAAGAGCACAAAAGACCACCGCGCACTCTGTCCCAGAATACCCAGAATACACTGCAAATGACATGCATAACTACATACACTAGCTTCAAAATGTAGTAAATAGTAAAGTAAACACCAGTTCTTACCTTTTTGTACTTGTGTGGGTAGGTGCACCTCTCTATGGTTCCCTGAGAGGCTCCTCTGTTCACAGTCCCCAGTCTTTCTTCTAAATGCAGCAGGTCCTGGTGGGCGTCGTACAGAAAATCACTGTCAGACTGATAAATACACTGTAATACTGCACAGACAAAACTTTCTCTGAAGGTTCTGTGCTTTTTACCAACAAATCTCCAGCTATTCATTCCATTAACCTTGTTTCTAAAAACTCCTTAATAAAATGTGCATCTTAATTTAGGCAATTGTTGTGTCCTGGTAGAAGTTTCCCATAGATAATAATCATTTTGGATCGAAGGAGTGGATAATTAAGAATTTGCAACCTTGTGTGCACTTCTTAACTGGTGATTTTCTGGTCTCATGAGTCACTGTCAACTTGATCCTCCTACTCTGAGCAAAGGCAGAGAATCATTAAATCTGTGGCAACCTTCATAGCTAAGCATGTAAGAACTTTGCAGTCGTGGATAACCTCGGCTTTTCCCAGCTTTCTAGAGACCTCAGAGCTCTGGTATAGACTCCCGCTACCACTTTACAGAAATGTCTATTCTTGCACTCTGCACAACTAAAGGCCAGGTAGAGCACTCAGTGCATAAAGTTTGTTGAGTTGTGATATTGTGAATTACTATGCAGCACTATGGAGGGATACTTAAGACACTATTTTCATCTAGTGAAACTGTCCAGCTGCTCATTTTATAGACAGGCGTTTACTAGATTGACTGCTTTTGTAAATAAAATTTGAAATAAGACTGATCTGAGTATTTGTAGTAATGAAACTATACTATGTGTGGTTATATAGTGATTTGATGATGCATTGAGATGCATCGCTATGTGCATCACATTGCTGTTAGGTCAGTTATGATTAGAAGAAATCATGTGGTCAAAGGTTTACACATCTATATTCAGGAAAGTCGGAGTAAGTTTTGACTGTCAACTAAGTCAACATGCTGCAGGTCTCAAAGATACGTGGAAAAATAAAACTAACAGAGATGGGTGGAATCGCATAAACGTCATTTGGAAGCTGCTTCTCTTCAAACTGACGAAGACACAGGTTTCAGAAGCAGATGTGATGGGGCTTTCTGGATTTGTCGCTCAGAACAAAAATGTTCCACACCTGGTACAACATGCATTCTGGGTGATCAGATCACAGACAGTGCAGCATACAGGCGTCAACAATGCATGAATGATTGCTTAGGCCATATTCAACGGCAGTCTCAGATCCTCGTGACTACAATCTTATAACATTTAGTAGAAAGGACCGCCTATTCTCTTGACATCACTCCACGCCAGCAGCTTAATTTTCACTAAGATGCTTTCTTGTGTGTCTGGTTTCTGGAAAAAAAAAAGCATTCTATGAAAGAAGTGGAACATAAATTAATCATTCACATAAAAGCTCCTCCTCAGCTGATGTTAACATTCACAACAGTGGACAACAGCAAGCAGCTGCGAGAGTAACACCGGAGTTCTGATGCATTTTATTATCTTTTCGCGAGCTTCACCTATGTTGATCTTTAAAGGCAGTATGTTAATATAACAGCAGAATTCTACATCATTTCACACTCTTTTTTTTTTTTTTTACTTTTGTCCTACAGTGTTTGTGGATTTTGCAGAACATGTCTCAATGACTCAGGTGAGTCTTACAAGTCTTCATACCTAAATAACGATACAAATAATTCATAATTCAGCTGTCAGAGCGTTTGTGATTTACAAAAACATCAGTGGGTCTACGGATGTCCTACTCATTGCTCAGGTGACAGCTGTATTTATTTGCATATACAGCAGTTAACTGAAATTCACCAAGTGGTCATGCACTTGGGAACATATTCTTATGTCTGCACAACATTATTTAGTTCTGTCCACTTGAGATTTGATCACCCAGGATGCATAATAATACCAGAGGCCTGTTGCATGAAACCAAGATAAGAGGTTAACCCAGGATAATCCAGTTAATCTGGCCGAATGTATCCACCAGTTCGTTACCATGGAGTTTTTCTGTGCAGCTAGCCTGCTCAGGATGGTCAGGACCAGGGTAACAACCAGGATTTCTGAATTGTCAGTCTGTCATTCCAATTAGAAATGTATTTAATTAACAGATATTCATGATCTTCTGTGTGACTCCTTATAATTCAGAAGCCTGATTTAAAATGTTACAAAGTGCAATTTGACCTGACGATTATTGTTCTATGTAGTGCATTTAGGCTATAATTATCAATCTAATATTCACAATCTATGATAATAGCTTGTGAATAAATTAACAATAGGCATACAGTAGTTGCATATTTTTAAGGCCACATTTTTGAAGAAGATTTTAGACATTTTTGATGAAAGAAAATCATATTGGTCTACAAGAGAAAAGTAAAATTTCTTCACAGGTTTTACTAAATTAAATTTATACTTCCTTATTCATTTTTTTCTTTGTTGGAGAGCAATTATGAATTAATTTAAATGACATCTCACTTGCATTGCACCAGCACCAGTAGATGACAGCAACAAGATCATTCCCAGTTTAATAATCTCAAACATGTTTGAGCAACTATAAATACAGAAGGATTTTTAGCACTTTTAGGACATTCTTGTTAGATTCTTGGTTGCTGATAAAGGTGACCTGCTGTGTAGCAGATCATCTGCTGCATAGTCAGTTAGAGATGCAGATAAACAGCAAAAGTCACAGCTTGGAAGGTGGCAAATCTTAAGTATAGGTATAAGTATATAAGTATGTATATTATTAGGAATATTAAGGAATGATAGTGCTGTGTATTTGAATGTTCAGTGTTTTATATTGAGATACACGAGTACCTCTTGCTTGATAAAATTAAAATCCAATACAGTCAAAGATACCTAACTTTAGTTTGATATCACCCACAGTAACAACTTGTTTTGTCTCTTTAAGTGCAGCCTGTTCATTGGACTATAGACTGTATAGATTATTAGCCAGTCAGACTCTTTGTGAATAGCGGCTAAATTGCCTTTTAAAAAAAGCCATCACAAGCTGTCACTCACTTTGTGAAACACAAGCAACACACAATCTCTCCATTTCTGAATCAGTCAATCTGATATTGCCATTGCAGTCTGCATAAGAAACCCATGAACACACACATACCAAGATTAGTTACAGCTAGTTTGACAGAGCCCGCCTTGTCAGTGTTTGTACAACTGAATAAAACAGGATGGATTTAGTAGAAGCCCCACTTTAGTAGCCCCACTTCCTGAAAAATCCCAGATCTTCTACTTTTACTTTAGTACAACAGGCCTCAGGTCCATACAGGCTCAGAGTGAGATATCTAGTGAGGTGTAGGAAAAAAGAAACCCAAAACAAAACGTACACATGTTGGGAATGACAGGGGATTTGTGTCTTACACAAGGACACACTGACATGCAGAACAAAGCTCGGTGGCCAAACCACCAGCCTTGCATTTAACGGCCAAACTGGTGTAAGTGAGCTGGCTGCCTCGTTCGGCATCATTTTAAACTTGAAAACATTTCTTTCCTTTACTTGTTCTCACGACAGCAGTGTTGATTCAGCTCCTGCATGTGTCTTTTTGAATGCAAATGACCTAACCCAGGCTCAAGTGGCCCAGGTATCCCTTCTAAAGGAGATTCTGATCTAAACTGGTTAGATAAAGGCCAACTTAACATGTGTCCTGTGACAAGACCAAAATAACAGTCATGTGGTGATGAGATCAGCCATTATTAAGTAAAAAGCAATGACAGCAGTGATGAATAAAGTAAAAACTGTTTTGCATTTGTCTTAAATGTCCTTTGGTTCTTAAATACAAATTTTTAGAACACAGAAGCAGTGCTCACCTCATAGGTTCTTCCAAAGCCAGTCATTCTAGATGAAATGTACCTAATATGTGGGTAGGTCACTTCAGAAATGGCAGTGTGCTAGGAGGGAAAAAGCAGTGCATGCAGAGCAGATCACAGTTAGCCCCGGGGAAATTCTTGCAATACAGTTTTAATAAAGTATACAGGTTCTCAAAAGGAGCGAGATGCAGATATCTTCCCAGGCTTCAGATGTTTTAAAAACATTTGCAAATGACTACTGTTGAAAATGTCTGGTCAAGTTGTGCAAATGGCTTTGCAAATCTGAATCTGACTTTTAAAGCTTGTTTAATTTAAAAACTGCTTACAAAGGATTATGTAAGTGTACTCATGGCAAACACGTAACGATGAAGATCTTAGATGTATACATATTAAGACTAATGAACACAACTCCACAAAAGTGCCGACTAAATATGTGCCTGATGGGACTCAAGGACTCCGGATTTGTTGAGTGTGCACTTAAATGTTTGTTAAGCCACCATTAATTACTAATGCATTATTCATGTGGTGCATAAAACTACATTTATAAATAAAAGTCCAGCACAAATAATCTCAGTCGGACTTTGAATGAAAACAATCTGTTATCATGTATGCTAATAGATGCATGTGTTTTGAAGGTTTCTCTTACCATCAAGGGGAAGGAATAGTGCTGCAGTCTTGGGGGAGTATGGTAGTGGGGCAGGTGGGAGTGCAGATGCCCTGAAGTGTACGGTGCCACAGGTACACCAGCCTCGATGCCAAGCTCCCTGTTGAAAAACATTTAATACTTTCTTGACTAAGCCAATAGATGAAAATAAGAAAAGGTAGAATTGTTGTCAAATTAAATATCTATAAACATAGATGTAATGATTAACTGAAACCCCATCATTGGTGTTCATACTGACCATGCAGTCCTCTGCTCAGGCTGGCGAGGATGGGAAGACATAGTTTGTGGCACATGGATGTGGTGTCCATGCCCGTAGTTGGGATGCATTCTGTGAGGGTGGGGAGGTGGACGCTCATGTGCCCGCCTGCAAACACACGGGAAATACATAAGTTCCACAAAGAAAGCTCTACAATTCTAATCATATAAACCCATGAAACCAATACTTACGTGGGATGCTGCATCATTCTCCGCCTCTGAACCTCCATCCTTTGAAGCATCTCGTGCTGATGGAGCCTCTGCACTGAAGGCCCCAGAGCTGGCATATGATGCGGCAAGGTCTGGTGATCTGTGGGAAGGTGTTGGGCCAGCGGGGCACTTGAAGTAGAGAGGTGATGGGTAGACAGAGGAGGGGGAGGGGCGGGGGGCACAGCGTGACCTGAAGGGTGGGATGGCAACGGTGTGTGAAAGGTGTGGGGAATGAGAAATTCGCCATGTGGGGGAGGTTGAGGTGTAAGTTGGGGGTTCCCATGGGAGTGAGGGCAGGTTGAGGAGGGCTGATGATGCAGTGAACGTGTTAGAGCGCCATCTGGAATTGTGAAATGGAAAAAAAAAAGAAAAAAAAAAGAGGAAAATATAACTATCTTTATAAGCTGTGTATTAACTTGTGTCACTGACTCAAAATAAATTGTAGGAGACATGTTATATTGTAATGAACAAACATGTAATCCATTACAACAGTGAGACTGACTGATAGGATTTTAGTTCATATTTTAAACAAAAAAATGCTCTGTAGCATTAAGGCTTTAAAAGACAGTCAATGCATCTGAATGGGCCTTATTTTGATAATGCACTTGTAGCAGCATTTCTGCTACTAAACATAGTACTCAACTTACTAAAATATGTTTTCATTAGATTAGAGTTAATTTTTGAGTTCATGTCATCATCCATTTAATATAAAATAATTTATTATTTTGTTTTAATTTTTGGTTCAGATTTTTTTGTTATCTTCTGGTGCTGCAGTGAGATGAAGAGGAAGGAAAGGCAAAAAGAAGAACAGAAGCATCTTTGTTTACAACAAATGGAGAGTGAAGTGATTGCATCACTTCACTCTTCATACGGAAATATTCTGAGTAGCAGTCAACTTCTTCTGCCTGGTACAGCTTCCCCACCACCTTGTATATTAAGCATATGTTTCTTTCATATACAAAGTATCTGGTTTTCAGGAATGCACCAGTCTTAAACTTTTTACCAAGTGCAAACAAATCACTTTCATTAGATGTATGAAATTCTGATTATTCTGATTCTGGTGCTGCTGTCTACTCACAAGTTGGGTGCATATAATGTCTACAGGGCTGGGGTTGTGTTTGTGGCTGAGCCACCATGGAGGAGCTAAATGAATCCACTGCAGCCGGCTGGCTGGGCCCAGGCGTGGCGTGTGAAACGAAAGCAGGAGGTCGCGAGGTGGAGCCTGGACAACAAGGGTCAAAGGCTGAGTTGCTGCCATGGAAACTAGCCCCGCTGTTTCCACTGCTTCGAACGCTGCTGTTGCTCAGATCCACAGGCAGAGTTTGCTGTGTGAAGAAACCAGAGATGTATTATAAACGATTAAAATACTGAGTAGAAAAATGTCTTCTCCCAGAATTCATATCTGATTGTTTCCCTCAACCAGTGAATAAGTGCTATTTGCGGACATTAATGGTTAGATGTGCCATATTCAAAAAATATCAACTTCAAGGCTGATAACTTCAAAGCAGAAAACTGTGCTTCTTTTAGCAACAAACTACCAAATCCATCACAACTTTAATTTGGTAGTTATGGAAAATAGATTTGTAAAGATTTCACAGAAGATTATAGCCAGACTAAATCAGATTAAAAAAACAAAACTATAGCAAACTTCCTACATTTTGTCACCTAATACAGTGTAGCATACCTGGTCATGGTAGTGGGCTGCATTGTTGCTACTGCTGCCTCCACTGACTCCAGCACAAGGGGGAGGGAGGGCACTGGAGCGCTCCACCGGGCAACTTGGCTCTTGAAAAGGCACGGTGCCTGGGGGCTGAGGTGCTGGGTGATGGACATGGTGGAGAAAGTGGTGAGCGTTGCTGTGACTGTGCTGGGAGCCGCTGGTCTGCTGAGAGGACGACGCTTGCACGCAACTTGAATGGGAGTGGCTTAGGGGCAGGTGTGCAGGGGAGGGGCCTCCACATGGGGAGTGCTGTTGACAGCATGATGGAAGCCTGGGCATGGTCGTGCCTGTGTTTTCTCCTACGGCACCTGACAAACTTTGTCTGCTGTCATCTGTTGAGAATGAAGAGAAAGAAAGTTAGGAAACAATATATAATGAAATATCTGACAGGCCCCTGAAATGGGAGATAGTGAAATAAATATATGCAGTGACTCATTTCAATGATTCATCTTACCCTCTGTGGCTGTGCGAGTAGAGCCACTTGGCCTCTGTGTGTGCATACTTTCAGGCATTGAGCCTGGGCAGCTAGTCGAAGGGCCTGGGGCATCATTAAGCTCTGAGGTAGAGGCATGGTGGGAGGATGATGAAGATGATGACCTGACTGACTGAGGGTGAACACTGCCGGAGGTTGTTGGCACAACTGAGAGATCTGTGGAACAAAGGGGGAAAAAAGTTAAAAAAAAAAAAAAAAAAAAAAAAAAAAAAAAAAAAAAAAAAAAAAAAAAAGAAAGTAAAAAGAATGCAAGTAAAGAAAAAGGTGTATTCATGAGCTATTGAATTATAGGAATCGTTTCACCAATGTGTGTTAAAGTGGATTTTTGAGCTCCAGATAAAATCTTAAACTTACTCATACATAAAAAAAACTACAGAGAAACAGAAAACAATTTCAAAGTTTAACAATATCTCCGGTCTGAGCTCCTAGCTTACAGGTCCTTCTATCCCTATGGACGACCCCAGTTACCCTTCAGAAAAAGCTGATTCTAGCTGCGTCTCTTTGCAACCTCTTGATTTCATTACTTCTCCAAGCTCATGTCTTAAGCGAGGTTTGCAACGCAGGATGGCTGGTAAATAAACAGCTTTGATTTTTGACTTCTCACTTTCTTCCTCGTGTCAGGTCATTATAGCATCCACATCACTGCAAATGCTTCACAAATCTGTCAAATTGCTGCTTCAAGACCCAGAAATAATTAAACTCCTCCTTCGAGGCAGACACTTATTCCCAAATCATGGAAGGTCAATCTACCTTTTTCCAATTTGGGGACCATGGCCTAAGACTTGGAGGTGCTAATGTCCCATAATAACTGAGACTGAAGCACCCATGGGAAACCACAAGAAACACAGTAAGGCGTCTTCCATGTTCACAAGACGAAGGAGTGGGCAATCTCACATACACCATCCTTGTGAGGGTGTTACTTGTGACTCCACCGTCCATCTGAATCTTCAGCACTCTGATGTAAACTTCCCCATGAGCACTGATCCTTTTACAGTTAGGACACAACTACAAGGGGATCAGGGGAGTTGAGGAAGACTTGCTAAAAGCTGAAAACCTTATGACTTCTGTACACCTAGAAATACCGGGAACAAGGTTTTGCTTAGAATCTGAATTTTTGATTCATTACACCAAAGAAAATCCAAATTGTTTGCAAAAGACCTATTGCAGCACGTATTATAGCATGCATGTACTCGTCTGAAGAGATCTGGCCGATTAGCAACAAACATTATTAATATTGGAGTGCATGCACTGCATCTGCTTTTCATATTTAGAAATTCATTTTTGCTCTTTCTCTGAAGACATGCAAATGCTCTACCAGAGCGCTCTACCACTTTGCTATGCATCACTGAACTTTTTACAAGTTCTCCTTTTATAAAAACAAATACCAATGTCACTTCAGCACCCGATATCAAGTCAGATCTTACTCCTGCTATACAAGTCTTCAAATAATGAGAAAATGGACTGCACTGGCCCAATTAAATTCATTTCAGTCTACTGGTCAAACACTTTTGAGCCCTGGCTTAAAATGGTAGTGATTTATAAATGGTTAAAAGCATATTTTTGCAAAACCTCTAAAAATTAAAGCTGCAAGTCTACGCTTTAAGTCACCATTATGATGGTGTATAAGGGCAAAATTATAAAAAATCTGTCATTGATCAAACACTTCTGGATCTAACTGCACTGCTGAGAGATGCCCAACACGGCAACATGAGTGAAAAAGAATAATTAGAATTGCTGTCCAATATGTTCAGATCCTTGCTTAAAGATCTCATTATTCATACAGCTAAGAGAAGACAGAGAACATGAAATGACATGTTATGTCATGTGATGGTTGAAAGGCTCTTTCTTGATCCATATTTACCATCTTCATCAACAGTGAGGTCCACAACCTCCCCAGCATTCTGACGCAGTGGTTGGATGACTGTGGAGAGTCTGTGACGTCCTCGTGGTTCCTGGAGACGATTCTGGGAACAACTATTCGTCCAAATTCTGCCCAGACCCCCCACTGAGCGTGACCTGCAGACACATAGACAGTAAGACAACACCTGTTACAAAAAACTGCCGTGTAGGACAAAGAAAAACATTGTGTGTTGCATTTTTGCAAACATAGCCTGACACTCAAAGTTCAACAACAGCAGCTGCTTTGACGCAATGAGAGTAGTGCAAAAGTAAGTGAGGCAGTAACGCTGGAGAGGTCCAACAAGAGCACTGAAACTTGGTCACACTACTTAAATGTATGGCAGGGAAAGAAAGACCACCAAGCTGAGTCAAAAACACAACATAAACAAACATACAAACATTTAGATGCACTTCAACACTCTCAGATCAGAGATTAAAATAAAACAGTAAGTGGTAAGACCAATTTCTATTTTCAGCTATATTAAAAAAAAACATGCATATGCAAAAGTTAGCACCCTCTCTTTTAACAACCTCAGACAAAAAACATACACAGCTGTGTTCAAAGACAGAATTCTTGATGTCACCCACATGTTTTCTATTGGATCGAGGTCCAGGGATTGGACCCCTCCATAATGATAATCTTATTGGTCAGAAACCAAGATGCTACTCACTTACTGGTGTGTTTGGGATCATTGTCTTGTTGAAACACCAATTTCAAGGGCATTTCCTCTTCAACATAAGGCAACACGACTTCTTCTAGAATTTTGATGTATTCAAACGGAGCCATGATCCCTGGTATACGACTCTCATATTAGGCTGCCTGTGCCACCATGCTGCTGTCTTCACAACGTACTCTGGCTTGAACTCAATGTGGGGGTGGGATGTCTGACAAACTGTCTGTGGCAGTCTTGATGGCTTAGGTGTCTTCTAATTGTTACAGTACTTGAGGGGAATTTTAGATCTTCATTGATGACCCTGGAGACGATTATTGGATTATTATTATTTTTCCAACAGTTGTAGTTTTCAATTTTCTTCCAGGTCCTTCTGATTTTGGATGCCATTTAAAGGATGTGGAGTTATTTTAGCTGAGCAGTCTATCGTTTTTTGCACTTCTTTGTATGTTTTCCCCTCTCCAATCTTAAATTCTTAATCAAAGTACATAGTCCTGAACAATGTCTGGAATGACCCTTTTAGATTTTCAGAGAAATGCATTATAACAAGCATGTGCAACATTTGCTGCCTTCATCCTTGAATAAGGGGCACCTGTTTTATTTTTTCACAGAATGATTGTCCTCACTAAATAGACTCCACACCATTTTTTTTTTTTCAAAAACAGCCTAATATTTATTTATTTTCCCACTTTCTGTAAACATTTTACAGTAACAAATTTGAAAGAAATTTCTTTCCGATTTGATTTGGAACAGAATGTGCAGCATTTCCAATGCCAATCCCATTTGCATACATTTAGAAATAAAAGCTTTAACTATTTTGAGCTTTATTCACTTTTTGTTTTTTAAACACACTGCTATTATTTTGAACACAAAAGTAACGTCAATACTGTACCATTAGTAAAAAACAAACAAACAAATAAATAAAAACAAACCAAAAACACATAGGTAATACCAGATACCTCCATGATTCAAGAACTTCTAGATCAACCTTGAGCCACATTAACTTTGAGTAGTGATTTCTGATCAGTCTCTCGCATCATTTTTGTTGAATTTAGGCCCATCTGCTCGAGGTTTTAGGATATATTTTTGCACAGCTCTTTTAAGATCCTGCCATAGCATTTTGTTTGGGTTGAGGTCTTTACGTCAACTAGGTCATCAATGATTTGATAGCTCAACCCTTACGGAACACAGACCAGCCGTTAAACGGCAGCGCCGTGGCTGCCACTGTGAATCACGGCCATCCAAGTCAAGTCAAGTAGTCACAACCATAGAACATTGAACCTTATTATTTCACAATGGTTGTAATCCTTTCCATATTAATGTCCAGAAAAGTGCTGCAGCAGCCCAAAAGTGACTATCTGTGCTACTCTACCAGGGATAGTCTATTTTGGCACTTGACCACTCGCAGTCTGCGTCAATTTACACACAGCACAGAGGTGGCAGGAAGACAGAGAGTCAGTCCAGTGAAATTTCAGAATAAAACACATATAAACAGACTCAAGTTAATAAAGAATTCAGAAGGTATGAGGAAAGGAAACTGCAGTTGACACCATTCACTCTTTTTGAAATGTATAATTCCAGGGAGAACACAAAATGGTGAAATATATGTATTTAAACGATCAAACTCATGTGCAGCTGTCACATGATGTTGAAACAGCTAAACTTGTAATCTCTAATGAATCCAGCCGAGCAGGCGGTGCTTGGCAGTGCTCCATTCTGAATCACTGCCTGTGGGACTTGAGGACAGCACAGAGGACCATGGCGCTTTCTGCGCTCTGTGAAACTCCAGCTTGATGCACATTTGAATGACCTGATGCATGACTCAATTTCAATGAAGCTTCAACTGTTGGACAAATGGCCTCTCATCTGACTCAACAACATGCAAGAGGTCATGGTTGAACCCCCTATATTGCCTGAATATGTAGTAAAAATAGTTAATCCCAATGTAGAGAACTCAATATATCCCACAATGCATCACGAAAAGTGTGTAATTGATGGCCATGAGTAAAGCATCCATATCATCATGCACTCAGGAGGCTGCAAGATCGGAAATAAATGGCCTATAAATGCAATTACGTAGCGGTTTAACACTGACTGTACGCTGGAGTTGGTTTTATTCAATTTATAATGCTTAATATTTGTTAATAACACTCGTGTCATCAAATAAAATATGTATTTGACAGCTATATGACCACATGATTACATACTGAAGTTTACTGTTTCTGACTGTGGGATCACACAGTTTCACCAGGAGGGGGTGTAGTCTGACAGCTGTCTGACAGAGTTCTTTTTTCCTTCCTCAGTTCGTGAATATAAGTAGTTTATTTCTGTTGTAAACGTAATCTTTACCATAATTGTTTGAATTCCAAGTTGATGATGTGTGGCTGATTCACAAGCAGCCTGTTTCAGTCATCTCTTCCTTGCAATCTGTCCTCTTCTACATTTCAAAATCATTTAAATGATTGTCAGAATAAAAAATTAAAAGGTTTGTATTCCATTACATTCCCACATTGGAAACCATTGGAAAATGACTGTCCTGTGACAAATGAATGATATCTTATACCTTTTTTTTTATGTGTTGCGTGACACAGTCTAAAAGGAGTGCACTATGGGAGTTCCGTAAAGCTGAATGACAACCCCGACAACCTTTACAAACAAACCACACTTGTTTATTCTTTTCCTAAATGTGCTGGTACAGACTTCAAAAATAAAGATTTTCTTTGTATTTCAAGGTCTAACCTTGTGATAAATTGGTTTGACATCTATTCCTAGGGAATTTGTCAACTACTTTGAATGCTTTCTTCTTGTGAATAATCTTTTTCTCACTCGGTATGTTTAAAAAGTTTATGAGCCATGGTTATAGCTCTGCTGAGCTTTGGTTATAGCTCCACTAGGCCAGTCTGGACTCCTTTCTTCTAATATGCAAGCACACAATGGAAATTAATTTATTAACCAAAATATGCCACTCTCCACTACAATAGGTGGCACGCTTTTAACTTGTTGGAACTGGGGTTTTACAGGAAATCTATTACACCACACACCAAAACAACAGACATCTTTGGATTCTTCCAATACTTCCGGGTCAATGCCCAGTTTCAGTCCAGCTGACTGTTTATATGGAGGAAGCATGTAGCCCAACTTCTACTGCATTATTTGGGCGTGGTAGTCCACCTCTGACAAGATTAGTTTGTCAGTTGGAACTTAGTCATGCACACATATTGACTGTAGAAGACTGAACTTCTTATTATTTTAAAATAATTATAAAATCCTTTTCATGTTAATGTACATCAACAATTGTTTTTATTGCATATATATTTCCCTCTTAGCATATTGTGTTAAAACACACATCTGACTGCTCCAAACCAGTAAAATGCCTGCTTTTAGAAGGCTCCACATCTCCTTATTATCAATTTATCATGGGCTGATTAGCAGCACCTGGCTGATACGTACGGTCTTAAACCCTACAGAAACAATAAGAGGGTACGTAGTATTGCCAACATTTTTTTTTCCTCTTGTTGCTTCATTTGTTATATCAATCTGGGGATGACGAAGAAAGTTATAAGTTGTCGTTCATTTCTGGTTGAACTTGTCTATTAAGGTGGTTATTTATTTATTTTTATCCATTTCTTTTGCATACAAATGGCATGATATTTTTTATGCATAATTGTAGACTGTAGTTTCCTCTGTGAAAGTTCATCATATCATCAAGAAGCTCTGCATCCACATGCACCTAAATATGCCCATTATTTCCACACGCCTCTCCTATTTCTGCCTGACACTGAAATGCTTTTCACCTCTGCTTCTCTGCCTTTGGCCTTTTTTCTTATCTTTCTTTTAATTTTCTCTCTCAAAGGCTCCTGTTGCTTCATTCCTTGGCCTCTGAGACTGGACTGAGAAGCAAGGGAATAGCCGCATTTCCCTCCGCAGTTCTATAAAACCCAGAGATCAGAGGGAAAAGGAATGAGCCCAAGGGACTAGAGACAAGAGGCTGTATGGGAGTGCCGTAAAGCTGGATGCCATGGAGCTTTGTAGCTAGGGGATTTCTCTGCTAAATGAGAGCTCTCACAAAACACACAGCAGGGATGGGAAGAAGTGAATATCCAAGTTTCAAATGTACAGCCTAGTTCCCTCACTGCATTGATGTAGCAAAAGAGGTTTTAATCTACTTTCATGATTCTTAAAGATCAACTACTAGAAACAGGAATTTCCCAAATAATCAAATAAATCTTTATGGTGATCATCTTTTTCCCAGTTTCTGTACAGACAACCAACAGAGGGTCAGATGAATTGAAAGCATTAAATGGACTCTTAAGAGTTAAAGTTTAACATGTCTTTCTTGATGTAAGTCTCATGACAAGCTGGTGGCCTTCTAGGATAATTCTCAAAAATTCACAAGAAAAAGAAGTGGTGGAAAAATGATTAATAAAATTAGGAGGAAAACAGATATGAATCTAAAATTATTTTCAGGTTGTTTTTTTTTTAATTGTTTAGTTTTATACTACAGACCCCTAATGTCAACATTAACAAGAAACACAAAGAAAGGTTCAGATTATCCAAATCTCCAAACATGGCATGGGAAGTTGTATAGAAGTTTCAACTTTAGGTGTGTTTCCAGTAGCGCAGGTTCAGGGTAGTTTTTCAACTGCCAGATTGTTGACGCGTGTCTCCATTACCATAAATGGCCATGCAAATAGGCTTTCAGGAACCTTTGCTGGGTGAAAAAAAAAAACGTTCCTGTTGTAGGGCAGGTGCTCAGAGCATCCAAGAGGAACCACCATCATGCATTATACAAGTGGCAAACAGAAATGGACAATGCAATCATCTTTAGCTTCTCCAAATTGTTCCACATCATTTTAGTCTTTTCTGCTTTTATTTCTTAGTTTTAGGTGACATCTTCTTCTTTTCTTTTTTTGGTGTTTGACAGAGTGTAAGTGGTGCACTACTGCCACCATGTGGTTTGGAATGAAAGATTACATGCAAACAGCCCTGTCACTGTGGTGAAGACATGCTTGCTGAAAATGTTGGATTTGTTTTGCGCAGACAAAGGGGTGCTGTTGACTGGAACCTCTTGCTGCAAACACTGAAAAACCTAAGCTTTAAAGTTTGTTCTGTCCCTTTTTGTAGACAGCATCAGTGTTGCATCACCAGTCCAGTCAGATATCCAGGTGAACGCCAAGATACACACAGTATACTCCTTTTCTTCTCCCATGATGGAAATATACTATGACATAAACCTGGCTCCCCTGATAATTCAGCTGACTGTTCCTACACCATGCCATAAAGCCATCCACCAGTTATCTGTACTCAGTCTCTTCATCTCCATCACTGATAAACCCCACAACTGCAGAGTTATCTGAGTATTTCTGCAGATAACTCTGACTTGTACTGGAAGTCTGATGCGTTCAGAGTGAAGAATGGTTAGAGTACAGTCCCCTGTGGTGCTCCTGTGTTGTTGACCACCTGCTCAGACATACAACCATTCAGTGTCACAAAATGTGGTCTGTTTGTCAGGTAGTCAGTGATCCAGGTGATTGTGGAGGCAGCCACCTGTATCTTCTACAGTTTAATATCATCTCCATGTAGCTCACAGAGGGCTTCCTATTTGTAGACTCAAAACATCTTTGCAGAGTTTCCTCAAATGCATGCCACCATCTCCTCACAGTTCTTGTGGTCACATGTTTACTCAGAGCAATGGATTTATAGGTGGAGAATATAAAGAGTCATGCAGAGGAGGCGTATTTGTGATGCATCTGTGATGTCTGCGCAAAACAAATCCAACATTTTCTAAGGTGAAGCAATTGAGAAACTGTTGAAATGTTGGAAATGTCGCAGAGAGAGAGGCATAGTTGAAATTGCCTGATATCCCCACAAAAGCAATGGGTTAATGTGACTGCCCCTTAGCAAGAACTGAGCTGATGATGTTACATGTAGCATCAGCACCAGCACAAAAACATATAAGCTAACAGTTCAACATCAGGGCTACAGAAACATCCACGATGTCTCCTCTTCAACTCATCAAGGATTTGGGGTCTCAACCTGGATTTTATTTGTCTCACATTTTGGTTACTCTTAACTGCACTCAAAAATAAAGAAATAAATAAAAATAAAGGAATTCTGTAAAGCAGCATAGCACACAAACCAGAATGAAAAAATAATTCAAACGCAATGTTTTTAATGAATAAACCTTGGGGGGCTGCTACCATGAGTGGCACTTATTCTAGAAATATACAAGAAACATATTCTTGTATTACCCCAAAAACCACAAATATGTGTGGGTGGTATGCAATGATGATTTTGTGGTGGGGGGGTGTAATTGGCCTGCCACCTCTGCTCTGGGTTGACCCTAAGGAGCACGATGTGACACAAGGGACGAGTGGCTAATTAAGCAGACCTGGGATTATTTTGTAAATATCTGTTTACTGCTGTGAGCCCCTGAGGGTGGGAGGTGGCAGCAAAGAGGAAAACAGTACATTATAAATATGATCACTATGGGAATGGGTGGATTGGCAAGGTTGAGGTTGTGCCAAGCCGAAGTCATGTGAGCCACCTACCCCTGGGATAAGAGGAGAGCTAAAGGTACTGTGGTAATGTGGAGAAAACCTTTGGGATCAACGCTAACGACAGCTAAGGCTGGGAGTCTGGGAGTTGAGAGGGGAGGAGAGGGCAGGAATAGAAATGTGTGAGGAGAAGTAAACAATTTGTGGCATCAACCTTTCCATGAACAGTAAAACAGAATATAAAATACTGAATATTTTATACACTATGTTATGTACTCAAAGACGTTCTTATGATTTTCAAACAGCGATATGATTTGCGACCCTGCTAATATGTATGTCGTGAGTTGATCTGCAGAATCAGGGCATTGACTGATCAAGATCTTTTATAATTGATCTGCTTTGGCTACATAATCCTTCTTTATTGCAATACACTGCACTCTGGGTATACAACCTGCCAAATACAGCCTACAGTGCATTGTTAAAGTACTGGAAACTTCTCATATTGCACTGCTTTGCAGACGGTGAATTGTTGATCCACATGGGCGCATAAATAAAGTTTGTAGTTCAAATTCAAATAATTACACCAGCACAATATCAATGAGCCCTCTCTGCGGATGACACAGGTTTGAGATCAAAATAATGGCCCCTTTGTGATTTTTTTATTTATTTATTGTGTCATTACTCTAGCAGTGTTTGGGTTTTAACACAAATTTAAATTTCCAAATGTTTCAGCTGGCAGTGAAAATAAAATGACAAAATCCTGTCCATACAACCAGTGGCCTACAATTTTTTTGGTCAAAGGATATTATAATGTTGTTGCAATACACAATGCTTCAGATACCATTAATACAAAATGCTGCACAAAAGAATCATGCAAGCACCGACTTATATTGACATAAATTTTAAATGCTGGCAAACTGGTCAACTGGCAGTGAGAACAAAGATTTCATTGCTTTCCTGCTGGCCTTCAATTCTCCGCCCCCCTGCTCTACCACTGCCCATCCCCCCCTCAGCTCATCTCTACATTCTCTAGCCAGACTGGACCGTCTTTGAATGTGAGGAAAACAAGCAGATTGGACACTCCATGAAAGTCCAAAGCTTAAAGTAATAACTTCCAGGAGGTGTTTTCAGTTGTCACAGACTGATTTAAAGAAAAAATGTAGAAAAGGAAAAGATATAGTTAAAGACAGGATAAAAAAAAAAAAAAAGGAAGACAGATGAAACCTAGCACAAAGCCAAAGGTTAAGGGTTAAGCAGCAAAATCGCCTACACAAGAAAAAAAAACACAGGAAGTCACATTGGAAGAATGAGGAAAGATACTCAATGGACTAAGAAACTGCAGTGAAGGAAGACAATGGTATACACACTTCTCAGATCATCCTTTTTCAATTTGCTGTATATAATCTATCTATCTAGATCAGTTGTTTTTGTGTGTGTGTGTGTGAGCATGAAAACAACCCAATCCCAGTCAATGGGAATGTTTCTAGTTTTAAGAAGTGACAAAAGGTGCTTACATACTGACATTCTGTAACATTTTCGTAAAGATGTGACTGCGATTTTTATCCCAACAACCTTTACATACTGGCCCAAACGAGGCAGAAAAATCCTGTAAACTGGCTTTGCAGAAACAAAAGGTGCGACTTGAAATCGCCTGCGTGAAACGTCACGTGACACGACACACACTGTGCACCAGTAAATCAAAACAACAACGGAGGACATTTTTCCCAAACGGAAATCAACTGGGTTGTTAGGTACAAACTAATTTCATCTTCTGTCCAAAGAGTTCTGAAGAGTCCGAGAAGCTCTCCCCAATTCAACACTTTAATGTTGACGGCAAGTTGATGACCAAACAAAAAAATGTGTTTCCTGCTACTGTGTTCTGCATCTTTTTGACAGTGCTGCACATGTAAACGTAGTCATCACGTTGCCACGTTTTAAAAAAACTCAACAGAAAAATAAAAACCTTGTGGAGCGGCAAGATGAAGCACAATTATTGTTGTGAGATAAAACATGGTTGGCAGATATGTAGAGAAAATAATCCGTAACATTATTTAATTTGTGAACAACAGATACATCTCACTTCCTGTAGTATTTTTCAACATATGTTAAACGTTTAAAAATATATAAAAGTGGCACCCTCAAAAAATACGTTTGTTTTGCGTCTGATATCTGCCAATGAAAATGGTTAATTATGAACATCAAGTAAGGTCAACAGTTGTGTGACACATGAGAAATTTCAGAAAACAGTTAAATAACAGGAGCACTGAGCAGGTCTCGTGTTCAGGATGATGTGGTTTCATGGATATAAACAACCTGGCATGCAGCTCTACTGTGGCTGCTTTCTCTGGGAAATGTAAGCACAACTATGGAATCTGTGAGCAAAGCAAAAATACAATACCCCACCCAATCCCACACTTTTGTGAATTTACTCCTTTTTCTACTTCTGTGATAAAGGCTACACCTACTTGGACATGTTGGCACAACCTATATTCTGGGTATAGTGTTTCACAGTCCACCATAGTGTGGTCTGCAAGTCCCATACTCTAAGACTATGTTCACACTGCCAGACAAAATTTGATATTTAGCATATCCCATCAGAATTTGGTCTTTCTTACTATTTACATTATATATTGCTTGTGATCAGATCAGATTTGTGTGTCCTTGCTGATGTTCCTTAATTCCTAAAGGTTGCTATAGTAACATACATGCATAGAATGGATGTAAAAAGACCAAAAAAAGGCTTGCAAACTAGATTTGCTACTGGTGAATTATGGTTATATGAAGCTGCAGTACAAAAATATACAAAGTATATTTCAGGCTCTAAACACAGTGTCACTGCGACATTGGCGTCACAAGCGTCATTAGCAGGTTCTTCCTGTTTCTGGTATATTTGGGGCTGTTGTTGCTTGGGTCCTATGCTGTGTAGATGAGCTGATGTTTAAGTTATTTCATGGTGCATTCCTATTGGTTGGTTACCTGACAGAGATCTAAGAGGCAACAGGTCGTCACACTCTGAAGCGATTCCTCTAAATTTTGGACACTGCTTGATTTCTGTAGCAGCCCGTCTTTGGTTGCGAGACGGTTCTCTCTCTCATCTTTTCTCCTAACTGTGAGATCTACGACCACCGTTTTTGAGCTACGATGAACCGCTTTTCCCACAAATGCCCATCTTTTTGTCCGTGACTCCAGCAGACAATGAAGAAACAGTTATAGGTTCTGATGCATCCCAGAGAGTAGAAATGAGTCTGAATATTGGCTAGTGTCATTTTTATGCTATTTAAAGGTCTGCCTGAATGGTCCCATTTTCTCTCTCTCCTGTTATATAAACAGAATTTGTGTCTGAAAGCAATATAAAAGTGCACATGGATAACATTTGGAACACTCAAAGGCTTTTTCCTCCAAAAAATGGGTCCAGTGCCAAATTAAGAATCATGTCTTGCCTTTTGACCACCAGCCGGCCATGAAAGCACTGGTTTAGGGCCATAATTCCAGTGCTACAGTAGCATCAAATCCTTGCCGGTCTAGATCCAAACACTTACATCAAGGGCTGGGCTCGGACTCAGACAATGCACAAAACACTTAAATAGCAGGAGCAAACCATAGCAAAAATAATGGCATAGAAACATCACAAATATAATTGTGGAATAAAATACACACTTATGCTTAAGTGAAAGGCGACTTTAACAAATGAATCTGGAGGTGGGAGTGCATATAAAGAAAACAAGAAGCAGGGTAACGTCTGATGGTTCAGGTTACAAATAATCTCTGATGACTACTCAGCATTTACGAGAGCTGAATTATGGACATTTGATCATCTCTGATTCCTTGTTGACACTAAAAGATACATAATTTTATTGCTTGATGAAAAATAAAGAAAAGTTCCTACCTGAATCCATCTCCAACTGTGACAATCTCCACCTCGCTGTCAGTCGAAGTGACATTGATCTCTTCATTTTGAGGAACAGTGGGTGCTGGAGCCGGAGATGCCTCTATCACCACTACGTCCTCGTCCAGAGCACCTGAATACACCAATGTAATTCAGTACAGTGGTTAAATACATTGTAGACACAGTAGAAATCTACTAAAATGACTACCCCAACACTCTGAATTTGACCATTTATTAGATTCATCAGTAAGTGACCAGAGGTCACAGTTAAATGGGTAGTTTTGATGAGCACAAATAACTGGTAAGAGCAGCCAATAAGTGCCTTTCAAGAGCTTCCCATTGAAGAAATGTCATGAAATTGCCATTTTACCTTCACCTCTTCCAAATCTGCCCTGTGATTGGCTCTCAAAAGATCTCACAGCATTTCTAGGGTTTAATATCACACAAGCTTCCTAATGTGTCTTCACAAAAAAAAAAATTGAAATAGCTGCTGCCAAACCAGACCAGTGAGAAGAAAGTCAGAGATTAAGATCTTTAGAGAGTAAATTCTACTTTTTACATAATATCCACAAAATCAAACTTCACATTAATTAGTTGTAGCTATTGTTGAAGATAGACTTCAACTGTATGATTTATACAGGATACTGCATCCACTGAGAGGCAGCATGCTGCATTTGGAGCAGTGCAGGTGTCTAAACATCCAGTTTTGAAGGAACAGCGAACTGGTCAACGTATAAAATCTCCAGGGATCACCACATTGGTGCGGTGACTTTGTAGCCTGACATCAAATGATTCAATGACATCGAATGCAGAAGCAGAAGATAATAGAGATGAAATCTGAAAGTGACAGTTCAAGGAGTGGAAATGCTCCATCACAGCAACATGTCCAGGATTAAACTATCTGTTGTTACTGATCACTGCAAACTCTCATTCTTTTAGTTCTGCTGCTGTGCTTGAAGCCCGTCTTCACATATGAAAGTTGGATCTTAGTAAAACTTAACTTAGCAACTTAATTTCCAGCATTCCCGTCTTCATGGGCATGCCAAGCTCTTCCATCTAATGTGCCAGTGTACTCACATTCTTCATGAAAATTCAGAGAAGTGATGGTTTAATTCTAGTCTCCTCTCTCTCTCTCTCTTTTTCTTGTCCTTCTCAACCTCCTCAGTATCTCTTCTTCAACCCATCTGGATCTGGGCATTACTTGGGCTTTAAAAAGCTCAGTCATCTGCTCCCATATGTAAACAACTTTCCCATTATTGTGATTATCCTTCATAACATGTTTAAAAGCACCTGAATTACCAGCTCAAATCCTTTAAGCAGCACAGCATCAAAATCAAGCTAGAAAAATACATTTTTGGTATAAAAACAGTACGAAATTACAAGAAACGTATAACAAGACCACAGCTACTGCCACAGGCTGCCACCTGTGTGACAGCACCCTAGAATCAAAAGAACATTAATATTTATGTGGTACAAGTTACAAAATACGAGAAACAGACCACCTACTTTATTATTAGCTCCATATGTTTAATTGCTTAGCTAATCAACCAATCATGTGGCAGTTAATCTATGCATTTAGGCATGTAGATGTGGTCATGTTGTCTTGCTAAAGTTCAAAACCCGAACATCAGAATGAGAAAGAAATGGACTTTAAGTAACTCTGAATGGCACATTATGAGGAAGGATGTTCCATTTACATAAAATAAGAGAAAGTACGACAGCATCCTTGTCAAAATGGAAGTAAATCAACTCATATTACTTTTGATATTTGTTGTTTAATATAATAAAAATTGCTCCATATATTTTAATTCACTATTAAGTTACTAAAGTTATGTAAAAAAGGATTGATTTGAGACTAATTTCTTAAAAGCTGTTTTCATTATTTTATAAGCAAGGCTACAAGCAATACTGCTGAATGAGAATAAGTACATCTTTCATGCTCTCTTCTCTTTTATCCGTAATTATTCAAACTTGGATGTTTCATAAAATAAATTCAATACTTTTCCATACTAAGAGGGAGCTCCAGACACCGTAGCCACGGCCCTTATAGATCTCAGTGCTTAAGCGCTCATGTCTGTGTTTAATTATTGTCAAAATTTGTCCGTGTAATTGAGAGTTGCTGACTCATGCATTGGGCATATGAGTCAAACTTCTCCAACATGACTGAAATTTCCACGTACAACTCATGCTGTTAATTCTGCTTTTCTACTACGTGACAATCAACCTCTATTCTGGAAGAGTAGACTTTCAGATAAAACTACATCAATCTGGTGGCCATGAGGAAATATTTTCCACGTACAGCAGCTGTGATCATTGATTTTACTTAATCAAGGACTGGGAATAAAACAGAGGGGGGAAAGGAGAGTTTAAAATAACTAAGACCAGGGTGAAAAAAAAGGAACTTTTACTTTCTTTGTACTGCTTTATGACCAAAGTTTGTGTGCAGTTTGTGTAAGCTTCAGGGCACATCTCTTGGTGACTTGCTCTCGAACCCTTATTTCCCCGCTGAGACTTCTTTTCCATTCGTCTCACAGGAGCTGCTGCTTAGCACCCTCTGTGAGTCTAGCAGCATGTCACTTCATGCACTCACACAAACAACACCACCTCTCAATTTGGTCGAGAACTGTAACGAATATGTGCATGGTTTCATTGGGCAAACATCCCTGAGTGCTATTCCTAACATGACTGCACAATAGTCACTGGAACACAAATATTAGAGAACCACTTGTAATCATGTTTGACAGTCTTACCAGCAGCTACTTGGTTAATTTGTTTGAAATAAACTTGTAATATAGCTGAAACTGAACAACTGATATTTCAGGAGATGAAATATTGTCAGGTGTGCATTCATATAGGTATGTTTGACATAACTTTAAATGACTCAAACAATGACTTTGACATGATCTGCATATTTAGATGTTTTTTTGCATTTTACGGTCTTATAGTAAACTCACTTTTGCAGTTAGACTACATTGCTTCTTTACTACATAACCCCAACAGCACTGGAACATTAGCGTGAAGGTTTCATCACTCGCCTTGCTGCTTTCCCCTGCTGTAAACAAATGACTTGTTTTCCATTGAGACCTACTGTCTCTATGTGCAGGCTGCTTGGAGTTTAAGTTTTCTCCCACCTGCCTCCCATCATAGAAGCACAACTTTTCATTTTCCCTTTGGGCCACAGTAGCTGAAATACTACAGAGGCTAAATGGCTACATGAGAGAAAAAGGTCCAGGTTATAGCATTTATTGTTTTGCTTAGAATAAGACCATTGTAATGGCTGGAATGCAGAAGATGCCTAAGCTTGTTGTTTATAAGAGGCAGCAGAGCAGCGGTTTCTGTTACCACATCTCAGGTGGGGTCCTGAAAACTGTTATTAGTAGTGCCTGACATACTTATGAATGTAGGAATATGAGGCTATTATGAGAAACAAACAGAATATAATATACAGACATGTTATTAAGAGTTATTTTGTGTCAGCTGCACCATACAAAGATATCAGAGCAGTGTGGTTACAGTGTGGATTTGTAGTTACCTGTGGCTACAGTAGCACTATTGGGCTGGCTGCTGGTGCTGCTGACATCTACATACAGCTCATCTTCAGCTTCAGTAGAAGAAGGGGAGGACGAGTCACTGTTTAGGTCATCACTGGAACTACTGGTGCTATGGAGCAGAGCGTATTTCCTACGTGCAATCACTTCACGTTTCTTTCTCTGCAGTAGTAGTCGTTCCTTTTGTTTTTGAGTCCGCTGCCCTTCCCCGGGACCAGTTTTCACAAAACGTTTCCTATGCAGAGGCCGCCGGCTGCTCAGACACGGCCGCTTCAGCAGCACAGGCTCAGCATCGGACCGCACCCACTTATGAGAGCGATTTCCCCGAGTTCGACCCAGATTAGGGCGCAGGCCAACCCCAGCAGCTCCTCCTGTTGCCAAGGCAGGAGCCTTGTGTTGGCCCCCTGTAGCTCCAGCTTCCCCATCATCTTCTGAACTGAGAGTGTCTGAGTCCCCAAATCGCAGGCTAGATGAAGGGGAGGAAGCACAGTCACTAAAAGAGGACTCGTGGTTATGTTCATCCTCACTGGGATGCTGTAAAAGTTCTACTCTGGGACGCTGAGGTTGCAGTGAACCCTCACTGATGGCGCTCTCCTTCAACGAGCAGTCTGATGGCCCTGCCTGTTGGCCTTTTCTTTTTCTGCGCCCAGAAAGGGTTCGTTCTGAGTCTCTACGTGTGCCAGTGTCCCTCAGGGGCCGATGTCTGGATTCACACAGGGTTTCGAAATCACTGCCTGCCTTTCCAATCATATCCATGTTATTGGGGAAGTTCTTGGCGCCCTCCATGGACTCTGGGTTCACCAGGGGCTCCTTCAGATGTTCCTGTCTGCTGGCGGGCTCAGATGGCACCTCACTCTTCATTGTGGCAGGTCTGTCCTCAGAGGGCAAACACCAAGCACACTCACCTTAATTCCTAGACTTCTGCCCACTGCATTTCATAAAACCTAGCAAAGAATAAAATGCAAAGAGTTACAGACGCAAAAAAAAAAACTCAAAAAAAAAAGCAAGTACATTGTGATAAATGTAGATCTCAGAATAAGCTAAAAATGTTCTCTGATCTATTTAATTCTTCAAATATACTGCTGAAAATTCTTACATATACAAATCAGAAGCAAGTCACCAATGTCTGACTGAAATGTCTGATCAGGCACATTTCTGATATCAACTTCACTACACTGCTTTTTGATTTAAGCACACTGATTCTTGGCTACAATAATAACTAAATCGTAACATTAAACACTGCAATCTCCAATAACTTCACAACAAATAATCAGACTTCTGTATATTTAGCAGTGACAGAGGAAGTGGGAAAAAAGAAAGCATCAGATATCCCTAGCTTTTTAGTGGAATATGCTTCCTTTGGTGGGTATCGTCCCATTCCAGTATATTTTACAACAAAACTAACACAAATTACTATCAATAATAATGTTATTCCTGCCTTTAACCATTAGAGGAGAAAGCAAGTTAATTTAATATATAAAAAAAACACATATGCACACACAAAGCTAGATTTTTTTACGATGCAGTTAATGTGATCATTTTATATTTCAATCTGCACTGAACCGTTCATCTTCATCATTTCATATAACCCTTGCCTAAAGACAAATGTTAACAAACCTATGACACTGACTACAGAGTAATCCTGTTTCGTAGTACAAATTAAGGTAGCATGACTCACGGCCACTGACTGAGCACAGAAAATACATCAACAACAACAGGTTGAGCCAAACATAATGGATGAGTCAGTACTGATTAGTTTTCTTCATTGGTGGATTCAGGCAACACGTGAATCACACCACATGAAAATGGGATATCAAAGGGGCTATCCACCATAAAAGTAATTCTCATATTTATGTCACAGCTTTGGGACAGTCTGGGCTATATTTTGGTGCACTGACAATTATGTCCCATGGGGAAAGGGACTGTTGAGTGCTGCAGTGGGAATTTTCACAGTTTAGTCAGGTGTCCCAAAACTCCTTTCTGAAATTTATTCCAGTTTGTCGACACACTAAAACATTTCTCTCCCATGACTCCACATATACTTCCAAAAGACATATGGCTGACGACACATTTTTCCAGCCAAAAGTGGTGTTAACAGTGACAGTGATGACAATACTGGGAACTTGTGTTTTCAAATTGCTTAGAAAGAAATATATCTCAGAGCTAGTTGCCATCAGTAAAAGTGGGGGTGTCATTTTAATTAAATTAATATAACAACTGTAGATTAAATTAATTTAAAAAAAAAGAAAAAAAAAAAGACAATCCTTCCATTTTCTATACATGCTTCAGTATTTTCAGCGTTGACGGATTGCTAGAGCTCATTCCAGCTGTTGTCAGGTAAAACTGTTGAGGACAGGTCACCAGTCCATCACTGGACCACACAGAGCTTGCTGTTAAAAAAATGGTGCCAACCACCACCCGAACCCATAAAACATGTAACACGTTATAAAATATTGTTTACTACTATCGTTGATAGGGACTACACCATTGAGAAAAACGAGAAATACAGATGTTCTACTTTTCGCTATTAATAAAAATGTGTATTTAACTGTAAAGAGTCAGTCAATGAATATATAACAGCAATTTATCTGCATCAGACTTTACACAAATAGAGCCTGGATGATTTTTAGAAATAAATTCCTGTGCATTAAGAAAATATTCTTTAAGATAGAGTCTTTGGCATTAAAACTACTACAATTTCTGTAACACGGTAATGCCCCTAATCGGATTTGCTGCAGGGTTTAGGTCTGCATTAGAATCTAAATTTGTGCATGATGTTAATGTATTTTGCAATGCATTTCATTTACTAAACACACCAGGCAATGTCACTGCTTTCCTCATTCACAGCCTATTTCGTAACAGCATGCTGGTTGTCACTTGACCTGAAGATGTGACTTCCGAGAAAAGAGGGATGCTGGGGTGCATGCTGTTGAATTACATCAGAGCCTATAAGCAATATATGCAAAACAAAAAGAAAAGAAAAAGGAATAAAGCAAAACAAAAACAATCTCTATTTTCTAACATGAACTTCAGTGCTAAGTAGTGAGAGTCCTTCAGATACCACAGAGAAATCTGCGCAATGACATGCATGAAGTCAGGGGCCTCAGAGGAGAACCCTAAAAAAATCCATAGGCATCGAGGCTGAATTATAATCACAACAACACTGATTCTGAATACAGATTATCGGGTAAATATAAACAACAGATAGAGCTGCCACTACTGTGATTAAAAACTTAGAGCTGCTGATATAAGAAAGATGCGTGGTGTAACAGAAAATGGAAAGTCGACCAATTCAAGATGTACGCCTGAGCACCACCGATACCTACCACACTCAGGGAAACGACTACCAACCATTCTGGTGAAGCAAGCAGAACCACATCTCGGTACATTTAATTGGGTTGACAGTATCGAGCTTGAAACTGAGGCTTAGCATAGTTTCTACAAAGCTTAGCAATTACAATAAGCCCAGCTGCTGCTGCCTGCCTGCCTGTCTGTCTGTCTGTCTGTCTGTCTGTCCCACAAACGCCGCTGAAGTGACTGAGGCCAATGAACTTAATGAAGAATCATCGATATATAAACGAGCTTTATCAGTTATCAATGTTAGCGTGGATCTGTTAGGGGGAGAAATCAAAGTTGTCAGCTCAAAATATAGAATGATAAATAACTCCAGACAGAGGACAACAAAGACGGCACGTACCTGGGTCTAAGTCCTTATTTCAAAATGTCTCAGTCCTTTTTTTTTTTGTAAAACGAGAGGTTAAAATCCCGAGGAAAAGAGCAAGAAGACTTGAAATCGAACAGATAGCTTAAATTTTAACCCTAAACGCAACTAGACAGGCCTGCGGAGAGATCGCGACCGGAGGAAGGTAGTGGCTGGGATTGTGAAACTGACAACACAGTCCCGAGCAGAGCCGAGGAACAAAATCGAAGGCAATGGGCCTGATAGCGACGAGCTAAGCTAAGGCTAGTCCCATTTCACTTGTCAAATACTCGGCTGTACTAGGCCATTTTTACTGGCTAATGAATCACGTGAACCTTTTAAGACTAGTGCGTGCTCTCTATAATGTTTCTATTTAACAATATAGAAATGTCTCACTATTTGCCCTCGACGAAGTTCCCATTCCTGCCTTCCGAGGCATCCACTGTTGTTTACCCAGCAGGTTGCCTACTGACTGGTCGTTGCTACTTGTTCTAAGCGTCGCAAGGGGGCGCCAGATCCGCGCCATGGCCCCTGCCAGCCATCAAGTACTTCACGACATTTTACGACAGCTTCTCTTAATCCAATTTCCAAAAGCATTAGGGTGGATGGGAATATAGAGAAATATAAAGAATAAAACTTACACCTTACATATTTCCATCTTATTTTGTGTCTACAGGAACTCTTTGCATTTCTCTTATTACGTATAATCATGTAAATTTACGTGTGATTGTTGTGCATACATCACCCTTTTCATTTTAAATGCCAGTGCGCCCTCTAGTGGATTAATTGAAAACTGCACAGAAACGTAAAATGAACTCCAGAAATCTTTCAATTCCTATGTAAACAGACTGTACAGACGAAATTTCAATAAGCATAAAGAATGCGACTAATAGCAAATAGCTTGAAAAAAAGCCAACGTTTATATTTATAGGATATTTATTTCACATCAGTAACACTGATATTTTAGTTTAATATTTCATGTAACATATTTCTTGAACAGTGTTTACCTGTAGGTTATTGTCTGTCTCTCTCTCATGTGTGTGTGTGTGTGTGTGTGTGTGTGTGTGTGGTTTCTGTCATTTGGAAGATGGAGCCCAAAACTTACAAAATGA
>JBAMYA010000018.1:10435778-10451694 GCA_037176975.1 Arrhamphus sclerolepis
TGTTTCACAGTATCTGACAGCATTTTCTTTTGTTTTTATGCCAGAGTGATGTTTACTATAATTTCTACAGATTGAGAAAAGAATCACAGCATAGATTGGCTTCAAATAGCTTTTTCTACTGCTATGGTGCGTTTTAGAAAACACATTTTCGTGTCCTTACAGGTTAATAAAAAGTCTAAATGACCCTTCAAAATATAGTCATCAAGAAAGTTGTGGTAATGAAGTCCATGTATCAGAATGCAGAGTCTTGTTATTGAACAGCAAACGCTGCATATCAGTTACCATTCAGTTCACTTTCATTCATAAGGACTGCCTTTTGCAAATGCGTCTTGAACGGGCAGCTGAGAGACTCTTGTTCCAGTTTAAGCTCTGGATGTGGAAGTGGAATTCATCGATATAAGCTTCATGTATTCTTGGTATTCCAAGACATGGTTTCGACTGAGGTGATGTAGCAAATTGCTTGTATTGCCGCCTGTAGCAGCAACTGTGGAAGCAGCACTTGCATAAGATAGTCATTTGGTTAACGTTCAACTTTCTCTGACTCTGAAAGCAAGATGAGAGCAAACCATGAATGGGAACAACATTGTAAAGAGGAGTAGGCCTAAATTCTTCCACAGCAGTATGAGTACATCAAATGGATTTCAAGTTATTGCTGCTAAAGGTGGCTCTAAAAAACAATAAACCATGGGATTTGCACAGTTTTCACACTGCTCATGTATTTTGAAAGAGTGTGCACTTTAGTTTTCACAGCACTGAAGCACCAGCAGTTTCTACTCAAACCGTCTCTGCATGCTGTTGGTTAGTGCTACAACTAATGAACAAGGCAACATATTTAGAGCAATGCAAATGGTCATTGGGAGTGTTGTCGTGAAGAGTTTGATGTAGAGAGATGTAGAAACTGAGTATGTTGAACCTGAACTTTGGAGAAGTTGAGTTTGCTATTTCACAAAAGCAAGGTTACCATATTTTCCAGACGATGTCGCACCGTAGTATTAGTTGCATCTGTCAAAAAATACATTGTGAAGAGGAGAAAAAAACATAAGTTACATCGGTCTGTAAGACGCATGTGTTTTTGAAACACTGATACTGAGTCCCTGGTTTTCTGGCCAGTACTGTCGTGTGGTAGCTCAGTCGACAACCGGTGTATGAGTATTGGTGCGGTCTGGGAATATAAAGTGATGTAGGAATACAGTTGGAAAGCAGTATATTAGTGTAAGCCATTTACATTTATTTCACAAGAATCCAAGAACAACTGATTGATCTGTAAAGACTTGTCGGTTACACAACAGCCCAAAGAACATAGGCAAAATATTGTAGGGATCCAGCCTGAAGATGTCTCTTTGGGCCGGCGCTGTCAGTTGCAGAATGCCCATGAGGATTCTGACCCAGGCACAGCAGTGGTTGGCAGCAAACAAACGGAGGGTCTGTTTTTGGGGTGGTGACTGTGTGCTTGGCTGGAGCAGCTGAGAACTGTGAATTGCGTTTTGCTGGTTTGGAATAAAGCAGCAGTATTAGAAGTCTGGTGTCATTGGAGAAACACTGCAATATATTAACAGGCAAACAAGTTCATTAAGTTTCCAATTTCATTCATTTGCAGTGTTCAGTTGGCACGAGTGTAGACGTCCCCTCTTGTGGTCATAGATGACATGGTGCATATTTTTGATATATGTCGCATCAGAACATAAATCGCAGGACCAGCCAAACTATTAAAAAATAAAAACGCAAGTTAGAGCCAAGCAAGAGGGCTCAGTTGAACTGGTTTCAGATATTGAGGTAACGAACTGAAGTAAACTAGGTCAGGAGCAGGTGTACTTAAGTATATGCCGAGTCGCTTTCTGGCTCCTTCCTTTCATGAGCCTAAAACGGGTACGATTTCCTCAGACAATCGTATAACACGCACCGTAGCGGTGCCTGAAAGATATGTTGCATTAGCACCAGGAAAGTATGTTGAGGGTCAGCAAAGTTAGTTTAATACGGTCATACAAGCCACGACTTGGACTGAATTTTTATTTAGATAGATGGATAGATAATGTATGTGTTGTCACAGTTTGCCTACATAACCTTACCCTCATGGATCTTACCCTTACATCACCCACACCCAAAATATTTGGGGCTATTAATTTAATTAGCTATTATTTATTTGCAAATGACCGCTTTAATAACAGCGGGAAAACTGAACATACAGAGTTCTACTCCATTAGAATACCACTGCTGTTTACCATCCAGACTACAATGTCGCTCTGTCATCACCACTTCTCTTAAAGACACTCTACATGGATAGACTTATCTGAAAAAATGTGTGAGTGAGTTACCAAATATGTTTATTTGGCCATTAATATACTTGGAGGCTCACAAAAGTATCAACATTGTGTGGGGAAACACTATTGTAGTTTGTTCCCTGAAGGTTCAACAGAAATGTGTAAAAGTATATCCTTGGACCTTTATTTGAGGCTTTCTTGATATAGGGGCTGTGAATTTATTAAAAAAAACAAAAAAACAAGCAAATGTCTGTTTGCATAGAAGGGGAAGATGTCTACTGATCTTTATATTTTCTTTTTCTAGGAAAATGAAGAGTATGAATCAGAAAAGGGTATGTATTCTGGCCCATCATGAATAACTTTTTTCTTTTTAATCAACACGCATGTGTGATGCATGCTCTTGGTAGAATGCATACAGAAATGGTATGTTGCACTTCTGTGAGCTACTGCACTGTCTAGGCAACAGTACATTTGGCAAAATAATAGGCATTTCTGAAGAACCACTCAGGGTTTTGGTTTTCTCAACTTGCACACGTGAATCATTGCATCTGGGTCTTGGCTTTTAGGTACCAGATTTCTTTGGATTAATCAGTATTTTAAAGAAAAGTTTTGTTTGCTTCAGTGGATTTCCCTTGCCTTTGGCACTCAACCTCTGACATTCTTCAAGGAAATGAAGAGTGAATGTCTACAAGGTGATATTGTATCTCCCCTTATGTGAAAGAAGCAACATCTTGAAGGATCTGAGGGATCATCTGACTTTCCCATTAATGCTGTGATCAACTATATGGCTGAACAGACCTGTGACGAGTATACAGGACATATCTTACATCACTCCCCTTGACACAGGAATTAGACTTTGTTACAGGTCCTGTCAAGATCAAATGGCCATTGAATGTAATTGGAATTTGGCTTTGCTCAAGGACTGCGATATTCTTTGCAATGCATCAGTTCCCAAGCAATATGTTTGGAGACAACAAAGCTCAAGAGAAAATTGCTATTACCCAGCTGACTGCAGCTCCAGCATGGTGTCTGCAAAGAAGAGATCATGGAGCACATATGGCTTGGCCTAAGCCTCACACGGACAGGACAGACTGTTCTCAAAAGGGATGTACTTTTTGTACCAAGTGCTGTTGACTGGACACACTACCAAGTTTATTTTGATGATGGGGAATTTTTTTTTTTTTTTAATTTTCCAAGATGACAACATTCATTATTGAAGAAATATTGGAACATTTTTGAAGCCAAATGGTGTTTTTTGCATTATGGAGAAACCTAATGAAGACCTGAGTTTTTCACCATAATTTGGACATTTTGAAGGATTCATATCTGGAGAGCTGCTACACATTGTATGAAGCATCTGGAAAAGAACGTTCACTCTGATGGCTCAAGTACTCAAAACGTCAAGATCTGAGGAGCACTAAATCATCCCATTTTTCAGTGGAGATTGTGTTTTGTGTTCACCTGTGGTGTCTGCGACCTCGATGACAATTAACACTAAATGTGCTTTATATTCTACTTTATAGGTAGTGCCATGCGACATGTCAATGTTAAAAGTTGTGTTTTGCCATGTTTATCCTTATTAAATCCCTCAGATGTAACTGATACAGATGATGGTACTCGTGAAAAATCTAAGCCTCCACCCTGTGAGGACAGCCTTGCTTACTCTGAGGCTGAACCAGAGTCAGAAGCTGTGGCGGCTGAAGCTGATTCAGAGCCTGAACCAGAGGTCGATGCTGAGGCAGATGAGGAAGCAGACCTAGACGAGGAGACCGAAGTGGCTGAGATGGATGCTGAAGCCATGAGTTCCTCAAAAGAAGTTGAGGATGATCATCTGTCCGTCTCAATCCCAAATGAAGATGCCATCACCCTAGATGTTGATGGCGATGACCTCCTGGAAACAGGTAAACATGTGAAACTTCCAGATCCAGAGGCAGAGAAAGAAACAGATGAGCCAAAGACCTCTGCTGAGATGGACCCAGATGATGACATGAATGATGAAGAGATGGAGGGCCAGAAAGATGGTAAGAAAGATGAATCCAGAGGCGATCCCACGAAGAAAGACGGCAGAGACGCCTTGAAGAAAGCTGAAACCGGAGATAAAGAAAAGGATTCTGGGAAGAAAGGCCCCTCCACAACTGGGGCGTCAGGTCGAGCAAAGAGGTTTGTCTTTCTATGTCAGTTCTTTGATACTGCTATCAAGTCCAGCTCACTAAGAACGCATCATTGTGGGTAGCCTCAAGATTTTTATTTTTTGCCATAAGGAAAATATTCACTGATGTACCTAATCCTGCAATTTACTATTCTGATTTATTTCCCTGAAGTTGGTTAAATTGTGACATTATCCTGGAGCTGAGAAAACAACTCTTATTTTGTTACTTTGACCTTTTCGGCAGTTTTAAAGCCTTTTTCATTTTCAACACAAAGCAGTGTAAAACAGCATTAGACTCTGCGATGACCCCCCACCCCCCCACACACACTTTGGTCAAATGATTCACTGAAGTTGAACAAACCTCTGAAGATTTCATTGGTCCAGGGAATAAATTGGCTGACAACCTGACCCATCTCATCACTGGAAAAACAATGAAGCCTTTGAGACATTGGTTCAGATCTGCGCCTTGCCTAAATGGATTTTTTTCCCCCTCAACAGTAGAAAAACCATGTTTTATTATACTTAATTTGTGTCAAAATTTGCATTGTGGATTCATTTACTTATTTCCTGTGTTGTTGTTGCAACATTTGCTTTGTAGTTCTTCAAGAGACAGAGATGGAAAAGCTTCAAAAGAGGAAAAGGGTAGGATATTAAACTGTTATAAAGACTATGAAGATGGTCTTTCCTTGAAATGCCAATTTTCTGATGAGTATATCAAACTTGTGTGCCCCCCTCCTCCTCTCAGCAGCTGTCAGCAGCTCTTCTCGCAACATATGGGTGAGCGGCCTGTCTTCAAACACCAAAGCAGCTGATCTAAAGAACCTGTTTGGCAAATATGGGAAGGTAATCAATTATTGCACTCATGTAGATTTTTTTTTTTTTTTTTTATTTCCTTTTTTTATCCAGTCTTTAATTATCCATCCATCATTTGTACCCACTGCATCCTATGCGGTGTCATGGGGTCTGCTGGAGCCTTGTTCATTTTGAATAGAAATGTAAATGTTTTCAACAGGTTTTAAGCGCCAAGGTGGTTACAAATGCTCGTAGTCCTGGTTCAAAATGTTATGGCTTGGTGACGATGTCCTCCAGTACCGAGGTGGCACGATGCATCTCCCATCTTGACTGTACAGAGCTTCATGGACAGCAGATATATGTTGAAAGGGTAAACAAGCATATGATAAATTGCTATGTGGATATTTTTGATTGGTCCAGTGCTACACTGTTTGTTGGCTTCAGTCATCCACAGTTCATTGAAGCATTTTTTTTGTTCTATACTTGTTTTTTAAAGGCTAAAAATGATCCATTCAAAAAGGAGCCCTCAAAGAAAGAAGGGGAAGAAAAAGCAGGTTCCAGCAAATTAATCGATAAGCGTGGTTGCGCTGGGACAAAACTGACAAACAAGTGGGTGACTGCAAAAGTTAAAATGTTAATCTTTTGTCTTGTGCACTTAATGACCATTCAACTTTTTGTTCTTTTAAAATTAGAACACAGCCATCTCATAAAAAAGAAGAAAAGAAATCTGACAAAGCATCAGAAAAGGACAAAGATCTAACCAAGAAATTTGAAGGAAAATCTGAGTCTGTCTCATCACAAGATTCTTCAAAGAAAGATGACAGAAAGCATGCACGTAAGTTTTTGTCGTGGTCTAAAGATTACGAAACAGTATTAATTAGTTAATTAATTGTCATTTGTCTGCTCCACATGGTTATTTCTATTTTTCTAGGGACAAAGAGCCCAGGCAAGATGATGATGTTCAATCATGCCAAAAGACAATTCAATTTTGGCAAAACAAGACCTTTCAGAAGAGGAAGATATTTTGAAAAAGTAAGATTACATTGAATAAAATAATTGAAAAACAAGCACATGAATAGAAAGTGATTTTAACTTTTATCACTGGATTTTAAGATGCCCTGTTTGCTCTTTTTTTTTTTTTTTTTCCTTTCCTAGCCTTTTTTCAATACCAATTTTCAAAGGCGACCAAAATGGTTGATTCCTCCTGAAGAGGTAAATAGCTTTTGGTTATTAACGCATTGCACATAATTTGTTATACTTGTATTATATTTCTTCAGTCATGTTAATCTAAGCTGTCCCCCCTCATAGTTGGAGATGATTAGAGAGAAACAGCGACCTTTTCCTTTCAAAGGGGAGGATGGAGATATCTTGCCTTTTGAGAAGATGAAGGAGCAGAAGGAGCAGAGGATGCGTGAACGCATGGCTCGTCTGGAGCGTGTTCGTAGAGCTGTGGAGTTGCGCAGGTAGCCTGGAGGGAATTCACAACCGGCACATTCAGTAGAATTGAAATGGAAACGTTCATATGTCTTCCTAAAGACCTGAGATTAAGAGTAATTGTGTTGTCAGGCGGCGTGAAATGGCCGAACAAGAACGGCGGGAACGTGAGCGGGTCCGTCTGTTGCGGGAGCGTGAAGAACGGGAGAACCTACTCCGGGAACGACAACGACTGGAGATGGAGAGACAAAAATTGGAAAGGGAACGCTTGGAGCGGGAGAGACTAGAAAGAGAGAGGATCCGTATAGAGCAGGTATTGTCAACGTGAACTCATTTACCCACTTAATGGTTCCAAACTCCAAAGACTTTGAAGCAAATCTGTCCAGTGATGAATCTTTTCATTTCATTTGTTTTATTTTTACAATAGCAACAACTGGTATTGCAAGATGCAACATGTTTAGCTAAAATAAGATAAAAAGGCTGTACCCTCAATGCACTGTGCAAAATATGTCTTTATGCACAGCTTTAAAAGAAACATGTATTTTAACATGAGTTATTGGGTCAGCTGTTGAGCTGCTGTTGTAGACTGTCAGTCATCCAGGTCATGGTTACTCAAAAGTTTGAATCAAGGCAACTAGACTTTATTTGTTCTTTAAGTCGTTTCATCTTCCACCCAGGAAGCTTTGTCAATTCAAACTGATTGGTGAAGAGCTTATAAGCTTTAAAGTCAAAAGTAAATCATTGATCCTCCCATTTCTCCTGTGGGTTGTTAGTCTTTTGTCCACTGTGGGGTGTGTATCTGGTTTTGATGACATGAATCAGGTGTTAGTGGGTGTGACGCTGTTTTGGTAGGAGATTCAAGGCTGCATTGCAGGTGTTTGTTTGGGGAAACCTGAGCACTTCTAATCAGTTCCATGTTGGATTTTCACATAAATGGCTTCATTTATCTTCTCTGTCCAAAATGTGTTCATTGTTTGAAAAAGAATGACCCTTATCCTTCAGATGCAATAGAACTGCTGAATCTTGAACTAATGAGCTGGCTCTCTTGTTCCATACGTTTGTGGAGTTGTTTCATTTCTCAGATGTAAAGGTCCCTGCATTCCTCACTGGACTGGACCGTCCAGTTTTTGTTTTAGGGTGGCAATGGGGTTGAAGTTCATTACATTTAGCAGACATTTTATGCAAAGCAATGTACAACAGGTGTAGACCAGTATTTCATATCTGGGGCAGATTCTTCTGTTTCTCAGACACTCCTGCCATGTATGGAAAGACATTTTTGCGTCACTTTTTCTTGCTTTCTGATGGAAACGTCACTCACTAACTGGTAAATTTTAAAGGACAAAACACCCAAACAGAAATTGAGTGGTGGTGTGTATATACAGTGGTGGTGTGTATATACAGTGGTGGTGTGTATATACAGTGGAGTGCAGTGAGGAGTGCACAGACCTGACGTTCAAAATGAACTAGATTAGTTGGCTTAATTTGTTTTTTTCTTTTTGCAGAATTGTTTCACAGAAACATTAAAGCTGTTTTCTCACTGCCTCTAATCATAAAATGATATCCAGAGTAATATTTATGTATTTATTTATTTTAGGAAAGGCGAAAAGAGGCAGAGCGCATGGCACGTGAGCGTGAGGAGCTTCGGAGGCAGCAGGAGCAGCTCCGTTTTGAGCAAGAAAAGAGAAACACCCTCAAGAGAGGCCGTGAGGTGGAAAACAGGCATGTATATTTTATTTGATTCAAATCACTTGTATAGTGGTGATTAAAGCCAAGATCATCTCAAGGCACTTTACAGAGGAAAAAAATCAGTCCATGTTACATGCTATGCACAGTTACAAGCTATGCTACTTTGTCCTCTGGGTGGCAGCACCATGTGTATGCATTTGGGGCTTTATGCAGATGTGATAACATGCCACATTTATGGCATGTTTTTGAATTGACAGGCCTCATTGGAAAGCATTGGGTTAAAAACTGCATTACTTTGTAGCCAAGATATGTTGCCTATGGCTTGTACAATGTGATAGGAAGGTTATGGTTAGTTTGTGTATTTTGAATGCTGTTTCCCATGTGTTATGACTTACAGTTGCTTTGTAAGGTTTAGGTTCATCAATGTTATACTGTATGTCCTAAAACCTAGTTGGATTACTGTCACAAAATGTTACAGGAAAAACACCAATGTGGTCATCAGACATGATACCAACATATCTCTATCTCCAATATTCTCATAAAATTCTGAGCAAACATTTACAAAAAAAAGGTGAAAAACAGAATTGAATTACATCATTTTTATAGATGATTGTTAACGTTTCTCTTATGAAAAATGTTTGTGCTTAATTTTTCAGTCGAAGGGACACTCCTTATTGGAATGGGAACAAGAAGATGCAGTCTGAGTCGGAGGTCCGTTTGAATCAGGGCTCCAACTACAACCGGCAGCAGAACCGCTTTTCAAACTTCAATCCCCGTGAGAGGGGCCGTTTTCCAGATGCTGCTGCCCAACATCCAAACACATATGACAGGTATGTGTGTGCAGTTTCCAGAGAAATTACAGTAAAACATTCCCCTCAATATAACTACAATATTGACATAGTCATGGGTTCAGAAATGCCATATCTTCAGAATGAAAATATTGTTTTCTTTTACTGTATTGTGAATTTTGGCTTCTTTTTTTCCCTCCCCATAGACGCAACAGGTTTGATGGTGAGGCAGAGGTAAAGAAGAGTAGGCTTGCTTCACACAGGGAGGGCTCAGGCTTTGATCGCTACCCCAAGAACTTTGACACAGTCCGCAGAGCTGAGGCGGCACCTCCACGCGGTGAAGTGCGGGACACTGACCGCAGGGATAGAGATGACAGGCGCCCTGCACCAATGCATGATCGTCCAATGGGAGCAAGAGCTGCAATGCCCACCATGTCACACAATCGCACACAAAGAGATGGAGGACAAGGATGGAAGAATGATGGAGGAATAAACTCAAACAAGGGAGATCTAAGGTAGAAGAAACGGTAGTTAAAAAAAAATTAAAAAAAATTGTCATCATTATTATTATTATAATTTTTAGCTAAGTTGCATAAAATCTTTTTGCAGAGGGCCGATGCGCATGCGTTCAGAGCGACCAGGCAGAGATGGTCCAGGTTCTGTGCTTAGAGGAGGCACCTCAGTCAACCGTGGAAGGAGCAGCTTTAATGACCGAGATGAGGGGAGACCCATGGTGATGAATGAGCAGGTCAGCTCACACCCTAAAAGAGTGCTTTTTCTTATTATGTACGGATTTTCTCGTACAAGTCAGGCTATTGAGAGTACATGGTAGCTAAATATTGCATTATATTAAGTCTAAATATGGGTCTTAAATATAATTTCAACTGAAGTGGGTGCAGAATCAAGTATTGGATTGAGTAGTTAATGGACAGAGTATCTGAGGAAGTTTAAGGGGGGAAAGGTTAATTTATTTTTCCAACAATGCAAATGCAAACAATATGTTAACATTTAGTTACCAAATATGTTAACTATATTGGGTGGAGGAAGACATGACGGCTGCATGCACTAGATATTTTTACCAATAACTCCAAAATCAGAGAGGTTGGGACAGTAAAGTGTAAATTACAAAATAAATCAATAATTCTTAAATTTACTTTGATTTGTGTTCAATTGCAGGAAGTATGAACCCAAGATATTTTTTTCTCATCAACTTCATTTCATTTAATCTCGTTTTTGTATTGGCAGCCTGCAGCACAAAAAAGTTGAAATAAAGCTTTGTAAAAAAAAAAAAAAAAAAAGTTTTCCTTTCACAATATTTGAAGGGCATTAATGGCACTGAGGATATCAAGTAATGAAGAATATCAGTTATTTTGTCGCATTCTAACTGCAGGCAAAACAAAATGGTCATTATGGTCACAGTTATCCAAAATTGCTCCATTTTCCCGATATTCTCTCTAGTCTCATGGCTGTACTTTCATCTTCCTCAAGCGTGTGCAACATCTAGTTTTATTTATGCTGTTGGAAATGCATGGGTGTTGTGGAAATGATGTCACTTTGAAAGCAGAATCTGAAAACTTTTTTTTTTTTTAATTTTGACTTCCTGGGGTAGACAGACAAGTGAAAAAAGGGAGACGGGTTGTTCATGACGGGGACACTGAACCCGTGTGACATGTGTGGACACCATTGAAGGGCTGTGTAAGAAAACAGAGCAGAAACATTTGGCTGCACTGTTTTATTTATTTCGTCCTTCATCGCTTGCTCTAAATAGCTGAGGAAATACAGTAAGAATTTGAGTTGTCAGCAGATGAAATTAGGTGCTACACCACAATTCAATTTTCTAACTTCTGATGAAACAGTGGAATGAGCACAGATGAGTTGAAGTCGCATTCAGTTTAAATGAGAACTTCTGCCAAGTGCCCTCATTAAGAAAGCACAAAATTTCACAAATTAACTATGGACAAGACACACCTGTTATGGTATATGAATGTTTGTTTAATTTAGTAATTATTCCTGATACAACTGTGCATCACTAGAATTAAGGAAAACCTAAAGGAAAAGAAAAGACATTTTAACATTTTATGGCCTAGCCACAATTTAAAAAAAAAAGTGTACAAACATGCCTTTCAAACAAGGTGAGTTTAGTGTTCATAGGTGTTTATTTAAAAACAAAAACAATGTTTTGTCATTTTCCCGATGTTGAAATGGGATAAAGTGTCATTTTATCAGTTTATTAAGGGATCTTTGAAGGTGGCAGCAAGAAGAAAAAGTAGCTACTATTAAAAGTGATTACTTTCTCTGGTAGATTTAATACACTGTCTGGCCAAAAAAAAAAAAATGTCAACCTGGATTTAACTAAGCAAATAGTGCCTCCCATTGGAAAATTACTGCATGAACGATTGTTTTTCACTTGGCAGCAAGCTGTTTAACCTTTACTGATGCAATGAGTAGCTTCTCACTATGTAGGACGATGCTTCCTGTTGTCATGGAAAAGATAATCTGTTATTCAGAAGGATCAACTTATTGGCATCAAGCAAAGAAAACTGAGATTGAAACTACTAAAATTGTATTAAGAACTGTTGAATGCATCATAAAAAATTGGAAGGACAGTGGAAAACCATCTTCTAGGAAGAAATGTGTTCTGGGAAAAAATCTAGAATGATCATGATCAGCAATAATTTAAACATTCAAATCTTAAAAAACAAAAAAAAACAAAAAAAAAAAACGGAACACTACATTAGAACTCATGGCTATGCTTAATAATGAAAGTAAAAGCATTTCCACATGCACAATGAATGGAGCTCAGGGGATTGGGACTAAACAGCTGTGTAGCCATAAGAAAATCACATCAGAAAGAGACTTCAATTTGCTAGTGAGCATAAAGACTAGATGCTGGATCAATGGAATGAGGTCGTGGTGTGAGTTCAGATTTATCTTGTTCCAGGGTGATCGGAGCAACAGTGATGCTTCCATCTTGCCTAGTGTCTACCGTACAAGCTTGTGGGGCAGTGCTATGATCTGGGGTTGCTGCAGTTGGTCAGGTCTAGGTTCAGCAATGTTATGAGGTCAGCTGATGACCTGAATATACTGAATGACCAGGTTATTCCATCAGTGGATGTTTTCTTTGATGGCACAGGTATATTCCAAGATAACCATGCCATCAGATTCATTGGGCTCAAATAGTGATTCAGGAAGCATTAGATATTTTCACCCATAGAATGACTACCACAGTGTCCAGACCTGAACCCCCTGAAGAATCTTTAGGATGTGCTGGACGTTGTGTAGCGGTCTGACTGTCCCATCATCAATTCACGATCTTGGAGGGGAAAAAAATGCAGCTCTGGAGTGAAATGTTGGGACATTACAGAAAAATGTGTGTTGTAATCAAAGATAAAGGTGGCCCAACAAAATATAAGCTTTTTTTATTTTTTGGAGAGGCTGTGTATGACTTTCTGAAAAGCTCAATTTATTGAATTCTCATAATATGATATAAACCTTAAAATTAGATTGAGTTGAATCCATTGCTTACTGTTACACCGTCAGGTAAGGGCTAGGACAGTACAGGACCAAAAGAAAATGGTAAATCACAGTACGGACCAGCAAGGAGGGACAGAAAGATGAGACGATATGTAGGGGCAAGAGCTGATGAGAGACAGGTGGAAACGATTAGGAGAGATGGGACCAGGGAAGTAAAGCAGGAAAAAACCCAAACTGAAACAGACTGTCAAAATAAAATGAGAAGAAAAGTTAAACAGAAAAGGGCAAAGACAAGAACACCAACAAAACAAAATGTATTAAACAAAAACCCAGATAAAACACCAAACCAAAACCAGATCCTAGCATTTACACAGCTCAGTTCTTTTGCATTCACAGCGCAATTATTTCTTTACCGGGGGATTAGAGTCAACAGTGTAGATCAGGGCTCTTCAACTCCAGTTCAAGAGGGCTGTTGTCCTGCACATCGTAGATGTATCCCTGCTGAAACATCAGACTTAAATGAATGGCTCGCTACAAGCTTGTCTCCAAGGCCTGTTTAAATTAATAAGTTTAATTCATTTAAACCAGGTGCGCTGAATGCAGGTAACACCTAAAACATGCAGGACAGCAGCCCTCGAGCGCTGCTCCAAAAATCCTATCCAACTTGTCAAGCTGGGTGGACTAATGCATTTTTCTGTTAAAAATCCTGAAATCTCAAGATTTACCTTTCCACACGTTTTCTTTCTGTAACTAACGCCATGACTCATTACTCTCTCTGCAGCCGTTTACCTCTGGTCGCCAGGTTGTGGTGGAGCGACACAGCAGGGAGGAAGGACTGAGGAAGGACTGGCATGGTTCAACCTCACAGGGAGGTGGCTTCCCTGATAATCGCCGGATGGGAGACGCTCGGGGCAGCATGGCTCCCTCTAGGTATACTAAATAGACCAATTCATGAGACAGTTGAATAGTGTACTTGAGATGAAACCATCTTAGAAGAGCTATTGTCTCTTTGCAGTCGAACATCAGGAATGAGTCGAATTGTACAGATCACCAACAACTCCATTCCCAGTGGTGGCACTGTTGGTGGATTCAAGCCCTTCAAAGGAACGCCTCGACCGTTCTAACAGCAACCAAATTTTGCCACTTTAAAACATCTGAAGTCTTTTTGGAACTCTCTCTTTTTTTTTTTCTTTTTTTTTTTGTAGAAAATCCAGTTTTTGGTGGCTCATTTGTGGCCATGAGGTTGATAACACTATTTTATTATGTATAGACAAAGTGTTTACCCCAGTGTAGGGTTTTCCTGACAGTACTACTGTTACCATTTAATAACCCTGTGCACAATTTTAATATTTAGGAAGGTATTGTACAGCCCTAAGTCTTTGTAACAAGTTTGCGAGTGATATGACTTCTTAGTGTTATCTGTACATTTTCAACAGTGTAGTGTTACACACTTAGCTTTCCTGTAATATTTTATTTTAGTGTACCATACAATTCAAAGTGACAAGGATGACAAATTCATTTGAATGTTTTGCTGTGGAAATTTTTTTTTTCTATGTCATACATACCGTCTTATTTTGTAAAAAATTTGTGGGAGTTCTCTGAAAAAGAAAAACCTCTGAAATAAAATCAGACTCATCTGTTTCTGTTTAGCTTTCAGTGGAGTCGATAACTTTGAGAGAAAAAAAAAAAAGGTTTTATAACTTATTCTCAATTCTTGGCTCACTTTTTTTTTTTTTGCAAGACCCTTGTTGGTGGGGTACTCACATCTTTCAACCTTTTCATACAAGCACAAAGGAATTTTGTTGCATGGTGCAGAATGTTGAGTCTGAACTGTTAAAAAACACAATCTGCCCTTTGGTCAGACGGTTTACTGTAAGACATTTGAGTAGACTGGGCATTTTGTCAGCTGTGACTAAGATGCTCTTGTCAGGAGGTGTTTCTGTAATGTCTATTCACTCATTTCAATGTTATTTATTTTTGTTCATGCAATTTTGAAACCTGTAAAGCTTCTTGATACTTTCAGTTGGACCAATAAACATCCAGGACTTTGATGCACGTGGTAGGACTTGCTCCATATTCTCCTTTTACCTGCATACTTGTGTGTGGTTCACGCTTGATTAAAATACAAAAGTGACATGAGGCGCTACTTTCCCCATTTGTGTTTGTGGACAACTGTGTGAAATTTGGATGTTTGGTTAGCGTTTACGTATTGTCACTTCAAATGTCAAATCCAGTAGTTTTCAATATTTTAGCAATGTGAAAAGAAGATGTTGAAACTTGATTTTGGTTTTACAAATAATTCAACACAGTTGCAAATGACACTTTAGAACCTCTCTAGTCTGCTCAGTCCTCTGGTGCCTGTAAATAGCTTTGTGAACTATTCTCAGGGATAACTTTGGACACACTAGTTGTTCACAAACTCAATATCGTGAATAATATATTTTATTTTATATATTTTAAAAGCCAAATGACCCGATTTTGGAAACGTAGAAAACTAATTTTAAAGAGCTTGGATGAATTGAACCAATAAAAGCATCTTACATTGTCCAGTCATTTCATAGCCTTTTTAAAATTTGCAAATCCTCATTGTTATTCATTACTTTTTGTCACTTGGAAAAAAAAGCTCAAAATGTCATCCAATGGGAATAATCATTCACAAAAATTTTTAAAATATTTTTACTTTTCTTTTTTCCCCCCATGCAGCTGATAAAAGGGAGAAAAAGGACCAGATATCAAATAAGTTTTACAGATTTAAGAATTTAAGCCAGAAATTTGGAAGCAAACTGGAACAATATTTTCAAATGCCAAAGTAAATTCCTGACATTCGCAGTCATCCGTGGTGTCTGACCTGTTGATGGTGTAAATACAAACTCCACTCTGGACTTTGAGGCCTTTCAGATTCAGTTGGCATTTAACAGTTCTGCTGTCACATTACACCACCTACATCGTGGAGTAGCTTTGGTCTGACGTTTCTTCCAAGCTGCTGTGTAAAATAACTGTCGCATGTTTTCAAAGTAAAGACAACAAGCTTAACCTTTCTTGGAGGCAACAATGACAAAAAGCCAACTATATATTTTATTCTTTTATTATCCAGGTAACTTCTAATCAGGCTGAATGTCCCTCGTCTATAAGGCATTTTGTTTTATATATATATATATATTTATATATCACTTTATACAATATGTGACTACAATGTGAAAGGCTACATACATTATTTGGTCATTTAAGTAAATAGATGAAGAATGATGTCAACACAAATGAGAAATGTCCCATATTCACAAACATGTTCCTCTTGGAGGAGTGAAGCAGGTTCAGGAGAAGTGGTCAGAGTGGGA
>JBAMYA010000018.1:10457579-10477576 GCA_037176975.1 Arrhamphus sclerolepis
CTTCAGACTCGTACATCTCGTTCACCTGCTTCAACGCCCCTCATTCCTCCTCACCTGTGCCTGTGCTGCTGCTGCTGCAGCTGCTGCTGCTGCCTGCTCCTGTTCCTGCTCTTGGTAGTACTGGGAGGCACGCCGGTCCTCCTCCTCCTGAAGCTTCTTTGCCAGCTCGAGGTCACTGATCCCTTCAGGCAGCTGCTCCCACTGCAGGTCTTGGCTTTGCTGCTCCTGCTGCAGTGACAGCGCCATCAGATAGTCCTGACAACAGCAGACATGGGCACGCACAAAAAAAGGCTTGATGAACCGTGTTCTTATAATGCACAAACATACCGAGTTAAGCGTCTCTCAAAGTTCTTACTTTTGATCATACTATTTATAAGTAGCTGTGATGTAATTAATTAATTAAATAGGATTTCTGTAGAGCATTGTTATGCATGCAAACATCCAGAGCAGAGTAATTTTCAGACTTAAAAGGCAGAAACTAAATTCTTGAATATTTTGTTTTCAATTTGAGATTATGCTGTGTTTTTGTGCATTCCTTCATTTCTTTTTTTTTGTGTTTACTGGTATCAGTGTAATGTTTATTTTATATTATCCCCTCTAATCTTTTTCTTTCTAAATTGATTTGTGCTGAGCGTTTCGCATTCTGCCTCGAGTTTTGCTGTATACAGATGGCATAGAAGGCATTTCTAATTTGAACACGTCAAGGTTTGGAGTAAATTATTCCTGATTCTGTTACTCTTGCCTGCACCAGTGCTCAGACCTGGTCTATCTGGTCCTGTTGGCCGTGGTACACAGTCTCTGGATCGGACGGAGGCCGCAACCTAAAGTCGGAATCACAGAAGTTTCCATCTCCATCAACATTGTGCAGACTCTCCCAGACAATCTTCTCCTCTGTCAGGAAACCCTGGTCTGTAACCAGAAGGTAGAGTTGGCCCTAGGAAACAACAGCACGCATATAACTTATTATTTTCACGCTAAAAACACATAAAATCTGGAGACCTTTTTTTAATGATGTGTGATTCTGTGTTCATGTCCACAGAAAAGTGACTACAAGGGAAGTATGACAGTCCTGATTTTTCTTTTGCAAGAGTGTTAATGGATACGCACACACAGCTTTGCTTGCACTGGCAACAACACTGCTCTCTCCAAAATGAAAGTTTGCACACCCGCTTCCCCTCCTGTAGATAACAGGAAAGGTCTGTTCCAGCTGCAGTTGTGTCTAGCCAGCTCTGAGCAAGGGTCGTTCCGATCAGACACAGGAATTTTTAGACAAATACCGGCCAATGGTTGTATACGCGTCGCACAAAAAGTTGTTTTCATCAGTTTGACTGCCATGTTGTAGCAAATCTGTGTAATGATTGCTATGAGAAAATAACAAGTGCCTTCGATGGAACAGGAAGAAGAAAATTAATGACAGAACAGGAGACAGCACCTCCCTGTCTAATGTAAAGAAGTAATACTCAAATAAAATATCAATAATAAATGAATAAATTAATCTTTAAATATGTTCTTATATGACAATTAACTTAAAAAAAACAGTTTCCACTTATTGAAATGTTTTTAATCACACAAACAGCCCATGTATACAATAAAACATGAAGGTTTCTTGGTGAACCTCCACAGGGGCCTTTCTATGTGGAGTTTGCATATTCTCCCTGTGCTTGCGTGGGTTCTCACCGGGTACTTCGGCTTCCTCCCATAGTCCAAAGACATGCTTAATAGGTTAATTGGTGTTCCTAAATTGTCCCTAGGTGTGAGTGAGTGTGTGAATGGTTGTATGTCTACATGCCTGCTTTTCGCCCGAAGTGAGCTGGGATAGGCTCCAGCAGACCCCCGTGACCCTGAACAGGACATAGCGGGTATAGATAATGGATGGATGGATGGGTTTCTTGGCATTTGCCTCTGACTGGCAGAAAAGATGACTACATGAACCACTGACCTATTTTACGCTCTCCATATAAACCTCAGCTCTGACTCCAGAATAATGAAAATAGACTGCATGTTGTTATTTGTTAAAGCCAATAAGTCATCAGTACTTTTTTTTTTATTTCACTCTTGCCTGCATATATATTAGTGGTTAGTGCAAAAACCTGGCAAGAACCCTTCTGTTTTTTTAATTCTTTTGTCATCAGTACCATTAAGTGCATACCTTGTATTTGATCATGGTGCTGAAGTGGTTGTTCCTGAAAAAGACGCAGAGCTCTCCCTCCTGAACAGTGGATGTGAGCTCACATAAGCCATGGTAAGTCAGCTGGGTGGCTGTGCTGCTCAGAAACTGCTCCGCTACGATGCCTACGACATGACAAAGGGAGAGAGAAGCACACAGTGCTGATTACAAATAGATGAAATGAAATGGAAATGCATGATATATAATCACATCAATAAATAGTCACATGTATGTCCTGGTTTTATTCATACCAATCATGGGCTTTCATGCAGTACTGAATAGCTTGGTAAATGTGTCATGTGATGTGAAGAAAATGTTGAAACGTTTTGCCCCCCCCTCCCTAAAGTGAACAGCATTGCCTTTGTGGGTAAAGCAGAAGAAATGGGAGATAGGATAGCAGTCAGGCAGGTCAGAAAAGAGAAGGACTGAAGAGAAAGCTCCCACCTTCCCCTGCCAGCTCGCTGTTGTCTGACTGTTTGCAGAATATTATCTTCTCGACCAGCTGGTTGTAGCTGCAGTTGCCCACTGCCTTGACAATGTCATGCATCTGCAAACAAAAGTTAAAGATAAAAACTGTGGGAAAGAACATTCACCCAAAGCTTTGGAGATGGAGATGACATACTGAAAGCAACAGTGGATGTACAAAAAAAAAAAAAACCTGAGGAAAAATAAATAAATAAATAAAGCACAATGCTAAAACTTAATTAGTGTGGCCTGTTTATTTTGACAGCTGGGCCATTTACCCATTAATTGTTTTTTTGAGGTCATAAAGGAGATTTATTGTTGAGGACTGCTTAAAGGCACTGATGTAGACAAAGAACAACCCACAGGAGCTACAGAATCTGTTGTCTCCAAATCATAGAAACAAACACCACAGCCATATTCCAATGGTTATAAAGCATTTTTTACCAAGCCGTCCCTGATACTCTTGAATAAGTCTTCCATTATAATATCACCACAGATCCACAGGTATCTCTGGATGTTTCATCACAAAACATCTGACATAGATCACCCACACCTCAGCTTTATAAACACATGATTGGGCCTATTCCCTCTATTGATGCAATCCTGTTTATTCATTTATTGTTATACTGTCTACTTTACACTCTCCTTTCTTTCAACTTTGTATGAATTCATTGTTTTTTCTCTTTCAAAAAAGGATGCCTACTTTTGGGGAAAAAAAGGATCCAATTTAGTGAGTGTGAAGCATTTGTCATCCTACATTATCATCCTCCTTGTTAACTGTTAATCTATTGGCTTGTCACCTATGAGGTTAGTGGGAACAAAAACTGAAAAAGGCAACAATGAATTCAAATGCATCGGTGAAAGCAGCCATGGACAAACAGGGGGAAAAAAATGACTTGAGAATATTTCTGTATTGATTCACGATGAATGGCAGGATGAGAACGGAACGAGCCAAGATTCAAAACTTGAAAAGAAAATAAGACCTGTCTCACCTGAGGGTCAACAAGCCAGCCATGGTAAAGAGGGATGTCAAGCAGATCAAATACAATGCATTCTGGAGTGTATTCAAAGACTCGCACGCCTGTGAATTTCACGTTTACATCCAGGCCTGTTTGAAGCTTGTGCAGCACTGCCATGGCATCACTCATGTTCTAGAAGAAAAAAAACAAAACAAGACAAAACAAAAACCAAACAAATAAACACAGGAAACATACAGGGTACAGAAGAGTTAGAGAAACCACCTAAAAATCAACTATTCTTGAAAAGGCATGTCTCGAAGATATTACATGTATCAAAGTAAATAAATAAACCAAATCCTTAAGACTTTATACTTTGGTGTGTGGGTGACTATCAACCCTAAAACCTTGACATTACACAACCCACCACCAAATTCACATCATGAAGTATTTACGTAGAGTGCAAGTTGCATCACGACTTCAGTTTGATTGAATTCCTGCACATTTCAAAGCATAATGAGAATTACACCAGAAAGCAATTTTTGTAAAGATTTGTGAAGTAGATATTATTTTTTGATATTATTTCTTATTCTTGATATGATGTTTTAATATTTATTTTTTTTATTATCGTGTGTTGCTGGCTTCAAATTCCTACAGTACATATAGATACATTGTAGATACATAAACATATTTTGAAACAGTGACTCGAGTGACGGAACAGAAGCAGTAATTTCCCAAGCCACTAGTTTTTATTTTGTAACTAGCTTTATTTTGTAATCATGAGTCATGGTTTAACCAGCCTCTTCTGCTTTTCATGACCATGAGATGGGCTACAGTATTTTACGTAGATAAACGCAACACACACCCAATGACCCAGTCAAGCAGTTACTTCCTGCAATCTGCGTTTCCCAGCTGCCTCCCAACTTCTGCTGCTATCCAACTCTGAGATCAAGGCACTCGGGGCAGCTGAGCCCTGAGTGTGTAGCTGTCAGTGGTTTCCATTTGAAATCAAATGGAAATCATTTTCATGTGCTTCAGAGAATGTACATACATGCTTTATTGATTCTTTTTTTTTTTTTAAATATTAGATTCCCTACAATGAAACGGAAAACTTCATTGTAGTCGATGTGAATCTTTGTGTTCAGTGCAGAACTGTAGTACTGAGATATGATAGTAGTATAACAGCGTGTGCCTCTGTTTCTGGTTTTACAGTAGATCATATATGCTTCATATGAGCAGCGAGCTGCCCCATTTTTGACGCTTGGCGTGCAGACCTTGGGTGAAAAGCCCACAGCTGGCTTATCTAAGTGTGTGGATTAAGATGCTTATGAGCAGCACTGATGGCAGGATTAGCAGGGTTGTTTAATGGACCAGATAACATCTCGTCACTTTAGGGTTGAGGGCTCCGTGAACAGATGAGCATTTGGAGATCAGATGACTACCACCGCATCACTCACAACCGGGAACTGGATGCGCTTCCACAGCATAACATCAGAACAGCACTTTACTGGGACCTTTCTGTGTGTGTGTGTGTTTTTTTTTTGTTTTCAGTGTGTTCAGGCCTCGCTGCTGATCTTTCTTTTAGTTGATCTGCAGCCAAAATGCATCCAAAAACAGAAGCCTGAGAAGAGGTAATAAGGTGGTTGTTGACAGAATATGGTACAACAGTGCCAAGATGAGGGAGCTGGTTCTCATATCGATTTCTTTTCTAAAAAGATGGTCCCATTTTATAAGATTATGCATTTTCTTAACTGTGTAGCAATTACCATATTAAATCAGAACGCTGTTACACAAGACTCCAATTATATATACGTAATAAAAGAGAGATGTTTTTAAGCTGAGGGAAATATTTTCTTCCACAAAGCACTCTGGGTGTTAATATTACTACCAACAACACGTTTAGGTTTTATGGAAAAATACATTACAAGGTTGAGTACAAGTGGAATGCATATGTCATGTTAATCAATAGGGGATGATGGGAAAATATTATGTGAAGCATACTTCTCACGATCTGTATATTGTGTAATGTGAGCGAGAGACACACAAAGAGATGGAGTGAGACAAAGTGTGAGAGAGAGAGAGAGAGAGAGAGAGAGAGAGAGAGAACAAGAGCACACCAGGGTGTTCAATAGCACGGAGCGGAAGCTGCTTTTTTTTTCTTTTTGGATGCGAAGAAAACGAGGTGTAAGTGAGGCTAGAGGTGGTTGGGAGTGACTTGTCTACTCTTGCAGTAGCAGCAGATTAGACTTGAGAGAGCTGCTTCATCTAAAACTCAGATTGGTGGACGGGAGGGATCTTCTTATCTAGCTATTCTATCCTTAAGAAAACAAAAGCATGTCAGTTTTTAGGTTTTGTTCATAAAGTCATGAAAAAAAATTATCTGGTTCTTGCCGGGTCTAATGGGGGTATAATCTCAGACGCACAACAATAAGAACAAAACAGCTAAAACATATTGGGCAAAGTCGATTAACAGACAGAAATCACGAATAGTCATGAAAAATTAGACTCGGTTCATGACAAAATCACAGAAATGGGTGGTGTTTAACGCCACAGGAATAAGAAAAATAAGAGAGTCACCAAAACAAAGACTAATACACTGATGCAGCTCAAATAGACAACAAATGAAAAAAGAGGAAAAGCGACAACAAATGAAATTCGAAAAAAAAAAAAAAAGACAATAACAACCCCAGAAATGACTAATTGTAATAATAGCATGAACTGACAAACTTCCTCTTCTTTTATAAACAGAGAAATTGTAATGAATTACATGTATTACATCAAAGTCTGTCTTCACAAACTCAACCATTAGGTTGTATAGGAGGCTGTATTTAGTATTTTTATGATTCTGATGTTAAAATACAACTTTTCTTCGTCTCTGACGTCACCTTTATTCTCGTCATGTTTTTGCTTATGTGTCTACTTGCCCATTTAGAAAACAATTCTGGGTCCATTGAGACAAAAGCAGAAAACAGCTACACTTTCACTTCCTCATCTCTGCTGGGTAAATATCTAGCAAACGCTAAAGAGCAGCCAGGCAGCTGCTATTTTAATCCGAATGCTCTCCTGTGACAGATTATGTTGGGTTTTTTTTTTTCAAGCTGATGATATAAATAGAACAACTTGTGTTGTGAAGTCCTGTAGTTCTCTCTGGTCAGAGAAAAAAAAAAATTACTGTGCATTTTATGACAGTCTCTCAAGTACTGAACACACTACGTACTGACAGATTAAGAAGACGCCATTTGTTTGACACAGATATTCAGGCTTCCTAAAGGCCTGCCCACCGTAGTATCCAAATACCACAACGCTAACACAGATGGCAAACGGACATGACGAAAGCCACATTTATAAACAGCTCTGTGTGCAGTGTCTAGGATTAGAACGCCATAATAACAAGGCAGTGAAAATTCTTACCACTCCCTTACTCTAACCAAGCAGACAGGGGACAACACTGATTTATTTAAGAAGTAGTATTTCAGCTCATCTTAAATTTAGAAAGCCTATTCCCGTGAGCATCTATAAGGAACGTGCCCATTATTTTCTTCCTCTCTGAATGAGGGACAAGTGTGGCTTCAAATCATTCACAGATGTGCAAGGTTGCTGCCATGCAAGAGGAGAACAGGCAGGGCCCCTCCCACACCGTAGACAGGCAGTGGAGATGGGCGAAAGCGAGAAGATGGAGATCCATCTCCAAGTGCCTCTCACGGTAAGATGCACAAACACAGCCTCAGTAATAGCCGGGAGCTGAACCCAGCCATGCGTCTAGGCATTCACCGCCATGCGAAACAACATAATCTGACATTCCTGACCCCTGTTGTTCCCTGGGCCTTGCAAGACTCATCTTATGTAATCTATAGAGCAGTGGGAGAAGGCTAAGCTGCAGATTCATGTGGTTTGCTATCAGTTCAATGCTTATTTCCATTTTATGGTCCTTCCGCTGACCTCTGCTACCTCAATGCAAATACGCAAAACCTGCATTAATTTCAGCAGGCAGCTGCACTGTACGGGTTTCAGCCAGAAACCAGAGCAGTCATTTGCACACAGTGCGGAAATTATATCTGTAAAATGGCAAATGGCACATTCTGAGTGTGCCCATAAGAAAAAAAAAAAGAAAGAAGAGAGAGAGCTTGTGTTAAACTTGCAGTTATGATTTTGACACGTAGTGGGTGAGCTCATCCCAAAAGCCCAGTGCTCCATGTACAGTCAGCAGTTTACTAATGCATACACATAAGCAAAAACACACGCCTGTTTAATTATATATACACACATACGTAGCAATGATGAAGCAGACCTTACCTGCTCATAGTTCAGCCTCTGAGCCTCTGATATCTCTTTAGGTTTGGTTTCCAAAATGTAGTCACCTAGAGAGGACAGAAACAGAGATGTTGAGTTATTTGAAAGAACAAAACACTTACTTCCTTGTTTTGAAAATGAAAATCACACTGAGTTTCTTCTTCAGCCTAAAACTCTAGAGAATCTGCTGAATGCTTTCAAATGTTTCAGGTTCTCATTTGTAGATTTTTGTATTTGTCAATCTTTTCTTAAAAAGAAAAAAATATCAGATTTTCCAATCACATAGAATAAGCAAGATATCTGTCAACTATGGTATCAATGAAGAACTCTGTCACCTCAAATCTGTGGCAGGGCTGGCTCCAGCAGAGGGCATAGCCTGGCAGATGCCAGGCCCCTGCCCTTTCAGCCTGATCAGCACTATAACCATGCTGCTTTTTCTGATCACTGGCCCAGCAAACCTCAGTACAGGTCTTTTCACAAAAAAAAAAAAATCTTGGGGATACTTTTACAAGGCAAGCCATAGATGCGGCTAACCAGGACTCATCAGGGCACAGGTTTGCTTAATAGTTTACTGCTGATGGACATTCCAACTACAACAAGGAAAGCTGTCCAAATAGTGTGTATTCTATTCTAGTTGACTTCTTATTTACAGTTTTTTTTGCAAGCATTTTTCACAGGATTTTGCAGAGGACCGTAAATTTAGTAAGAGCTAGTGAGAACACGACGCTATGCTGTCAACACAAACTTCTCCAGAGAATTGCTCAGAGGAAAACCATCAACCCCTTGTCATCAATCAAGTAAAAATACCCCAAGCAACTAGAAGCAAAAGAGCACCTCCAGGGGAAAGCCTTTTAAGCCTTTTTTTTCTAGTGGCTAAAACTTTCATGGTCCAAGTAACTAATCTAAAATGATTATTTCTTCTTGAAGAGATAAAAGTCTCATCCTGAGTTAGGTTAATGAACTCTGTATATGCAGTGGACAATTCAAATACAGGAGGAGAACATCACAAATATGCTCCTACTTGAAGGCTTCACCCTAGCGATTTTACCACAAGTCGTCTTTTTTCCAGCAGGGGGCCAGCCAGCTGTGTGGACCCAGCCCTGCTGGGGCAGCTAGAGCAGACATCTGTCAATCATAAGTCAATGATACCAACCTGGTTCTCCCAGTCTACACATTGAAGTGTCCTTGGTATCAATTACATCTAGCGTATGACTGACAAAAGCAGTATGCAGATGGTATAGTTAAAGAAGCAATGTATGTAGAGCACTTTGAGGGGACACTTCAACCAGTGAAAAAGCATCATACAAATGATGATATCTACTATCAGTGAAGGGGTCCTCTCTTAATATCTTTATCTGTCTACTTCTATGCATCTGGCTCACTGGCAACACAACACTGCATACCACTGGGCTGCTGGCAGATGATCGCCAAACACTTAAACAACACTTCTGAGCTTCATCACCTTCGGCTGGCTACGTTAACCAAACAACACAAGCTTACTGCTGTAAAAATCACACATATAACCCTATTATCTGTATTATATTAGCCTAGACATTCCTGTGGTTACTGAGGGAACTGAAATGCAATTCCAGCAGATGCACATCAGAAGATCAACTGCAAATATATGCTTTTATTCCTAAGGGTGATTTTACTTAAAAAATGGTAGCACAAAATCAGAGAGAAGAAACAGCTCCCATTTCCTTTGCAGCAGCAGTTGGCTAGATTACGGGGAATTCCACTTATTGCAGAGGACGTGAAACAGGAGAATGTTCACCAGGATGTTAGAAACTTAACATTGGTGGATTTACAGGCAACTAAGAATCCAAGTGTGGACTTGTGATAAAATTCAAGTTCATATACAAGCAGCCAAAAATACTGTGATGAGCTACAGTGTATTCTCATTTTGTTCTCTTAGATGAAAGAACTGTATAACACCAATTGCGCCTTAAGCAGAGGAGGCCCAGTTTCACTGAGGTATGGTTTCATAGAATAAATATTACATTTTTCTCCCTCAAACTAAGATGTGGTAGCAAACTGCTCCTGTTAAAGAGCTTCAAACACTCACCAAGATACTCCATCAGTTGCTCAGCGGTTATAATTTCCATCATGGGTGGCATTTTTACCTGCATGAAATATGTATATGCTCAATAAATTCAATCATATGCTACAGAGCAGAAAATGTAAACCAGTATTCATTACAGACGTGTTAAAATATCTTCCAACATTAAAATTCAGACACCACATATGAACATTTCCGATGAGATGCTGAGAAATACGTTTAATCAAATCTCAAAACGAGCTGCATTAAACAAGTGTTGCTAATCCAGAATCGGGTTTCTATCTTCATCTCAGAGCATTTACCTTCCATGCAAGCAGGAGGACATTCATGATTGCCAGTAATGGACAAGGTCCATTCTCGTTTTGTGTGATGATTGGCGTGTTCTCCTCCCTCCATTTGATCCACTTAATGTGGTATATGGACTGGCCAGCGGCCCGGTCTTTCGTACAGGAAGTCTTTGTGCCATCAGCCGCGTACTCGCTCTGCAAGGCCAAGGCCAGTCCCCTGTCCTCCAGTCCTTCACTGTTGAGGTCGGAGCTGGGGCACGAATTGAGGTTGGAGAAAGACTCGAGTGACTCTATGCTCCGAGACTCTCCACCGAGGCTCGGATCGGGATCACTCGCACTCTGTAGTCCATCTGATAAAGTGTGATCACCGGACAGCCCCGACTTGGCGTCCACCGCGGCTGTACTGTCCGAATATAAAAGAGTGGATTTGGCAACTTCAGTCGGTTCACTTTCTCCACAAGTTGAAACCTCAGCTTTCACATCTGAGCTCTCTTTAGGGGGCGATGAAGATGGTCCATCGGCTTTGTTGTTTACTAACTTTGAGGCACCACCCTTGCTGTCTCCTGTTCCCAACACCGACTCATGCCCCATCCCGTTACTGATCTGATCCCCAGACCCCGACCACGATCCGCTCACAACGCTGTCTTTCTTCTGATTCTCCTGCACAGGGAAGACTTCGATAACTTGTGGCAAGTCTGGCTTCCCACTACTAGAGACAGCGTTAACGGCGCTTGGACCACCAACATTCGTGGTGCTGATATCACAACTAACGTTATCCAAAGTACTGAGAGGAGCCTCACTATTCTTGCATTTGTCGGCTGTTCCTTTCACTCCACCCACAGGCGCAGCGTCGCCCATTTGCCCCGCAAACGTGGCACACAAGGAGCTCCCGTCAGCTTCTCGATGCAAGTTTGCATTTTTCTCCATTTCGATATACGAGCTGTCGACAGATTTTAGCTAAAATGCAGCGGTAGCTTCGGTCCCAAAGACGCCATGACAACTCTGCGAGTGACGTCATCAGAGGGAACTGCTTGCAAGGGGGCGGTAGAAAACTAACGGCCGGGTGGTGATGCATTTGCGTCAGCTCAGGCAATCTGAACTTTTCAAGCGTGGCCTTTGAAGCACATTACACACACTACCTATATTTATATGTATCACCAGGTGAGTTTGATCACATATTAAAGGATATTATATTGTAGAAGATCTGTTCTGAAAAATAGCTGAGGTAGGCTACTGACCTGCCAGTTTAAGGGCCATTAGATTGAACATGGTTTTAAACATCTCTAGTTGTTATTTATTTATTTTACCAGTTAGTTACAGTTGCAGTGCTAGTAGATTTAATGTATATGCCTATTATAAAAAAAATCGCTCTGTTAATTTTAATTGTATCCATTATTATTTGGAGCTCACAAGTAATATGATTATATCATACAAAAGAGAAAATAGTTTGTTCCTCCTATAATATTGGATACATATTTTGCTTTGCAGTAGATATGTACTTGGAAACAAGACCATCTGCATCTGATGCAAGTGTGACCTATCACCTGACCTGCTGTGAGTGTAGAAACACAGACACAAAACAGGATGTGGTTGAGACAGCTGTGCATAATCAACAAACCAAATCTCTCTCTCATCTAGGAAACTCAGTCTTTTGTGGATAAATTTCACCTGTTTTGATGAAATCTATTTAAACTGATAACTGGTTAAGTTATTCTGTTTGAATCATTTGTATAATTTTTTCTGATGTGTAAAATACACTCACCGGGCCACTTTACAAGAACACGTTGCTGGTACTGGGCTGGAGCCCATTTTGTCTTCAGAATTGCTGCTGTAGCCCATCTGTTTTGAGATTTGATGTGTTGTGCATTCAGTGATGGTATTCTGCAGACCTTGGTTTTTTGAGTTAGTGTTGCCTTTCTATCATTTCACACCAGTCTGCCCATTATCCTCTGATCTCTGATATCAGCAAGTTATTTCATCCACACAACTGCCTCTCACTGGATACTTTCTCTTTTTCAGACCATTCTGACCAAGAGATGGTTGAGCATGAAAATCCCAGCAGATCAGCAGTTTTCCTAAATACTAAGACCATCTTGTCTGGAACCAACAACCGTGTCACGTTCAAAGTCACAGAAGTCCCCTGTATACCCTATTTTGATACTCAATTAAACAAGTGTACCTAATTAAATGGCCACTAGGTGGCCCCCGAAGTACAACGTCAGACTCTTACTGTTTGGGAGAATTAATATTAAATGTATTTGTAGTCGCCCAGAAGCACATGAAAGTGTTTTACTCTGAAGCACTTAAATTATACCTTAGATATACACTATGTGTGTTTTCTTTCAAATTTCTAAATATTTTCATACAAAATTTGTGAAATTATGCAGTTAGAATTTCATATTTATATTTTTCAATTTGCTATTTTAGGGAGTCAGAATTTCTCTCCAAAATTTTCAAATTTATAAAACTAAGTGTTTTGTGGATTTTTAAATTTTTTTTATTTTACCCACTTCCTGCCATGATTTTTTTTTTTAATCTTCATATAGCTGTTCTAGCTCTCCTCAGCTAAAGCCATGTTAGCTAGCTAGGTTTAGTTTTCTGGCTTAACTTGAATTTGATCTCTGGATTCATAAATTTATTCTTTCTTTCTTTTATCCCACATATAGATACTGTCTGAGTAGCACCAGCCCATACAGTATTTATATGTGGTATCGATATGAGTGAAAAGGGAGATGCAAATATAAGTCTGATATGGTATCTACCTAGTTTTAAGTAGAGCCCAACTGGTTAATTTTAGTGGAAGATTAACCATGCTGGACTATGGGACCTGCACAGTTTCTCCCTTTCTGAGACCATGAACATTTAGTCTGCTCATATCCTTCACGAACTCCATATATAGACCCCATACTGTATATATGGCCCACTTAGGATTCCCATTTGGGGCTTTGATATTGAGATGACATGGGACCCATGCCATTAACCCATTTCAAGCCCAAATCCACTCCCAATCTGTGACTGTGTTTTAGGCTTAAAACACAAACAAGACTAATTTTTAATAATATACATTAATTTAGAAAGAAAGAAATTAAATATTTTGAATTCATTCTGTTGGTGAAAAGTGAATCAAAGCATCACTACGTTTTTTTTAAAATGTATATTACATATCATTTTCAAATCTTTTTGACTTGGGTGTTGAATGCATCTGCTGAAACTGCTTTTCTTATTCAGAAATCAGAAACATTTAACAAAAGTTCCATACATTAAGTTATGGAAATATAAAATAAACGAAGTTTTTTTTTGTTTGTTTTAAGTAAACTAAACAACGAAATTCGTCAAGGCACCATTAATAGGTTAAGTGTCATTTTTTTACAATTTCCTGTTTGTTTTTGTACAACCTTTGATTAGGGTACTATTATAAAACGAATAGGTAAATATTAACCAGCTATGATAACTGACATTCAAATGGAGGAGACTAAAACCTCGCAAATCCCTAAAGGCATGGTTTGCGGAAGTAAAACAGTTTGGAAACAGTAAAATCGATTATGGGCGTCTTTTTCAAACTGGGAGCAGGCATGACTCTGTTACATTTAGTCGCTTTAGTGAAAAGTTGAATGATGGTTTCGATGTCATTCTTTGTTTTTAAACGTCTCTCGAAAGTTTAACGAGTGTGTCTGTGCTCTCTTTCAAGAGAAAAAACACACCGGAAGGGAGGAGAACCTGCCTGCCTGCCTTCCTGTCTGTCTGACTGTCTGTCTGTGTGTGTCTCTCTCTCTCTTTCTGTGTCTCCGCTGGAGCCCGGCAGAGCCGGTGTGTTTGTGATGGGAAGAGCAAACAAGGAAGGGCGACGACTACAGCTTTAAGTGAAAGAAAACGAAAAGATAAGCAGTGAGCGCTATCGCCGGGTCTCTTAGCTAGTTCACTGAGATTGTAAGGGGGATTCCGAAATGATATTCTTCAAATTAACCGTCGCATTTTGCTGCCTACTATCCACTGCAGGTAAGTTTGCCATTGACTCGGGGGAAAGTGATAGCACTAATCGGATCATGCAGTTGTACTCTGGCTACCTAACTTGCTAGCTAGGTGGCTAACGTTAACTGTAGTGTTTCCCGGGGCTAACGTAATTATTTGTCAAAGTATTAACCGAGGTTATGTTATTCTGTCCGAATTATCCTCGGTGTCAGGTTCATTATTTGTATCCGAGGAATACATGTTCATTAAAAGCATTTCCCCCCTTACTTCGGACAGTTACTGATTGAGAAACTACCGTGTTGACGTCTACAGACAGACAACATGATGTAACTTATCACAGTCTGGAGTACCTGGATTATTTTCTGCTGTTAGAATAAAATTTAATTCCCCGAGTTTAGTTGCGGTGGTATGTCTGATAGATGATATGCTTAGCTGCTGCATCGTTTTACAGCCAATCGTGTCAGAACAAAGTTTCTAAATGCTAAATGTGTCTGTTTCAGCTGCTGACCTGTAATGACTAACCAAAATCGTTTGCTCGGTGTCATTTCAGCAGTTTTAATTATAGTTTGTCAACTCAGTAAAACTAGTCAAAGACGTGGCTTTCCTGCTAGTTTCACTTGATTGTTTTGCAGAAGACTGGGGAAGACTTTCCTGGTTATAAAACACAATACCATAGAATAATATGGATTATACAATTAACTGGCACTTGCAAAAGGCCAGGCTGGAGGGTATGCATCACAGCTGTGGTACTGCTATATAGGTTTGGTAAGGCAGTAAAGTTGTGTAGTCATTTTCTAGGAAGTTATTAAACAATGATTCCATCTCTTTTTGTTCACATTCTGCCTATCTGGATCTCATATTCAAAAGTCACTATCACAACCTGGCTCAGGGAGAGCTGAGGCTGTAGATTAAACAAAATAAACAAGCAAACAAAACAACTGGAGCTTTTTCCTGTTTCATTATTGTTTATTTTGGTAGACAGCTCCAGTGCTCATTTCATTGCAAGTGAACCGTCAGGATTATAATATAATTCAAACAGTCTGTAAAGAATAACTGCTCAAACATTTTTCAGTGGACAGTTTTCATCGTTCATAGTGTGTTGAATTCATCTTCCAGGAAAAAGCTGTTATTATAGTTGAAACACTTGTAAATTCATGTGTTGTGAAATCTAACACTCCTAAAGAATTCCATTGTATGACTTGTTTTAGCTATGTGTCATGGTGCTTATCTTTTCGTCTTATTGTGCCACTAACTTGGAGTTAGGGGAGTTCATGTCTTGTCTGTGCCAGAATTCTGTATGGCATAAAGTAGCAATATTGCAAAAGTATATTTTCAGCTTCTTTTTGGACCATGACGCTGTGTTCACTGTGATTCACCTCACAATGTATGATGCACAGTGTTAAGGGCAATCCTTTAATGTGTTAGCCAAGGTAACATCACCCAGCATGCAAGGCTCAGAGGAGCTGTGATCCATGCTGTTACCACTTCCTCGGTTCCTGTCAGCAGTTTCCTCTCTGTCAGCAATTGAACTTCACAGGGGCACTTGAGACTGAAACATGTTGCACTGCAAATCTGTGCGCTTTTGACAAGGCATCACCATGTAAGCAGCAAGGAGTGAGGCTGCAATGATGTGGGTCAAAAACCCAGACTTTAGTATACAAACAGAGTGGAGAGTGGCAACATTCATTGTGGTGACTAGGCTGTTGTTGTTGAGTGTTTGTTCAAAAAGTATGTGAAGCGCTTAGAATATGTGTAGTAACCCTGATAACTAGGATGTATATTTACTTGTAAAAGTACTGTAATTGTAAAGGAGATATTGTCCTCCAAGTCTGTATGTGTAGATGTGTGTGTGTGTGTGTGTGTATCTTAGAACAGACAGAAAAGTTAAAATAGCCTGGAGATTTCGGAGTCAAGCTGTTATACAAGGGAGCTGACTGTTAACAAATCAGCTTTGTTTTCTCAGAGTATTGCATATTAATTGAGTTTTCACATTCTCCTGAGAACACACATCCTGGCAATTAGAGCTGGCATTGTTTGTTTTTGTACAAAATCAACATATTCTCTGATTAATAACAGCCTCAGTCTGTTCTCATAACCCATCTTGTCTTTTCTCTGACTGGTTGTTGCTTATTTTTCATCATTATTTTCATTTTTGAAAAACACATAGAGAAGCTGTTGGGGATATTTTCTTGTGCATTCATGAACAAGTTGCTGCTAGCCTGGTACGGCCTCTCCTAGTTTGGGGAGTAGTCACTCCCACCACATGGACGTTCCACAGCATTGAACAAAACAGTTCAGGGAGTCTCTGTAGTAAAATTTTAAGGTACTGTGTGTATTACAAAAGCTTAGAGCTTCTGCTCCTGCTCTATAAACTGTGCACTTTCTTTGCTTTTGTTTAATGGACAAAGAAAATGGTTAGTACAAAAACTGGCTGGATTACCTCTGTGGGGTCATAACAGTGAGCTGAATAAGCCAGTTATGTGTGTAACATGAATGACAGCTTGAACTATAGTTGGTCGGTGTTGTAGGAGATTCCACCCTGTTTTTCCATCTTGGCTTCAGAAGCGTTTCCATTATAACATTTAGGACAAGCTCAGTTTGAAATCACGTCAATTACAGCTACATTGCATTTAGATGATTCAGTTTCAGTTTCCTGGTATTGAACATGTTGATGACTTATCACACCCACTTGATTCTTGTTAGTATGATCCTCAGAGAAGGTTTTGCTCAGAGAATATGTTAAGAGTGAAATATCAGGGAACCATAGTAAAATACAGATGTTTGTTGATACAAAATGATTAATGTGTCTCTGAACTCTCTTTCAGGTCAGTTAGGGAGGACTTTAAACAAATACATTCAGCATTATGAAGGTTTATCATATGACACGGATGCTCTGCATGAAAGTCACCAGAGAGCCAAAAGAGCACTCTCTCCTCACGACAGGACTGTGAACCTGGACTTCCATGCTCACGGAAGGTCAGTTAAGTATAAATACACACATCCACTTTAACATATTTACTGTCTTTCTGCATCCCAACAAATCTAACCTGCTGCTGGTTTGTCTGGGGACATATATCTTTGTAAACGTTTTGAAAATTTTGAGTCTTTTGATTCTATCTGATGTTCTTGCTCATCGTTTTCCTGGAACTACTTGTATCAAATATCCCACTAGATTAAGAATGACAAATTAATTATTTTGGATGTTTTTGGTAAGGTGCTCTCTGGAGAATAGATATGGAATAGATTTATATTCAGGGAATTATGTGTGTTTTTATTTTTTAAACAAATACAGTATTAGATTCATAAGCAGCTTTTATCAGTCTTAATTTCAACAGTAAATATTAATTTAGCGTTAGTCAGATTTTTTTTTTTTTTTTTTTTGGCAAAAGTTTAACTTGGATTTAGTCATAATTTAGTAATCTAAACTGATTTAGTTTTAGTCAGATTTTAATTTATCAAGTTTAAATTACATTACCCTTACATTTGGTGATTGTCTTAATCTTTGTGGATCTGCTATTGTTAGGGAAGTAAAGGTTGTTAACAAAAACAATGATGAAGATAACAGAAATTTCCAGACTATTAGCTGCTACTTTTTTTCACATGCCTTGAACACTGTGGCTTAAATAAGGATGGGGCTAATTTATGGATTTTTATGGGCTAAAGAGCTTCATGCTTTGAAAACATTTAGCCTCGTCACATTAGACCAATGAAATTACCGAACAGGTCACAGTGGACCAGTGAAACTGTTAGAATGAAATCAAATTCCTTCACACTAAATTCTTTAGATCAGTCATTTTGTGCTCCATGCAGAAAGTGACATTGACAGCGACTAGAGTCTGCCTGAGCCTGGCCCGATACCCGACCCAAACTCGGGATGGGTCGGGCTGTTATTTCCCACCACTTTTGTTGGGCCTGGTCGGGTTCGGACAGAGTGTACACAAGCTCGGGTTGGGTCGGGCCGTACTTAACGGCGACAACAAAAGAGAGACTAAGGAGGGGTGTGACGAAGAAAACGACTTTAGTGGTTTTAGTGTGCAGGAGGAAGATGAAGATAGTTATGACTTTTCCAGGTAGGCTACTGTAGCCTTTTTTTTTTAATTAACCAGCTGTGTTAAAGGCATGTATGGTACGTATTTAATTAAAAGTTAAAAAAAAAAAATTTCCATGTAACATCTTTCTGTGTAAAGATCTCATGTTACAATGAGGACACCTGCGGCTTATACACAGAAATTTAGTTTTCTTTTTAAAGTTAGTAGGTGCAGCTTATATTCAGGTGCTCTCAATAGTCCAAAAATTATGATATTTGTCAAAGAAAGTAACACTGGTTCTTATTCTGCATAACTAACCAGTTTTTCTGAGGGTCTGAGAAAAGTTTCAGATATGTTACTTTTCTTTACCCCATGAAAAAAACACCAACTTGTAAAAATTCTGTTTTGTTTTTTTATCCGCTATTACCTTACATTAGACGTGAAACAGTTACATTTCAGATACGTATATCTTTAGGAGAGATCCAAATACATTGAAGATCATAATAGCCCTTTGAATTTATGTTATGCATTTCATCAAACTAATAAACTTTTAAAAAATAGGATAAGTCTGTTCATAATAAAAAATGCTTTTCATGAGGCAAGTAATAATATATAAGTAGTTCCAAATATTTGGTGAGCATGACTGATTTTACAGATGTAGAGAGGTTGGTTTACAGATGCAAAGAGGTACCATGACATGTTTTTCTTGGGACTAGCAGTGAGAACACTGTGGTAATTTAACACTCTGAAAAAACAAGACTGGCCACATTCTTGAAAGGTATCATGCTCTTTCCCCATTGATAATAGAGTTCCCATCTATTCACAAATTCTTCTTTGTTTTTTATATAGATATGCATTTTACAGTTAACCCTTGTCAATGCTGCCATATATGTATTGGTTTAACATCAGTGGGTTTTTGTTACTTTGTCCAGAATAGCATGTGTAAGTGAATTAAAAAAGTTTTTTTTACATGGTAATATGTTAGTGCACCCTGTTTAGTCCCCTTTTTTGCATTTAAATAATAACAATAATAATAATTAAATTATCTAATTTAAGTAGGTCATTATTTATTTAAATATGTTGTGTGCAAGAGTTATAGTTTAAAAATAATCAACACAGGGTATGAAAGTATGTCAAAATAACAACAAAAAAAAAGCAATACCCAAAACAAACATAGATTCTGACACCATGTTATTATGCAGATCACCAGATCTGCAGGTGACACCATATCTGATGGTCTTTCAACCTGTGTACAGTATTTATTAATTAATTTATTTAAGAACTGGACACAGTAAAGTAGTTTTATTGAGACTAAAAGCTTGTGCAAGTGTCCTTGTTTCCTCATTAAAACTTGGCATGGAATTGATAAGGGACTCAATAAAAATCAATAAACAGACTTGATAATGATGCTGGCATTTATTAAAATATTAGCCATTCCCATTCTTAATCTTGAGTGGTATGGTTGCATAGTGTGCCTTTAACAAATATGAAGCCCAAAAGAAAGAAAAATCACATGGAGAATATCAAGGAGCACTACTTAAAATTTAAGAGGGTCAGTTGTAGACAGATGTTTCCATTCAGCAACCCCTGATGAACTGATCATCAGTAATTGTGCAGACATCAGTGACAACAGAAGTTTTCAGTTAGGTGGTCTGTAGCATTCAAGTAGGTGTTTACTACAGTGATAAGGAAAAGGGGGGGGGTCTATGATGTCATTTGCATAATAAAGAGGAGGGTTCTATGTTGTCATTTCCATAATAAAGAGGTGGGGATTCT
>JBAMYA010000018.1:10480246-10509350 GCA_037176975.1 Arrhamphus sclerolepis
TTGTGCTCAGTCACATTAGTATTTTAAATGACCTAAATCAGACGCCACTGTGAACCAGCTGCTGCTTTGAAGTGACCTGCATACGCAGAAAGACGAAGTGATGTCAAATGCAGTACATTAGATGCTCAGGACCAAGTGCGGATACAGCAGCAGTTAGCCTGTATGATTTATTTTTGACATTTTTGTGGAGTCACAAGCTACAAATTCATTAACAAATTGTAATACTAGCCATGTGCGGGGTTGTGGCTGAAGTATCTGTACAGTAATGTGTTTGGAAGAGGAATCAGAGCCAGGAGCAGTGGGACCGGGATGCATCCGGCTTTTCTGAAACATATTTTATCCAGAATTTCAGGAAGAGGCAATGCAGAATTGTGACATAACTTAACTGTCATGTCAAATATGGATGAAATGCAGTCTCATGATTCACACTGGTGTAGCCTTGAAACATATCAGATATGCATCTTGATTTATGACCACATATAAAAGTGGCCGAGGTTGGTGTGAAGAAAAAAAATAAATCAGATTTCGTGTCATTCAGACAGACATTACATGTCTGGTGTAAGGGGCTGTCTAGATTTTTTTTTTTGCCCTTTCTTTTGTCCTTTCTGTCTGGGATTGTGCTATAGAATGCATTTTAAAAAGTATAATTTACAGTATAAAATTTTGCATACTGTGTAGAGTATACAGTGCTTGTCAATAATGGGGTCACATTTAGAGATGGATTCCTTTCCACTAGATAGTGCATATGCAGCCCAAAAAAAATAAATAAAAAAAAACAAAAAGACCGGAGCTAATGACAAATTTTCAGCCTTTCATTGGGTAAGTACACTGAAATTTCAGTAGTGTTAAAATTGAACAAATTTTCACTGAATTTGTTAAATGTGTTCTAGTTTAACAAAACAGTCTTTGCTTCACATTCTCTTGCATATTTCACGTTTTGTTTTCTAAATTCTCCTGTCTTTTCCCTTAGACCTTCCTTTTCTTTGCAGATTCACTAGAAACATGCATCGTTTTTCTGCAAGGCCATTTGAGCCTTTCATTTATATTTTAAAATGTAAAAAAAAAAAATTTAAAAAGAGAACTGGTAGAATTATTATACTAAAAAAAAAAAAATTAAAAGCAAAGTAATATAGGCTTTGTTTAGGCTCCAGAGTACCAACGTATGTGTTGTTCAAATGAAGCGATTCATGAAAAGAAAAAAAAAACTTTTGAAAACAAAAAAGAGTACGGAATTGGAGTGGGAGTGATGCAGGAAAATCAGAGAGCTAGAACAGGTCAAAGAGTCATCCCGGAGAAGGAAATCCTGGACTCAGTCTGACCTTATGTTATTTAGTTTGTAACATTGCCTGCCTTTCAAACACACATAACTTGTTGAATTCTCCACTATATTCATGTCACTTATAAACAAGTTGTTTTTCTTTCTTTCTTTCTTTTTTAAAGAGTTTATATTCTCATTTACTCCTTGATCTTTTTTGCACCCCCTCAGCACATGTCTGATGCAAAATATTAAGTCAGTTGAGGATGGGGTTTCCTGATAACATTACTCACTCCTTAGTTGTCTTATGTTAGGGAATTAAAAGAAAGCGGTAACTTTGTATTGGCTAAATGTAATAAAATCTTAAAGGTACAGTCTGTAAAACTGCTCACTTGGTATGAGGTAGTAATGAGTCAGACAGTTGAGTCGTGTTAAGGAAGCTTTGTAATGTAAAACATAATCATGTGATTGCTTTAGATTTCTTTGTAATGATGCCTTTGAAGTGTTCTCTACATCACTGCCAGTTCCTGTAAGCTAGTGCCTCATGTGTGCCTCATGTGATGCTTCTCTTTTTTTTTTTAAATGCCTTTGACACTCTTATACCAACAAGAGTAATACAGAAAAGAGTACATTGTGGCCAGATTGGAATGTTCATGTGTTTTCCTCCTGACATATTTGCTCTTCTGACTCACGATGCATATCAATACCTTGCACCAACTAGCACAGCAGAGCAATAACAGTCAGTGCAAAATGACCACTTGATGCTGCTTTCTCTCCTAAATTCTGTGTCTCACGTGTCTCTTTGTGGTGTATGGAACGATAAGGACAATGTTCATTGCAGCCGCTCATTATCTCCTCTTCTTCTCTTTAGACATTTTAATTTGCGGATGAAGAGGGATACATCTCTGTTTTCTTCAGATCTCATAATTGAGGTTTCAGGGGATGAGACACCCATTGATACGTCACATATTTACAGCGGAGAAATTTTTGGTGAGTCTCATGTTTGTGTGCACCATTTGTTGAGCACAGTTTATGAAAACTTGCTTTTAGTTTATTTATTTAAAAATAATAGAAATATTCAAAGATATTCAATTTATGAGAGGAAGAATATTACTATCTTTGAATTTGCAAGTTCATAATGTATGTATGCAATTTTACTTATTTTACAGGCAAGCCCAACTGTATGTCATATGTTGTCTCCCTCTTCTACTTGTATCTCAGGTGAAAAGGGTACGCTGACCCATGGCTCTGTGGTCAATGGACGGTTTGAGGGTTTTATTAAAACCCACCAAGGAACATACTATGTTGAGCCTTCAGAGAGGTATCTTCAAGACAAGAACGTGCCCTTCCACTCTGTTATATATCATGAAGATGATATCAGTAAGTATACTTGTTTTCATAAAAGGTAGCAATTTATATGGATATGAATGAACTTTTTTTTTTCCTGAGGCTTTATTGGTTGATATATCAGTCAGCAGGTACATCTCACTGGTATAAATAATCAGCATACATGTTTTTGGTGGTTTTGGAATTCAGCAATGGTGTCATGATATGATTAAGATTCTGCTTTTATTTCAAGTCCACTGTTGGGCCATAAATACAGCATCAGACAGGCTCTGTTTGATATAATGAAGTACAAATGGCTTTGACAGGCCACTTTCAAGATGCGTTCTTTTACAATTAATGACTAAAAATGAGATTGGTGAAATACATTCACCTCTGAAAAAGATTGTGATTGAACAAAACAAATTTGAAAAATATGATTTATTTTTGTAATTATTAACGCAAGTCTGAAATGTAAGCAGTTATAATCGCCTGACAAGATTGGTTGGAGGTATGTTTTCAGTTATCTTTTGGGGAATTTTAGGACCACCTGGAATGTTTGCAACTGCATAAATAAATAAATAATGTAGCTACCTTTGAACCTGACTGAGAATGCTTAACCTAAATCAGCCTGATACGAGTCTAAATAGATCCATCATAGGCTTGCAGTAAGCTCTTCAGTCATTCCCTGATCTCCTCTCTATCTGCCAGATTATCCTCATAAGTATGGCTCAGAGGGTGGATGTGCTGACCACACCGTGTTTGAGAGGATGCAGAAGTACCAGGCATCTTCAGTTGTGGAGCCAGAGGAAGTAAGTGCCAACATCACAACAAAACCCCTCCCCTTTGTCTGTACTCATAATTAGATACACAGATGGACAAGGCTCATGAGATTAAAAGATCCCAGCTCAGACCTACTGTACACTAAGAGTAAAAGCATGTTTATACAAACCAAAGGTGTACATAGCTGCAGTCTAATGTCTGACCATTATCATTGTTAGAGCCATGCTCAACCTTTTAAACACAGATGGGGATTTTTTTCTTCTTTGTTCTCCTTTTTCTGCTTTTTGAAGAGATCGCCATATCAGAACATCTATTTCCACACGATGGTTCACTTACATTGAAAAAATACTACTGAAACACCCTAATAGTTTTAGAATAAGAGGTAATTATGATGATAGAAAATTGCTTTTTCTAATCAGTATTAAATCAATCTGTCCTTGTTTTGTACAGGGGGTGAACCATGTGCTGGACGAGGAAAGCACCCATGGTCCAGTCATTCTGCGGAGGAAGAGGGCAGCAGGGAAAGAGAAAAACACCTGCCAGCTCTTTATTCAGACTGACCACCTCTTCTTCAATTACTATGGCACAAGAGAGGCTGTCATTGCCCAGGTACACAGACAAAGATAGAATATGTGAATATCACTTCATTGTGTTGTCTGTAGAATGACATATTTCAAATGCTTGGCAAGCTAATGTGCTGCTTCACATCATACTGTTACAGTATCTGCATTGAAATGGGTCAAATCAGCCTAACCATTGCCTGTCTTTCTCTTTCATTTTTAATTTAAATGTCGTATTATTATTATTTCATTTTAAATTAAAATGGTATTAGCAGCAGTCCCAGTGAAGGCATTTCAAAGGTGTGCATCTATACAATTTTGACATGAAGTCACTCATACAAAGACCACTCTTTTCTTCTGATTTCACGCAATTTCCATTTAATCTATCATTAGTAGAGCTCTTGGGGAGTAAAAGGCACTTGCTATTTCAATGAAAATAACAAAAAGGTCATCATGATATGATGTTTTTTCCACTTCTTTAGAGACCTCATTCTGAATTTAAACAATTACTTTTTCTACAGATTTCCAGTCATGTAAAGGCTATTGACTCCATATACCAGTCCACAGACTTCATGGGCATACGAAACATCAGTTTCATGGTTAAACGGATCAGGGTGAGTTCAGTCTCATTAAGAGTGTGTTGAGCCAAGAGTAAAGAAGAGGAGACGCTGTTTTAAGTCGTACATCCCTCAAAAAAAGAGAGAGAAAATATCAATGTGCTAATATTTTAGAGAGACACACACACACTTATAATGGTTTCTTCTCTCTCTCTCTTTTCTTCTTTTTTTTTTTTTAAAAGATAAATACCACCACAGATGAAAAGGACAAGAGTAATCCTTTTCGCTTTTCCAACATTGGAGTGGAGAAGTTTTTGGAGCTTAACTCTGAACAGAACCATGATGACTACTGCCTGGCCTACGTCTTCACTGACAGGGACTTTGATGATGGTGTGCTTGGCTTGGCATGGGTTGGTGCTCCCTCAGGTATATGCCAGACACTCATATTGCTGCTTCAAAATATTGTTTATAAACTTTGTATGTATTTATGAATTTGGTTGATTTTGCAAATCTTGACTGTAGTTTGCAACAATGTGGTTGTGTTCAGAAGCCTCTCTACCGAACATGCAGGACAGCTGGTGTTGGAAAAGATGTTAACACTGTGTGGTGGCTTTGTGGCAAGTTGAAAGTCATATTGGTTTTTAAATGTTTCAGAAGTTGAACAAGCACTTGTGAAACTGGTTTAGGATGGTCTTAACAGGAGTAATGAAGTCCTTCTTACAGCTGCTGTTATTTTCAAAAACAAAGGACTAAACACAGTTAAAACTTGACTTGCTTAAACACACATATGTTAGTTGATACCATCCCATTATTTAAAAACAAAACATTGGGCTCGCGCTATTGTTCTGTCCATAGAAGGTGTATTATATATTATGATAGTTAAAGTTGCATAAAGAATTCAGCAACAAACCCAGTCAATATTGGCAAATAAAATATTTATTGCAGTAACATGTATGAGCAGTGTTCAATATTTATAGTTTTGATGTGACATTTAGAAGCTACAATAAAAGGGCTACAGAAGCACACAGATGAGGTACATGCAGGATACAAACTGAAAAGTAAAGTTGTGTTCAAAATAATGGCTGTGTTTTAAGAAAACAAAAAAAACCCCTAAGTGTGTAAAGCTCAAAATCCTTATATTTCCTTTTATTTACAAACATGCAAATGCATTGGAAGCACGTTTAATTCCAAATCAAACCATGAATAAAACATTTCAAATTTGTTTCTGTTTGCTATAAAACATTCCTTTTTCTTCACTTTCTGTAAAATAAATAGCAGTGTCTTAATTTTTCCTCCAAACTCAAGCATTTACAATATTAACTGAGAAGTGCTTGAAGATTTATCTTTCCTGTGAGTTACTAAACTATTATTTAGTTGTATAACCACTGTTTCTAAAAAAAAAAAACTGCTTCACATCTGTATTGCATGGAGTCGACCAACTTCTGGCACCTGTGAACAGGTATTCCAGTCCAGGATGACTGGACTACATTGCACAGTTCCTTTGCATTTCTTGGTTTTGTCTCAGAAACGGTTTCTCGATGTCACACCACAAGTTTTCTATTGGATCAAGGTCCTGGGGATTGGGCTGGTTACTGAATAATGCTAATCTTGTTGGTTTAGAGCCAATAAACTACCTGCTTACTCATGTGTTTGGGTTTACTGTTTTGTTGAAACACCCATTTCAAGGGTATTTCCTGTTTAGTGAAAGGCAACATGACCTCTTCAAGTATTTTTGATGCTTTCAAACTGATCCACTATCCCTGGTATGGAATAGATAGGCCTGACTCTGTAGCATTAGAAACATTCTCATATTATGATGCTTGTCCACCATGTTTCACTGTCCTTAGTGAACTGTGGCTTGAATTCAGTGTTTGGGGGTCATCTGACAAACTCCCTGTGGCTCCTAGACTCAAAAAGAGCAATCTTGCTTTCATTAGTCCATTTTGAAGTGTTTGAAATCATTTTAGCTGTGCAGTCTGTCATTTTCTACATTTCTTTACGTTTCCCCCTCACCAATCAACTTCTCAAAGTACGGTTTTTGAACATTGTCTGGAAGGACCCATTTAACTCAGATTTTCATAGAAATGTACTATAATCAACATGTACAACATTTGCTGCCTTCATCTTTGAATCAGGGCACCTGTGTGTTTTTTCACAGAATTAATTACCTCACTAATTGAACTCCACATTTGTATTTTGTTGAACACAAAAGTTAAGACAGTACATCACATTTAAGATCATAGTTGGAATAACATGCACCTCCCTGCTATTCTTTGCAACCCTGCCACAGGAAGCTCTGGGGGCATCTGTGAAAAGAGCAAACTTTACTCTGATGGAAAGAGGAAGTCTCTCAACACTGGTATCATCACTGTGCAGAACTATGCTTCTCATGTTCCTCCCAAGGTGTCACACATAACCTTTGCTCATGAAGTTGGACACAACTTCGGTTCTCCTGTGAGTATTATAAAACAAACATAGAGCTTGTTGGTAATCCTTTTCTTTCTAAGTTGTGCCATTAATTACACAAAGCCTGCTGTTACAGCACACTGCCTTTTTTTCAACTGTGCTTGCTTCCTATTTTCCAGCATGATTCTGGGAGCGTATGCACCCCAGGAGAGGCTAAAGAGCAGGACAAAAAGGAGAAGGGAAACTACATAATGTATGCCAGAGCTACATCAGGGGACAAACTCAACAACAACAAGTTTTCTATCTGTAGCATCCGCAACATAAGCGCTGTTCTCACGAAGAAAAGAGACGACTGTTTTGTCGGTAAAGTCTGTCTTTCAAATATATCCGTAACTCCCCCTTGCATGTGCAAGATATTCTGTTTTGACTCTGGTGTGTGTTGTGTGTTGGTGTGCAGAGTCTGGCCAGCCTATCTGTGGTAATGGACTAGTTGAAGATGGAGAACAGTGTGACTGTGGTTACAGCGATCAGTGTAAAGACCCTTGCTGTTACAATGCCAATGAGGAGGAAGGCAATAAGTGCAAACTGAAACCTGGCAAAATCTGCAGGTCAGATTTTGTGCACTGTTTTACATTTTAAAAAAAAAATACTAAAGTATAAAACATAACTGATACAATTATATTATTTCTACTTTTGATTGCTTTTTGGTATTTATCTTTCACAGTCCCAGCCAAGGCCCTTGCTGCACACCAGAATGTACTTTCAAGAATACCAATGAGAGGTGCAGAAAAGAGTCAGAATGTGCTGAAGAAGGCTACTGCAATGGGGGCACAGCTTTGTGCCCAGCTTCTGAACCAAAAGAAAACTTTACCATTTGCCACGAAGAAACACAAGTTTGCGTCAATGGGGTATGGTATTATTTATTGCCTTCTAGCCATTTGATGTTTAGCAAGTGTATGTATATTTCTTTTTTTTTTTATTCTTTTTTTTGTAGCAAAGGTTTTGTTAATCCTTTATGTTCCCTGATTTTTTTTTATTTTTGAAAAGGTCTGTTCTGGTTCCATTTGTGAGAAGTTTGGTCTGGAGGTATGTACCTGTGCCAGCGAAAATGACAAGGACGAAGCAGCTGAGCTGTGCCATGTATGCTGCATGGAGAAAAGTGAGTGACAAGTTACTTTGATAAAGGATGGAAAATACTTAACTTATGTAGTTTTGAAGTTATGAGTCGTGAAGCAGTCTTTGAAGAATATTTCTCTGCAAAATATTATTTTACGTACCTCATCATCTATGCTACACATTATCATTGAAAGATCCTTAAATCTGGAGAAATCTCTGTGCAGGGACCGGTCTAAAATTGAGTCTTGGATGTCTCGATGTTTAGGATGTTTAGTTCCTTATGTGGGACGACTTGACTTTGTTGTGATACTGTAATGGAAACCGCTCTGGATTACTTCTTTAAATCACTGTGAGCGAGATAGCTGTGCCATCCTCAAATGCAGGTTAAAGTCCTGTCACACAAAGAAGTAGCCATATTTGAGCATGATCCAGAAATACTGCCATCTGGATCAAAGCTCATTTATAATGGACATAGTGGATAAAAGGAATTAGTAATTAGTGAGTTCTAAACTGCGTGCTTGATCCATCACAACAACATTGTACTGACTCTGTTTTAATTTACTTTTTACGCAATCTCCCCAGCTTTTTTTGGAATTGTGATTGTACATTACTTATTTTATTAAATGAGTTGGTGACTGTAAATGTTTACCATTATTATTTTAAGTGTTTGTTTTCCTTTTCCCCAGTGAACCCAAGCACCTGCAGCAGCACAGGTTCAGAGAAATTGGCTAAATATTTTAACAGGAAAGTAACAACCCTTCAGCCTGGCTCACCCTGCAATGACTTTAAGGGATACTGTGATGTGTTCATGAGGTGCCGCCTGGTGGATGCTGATGGGCCTTTGGCGAGGTTAAAGAAAGCCATCTTCAATCCAGAGCTCTATGAGAATATTGCAGAGTGGATAGTGGTGAGTGTCCCGGACAAGACTATATGAAACAAACTTCCACTGCAGCCAATGATAAAGATGTGCAAACATAATCGCACAAATATGCATAGATAAAATTGTCTCTGTTATTTCACTTGTTTTTTTTTTAAAATATACTGTCATATATTTTGCACTATTCAGGCTCATTGGTGGGCTGTACTGTTGATGGGCATCGCTCTTATTATGCTTATGGCGGGCTTCATCCAAATCTGCAGTGTCCACACCCCCAGCAGCAATCCCAAACTTCCCCCACCAAAAATACTGTCAGGTACAGAACACAGAACATTATTTTTCCAAAGAATGTCAGTAACTGAGTGAAAATGTTTATTCTGTTTTGGACTGTGTGAATGTGATATCAGAATAGAACAATAACACGGTTTTTCCCATATCAGGATGCCTGTGTTTCACTGTCTTCAGTGTACGGTGGCTTGAATTCAGTCGTTGGGGGTTGTCTGGCAATTTGTCTGCAGCCCCTAGACCCAAGCTGCAGGGGCTTGTCGATAGCTTGGTTTCTAATTGTTGTAGTACTTACAGGTTACTTTAGGTATTCTTTGATCACCCTGAGGCTTATAATTGAAGCCGAAATGGCTGTTCTGTGTATACAATTTGTATGCCTATGTGTTTTTATATATTTAAATTTACATACCCTGCACTTTGTAATTACTTGAGTCCATTTAGGTGGAGAGAGAGAACAAACATGGAGGTATATAAATGTCAAAAGAATTATGTTGTAATCATACATGTTCCCATTAAATTGTAATGGATCTTCTTTTGTTCTTGGCACCTTCCTGTTTCTGATTAACCCTTACTGAGTTGTCAATATTTTACAGATACACTGAAAATAAGAAGATCGCAGCATGGAAACCCGCAGTCCCAGGGTCAGCGCCAGCCACGTCAGCACAGAGAGCATTATCAAATGGGACGGATGAGACACTGAGACGCCGCTCTGCTCTTTGCCTTTGTTTTTAGTGCCTACAACAGGAGCACTTCACTCCAAAGAGATATCTTTACCATGTATTGCAAACTTAAAAGAACTTGGACAGAATATTTTAATGGATGAAACCCAAAGTTTTTCAGAGGAGACTAACCGTCATTTTCCTCCTCTCCTCTGAGAGCCACATTAACAATGGTTCACATAGCTTTTATAGGAAACATCTTTTTTTCCTAGGAGGTACAGAAGAAGTTCAGTGATCTATGTTTTGTGGTCTTAATTTTGACATTTTGTTTTATTTATTTAATTTTTTTCTTTGTTCCTCTTCTTCTCTCCCCCATTTCTTTTGCAGTTTTACTTTTGTGCTCTTCCTTTCTGCCTCCATCATCAGCACAAGAGCAGGACTGCAAGTCATGTTTTTGCTGCCAATTGAAAACAGAATTGAAACGTTGTTTTGGAGAACTTGTATTTTGCTAACTCAAGATTCTTATAAGTATAAGTACTTTGAGAGAATGAAGCATCACATGTTCTTAATTGTACAGTTTTTTTTCCTCTTTGTTTCTCTGACTGCATTTATTTACTATTTTAATTAAACTTCTCAGGATCAATAAAATAATAGTAAACATATGAAGCTGACCGCAGGCCTATTTCAGGGTAAAATCCCTCCTGACTAAAGCCTGTTCAAAGGGGATTACAGGAAGTGCCATGTGATTCAGTAGATGGATTGTATGAAAAGCATATGGACACATGACCTTAACATTTAACTCTGTGCTCTCTTTGCCAGATAGAAGAGAGAATTTAGAAACTGGATGTTTTGATATGGTTTTGCAGTTGCATTTACATACACCTGTATGATTTGGGACTTCTAGCTCCATTGTAGTTAACTGATTTACAGCACATAACCACTTTTAGCCCCATCTATGTTGGTCTTAACCTTCATTTTGTGAATAGTAAAAGGAAAGAATGTTTTAAAGCCAACCTTGGTGGACAAAGAAGCCTATGTTTGTAGGAATTAAGATATTACAAAAGAAAACGATCACTGTGTGATTATCCTGTCTGGATTTTCATTTGTGATCTGTCCACCATTTCTTGTCATTGCTTCCAGAAAAGGCCAAACAAAACCACTGAGTACAGGTACACTGTAGCCTGTCTGCTGTAAATGTGATTGTAGATTTTGCTTGGTTAATGTTAATGGCAGTTCAAATTATTTTGTGTATGCGGAGGAACTTAATCACACTGGTAGACATCTATAGATTCTTATTTTAATTTTGATTTGTTGATGCTGTAAACAGTTTTTTTTTTTTCTTTTAATCAGAGCAGATATGTTGGCCATCTTCTGCCCACCCCCACCAAGTGAACTTTTTTTTTTTTAAACCCCTGTTACACCCTGTTGTGTTAAAATGTGCCTACACAGAGCAGCTTGACTGAAATTTGACATGGGGTGGAAGTGATGTGCCTTAGGGCGTGGTAGTATGTGCGATTCTGGTCAGAAATGTATACACTTATTGGGACACTTGAAAATATTAGTCAACGTGTAAACATCTCATAGACACGTGGTTTGTTTTTTGTGCTTTTTTTTTTTTTAGGTTATATTCCATACATTCTTTCCAAATTTTTGAATTTATTCAACTATTAATTTACAGCCCAGCACTATCTTGGCTTCATATAGTAGTCCTCAGTCAGGGGACCAGCGGAGCAGTTTCAATGACAGATGAATGAGATTGCACAATAATCCATGCTGAGTTACTTGTAAAGCGTCTGATTGTTTATGTGTGCACTCTTAAGAATTTTAGGTGAGATCAGAGCTGCAGAGCAAAGATTCCATCACTCATGCAAGAGTGGTATGGAGAGCAGCTACATCCCATCACTATTCTATCTGCACGGTGCCTGGATGTTATTGATCAGATTCTATGCAGAGCATAACGCTCAATGGTGAACACGTTGGCCTCTTAACAGAAAAATGCCTTTGGTGTGTTCTCCTGAAAGGTCACACAAAAAGTTTTTGTGACTTTCTTATCTTGAATCACATCCATGTACTGCAGAAAGATTCTGAGCTGAAAAAATGCAATTCTCTGTTGCTACATTATATTTTCTTTTTTTTTTTTTTTTCCTTGTGTATTCTTGGGTTGGCAGTTTATTATAATTCTCATTACGTTAAATCTTTATTGTTTGTGTGTGTGAGAGAAAGAGAGAGCCACTTTGCTTCATATCCCTGTCTCTTTTCTTTTCTTTTTTTTTTTTTTTTGATGTAGCATGATGTGGGTTGATACTCTGGGAAATTCTTTAGTGTTTCATGTGTTGCTTGTCACGTCGAGAAAATATGCACTGAGAGTGATTTAAACAGAGTCCAAAATAGTAAAAGTTCGATACTACTGCCTAATTTTCACAGTTTGTCTTGTGTTTTTATACAATGTCTTCAATTGCCTTTCTGTTCGTTTACTTTCTTGTTCTGCTTCCTTTTGTGTTCAATGTTAAAATTTTACAAATTTGCAAAGCTGTTAAAAATGTAATTTCTTTTTAACTACTGGTTATGCATTAATAAATCAGAATTGTTTGAACCATTTTTTTATTTTTATTTTTTTACTTGTTTGACTGTAGTAGCAGAAGAATGTGATTGAACATTTATGTCAAAAATGTGAAGGTTTGCCAGTGGGTGGCACTGTTGTCTCCCTGTTTCATGTTGCCAACTTTCAACTCGCAGGCCTAATATTACCTTTAATCATTTTAGCTTTTATCTATACCTACAAGTGAGGCATAGATTAGATGGTATGATGGGGTTCAATATCTTGGACATCCAAAGCTTTTAAACATAAACAAACTAGGAGAGTAGCAAGTCGAGCCTTCCACATTTTTGTTAACAGCTGGAGATTTCAGTCTCTACTCTGGTGAATTATGTAAGACTACAAGTTAGTCGGGTATGAACCTCCATCCGTGTATGGAAAGTAAACAAAAAGATAGTTTATATCTGTTTCTATGCTGCGAATTTAATCAATAGCGAGGGTTTTTTTTCTGATATTGTCTCCTAAGTGATGGGTCATCATTTATATTAGGATTTTTTAAATCTATTTATTTTATTTTCGTGGAAATACTGTAACTAAAGTCAGTGAACCTTGTACCATTTTCATTTTCTGGTAAATATAATAAATGAGAACTGTTGTCACATGCTAAACATCTTAACAAGAACCAATCAACTCTCTGAATCTGCATGGCTTCATCCTGAGAGAGTTGTCATCTTTCAGGGATTTCATCAGCGATCTTGAGTCTGAACAACAGAATGAAAAACCTAGTCAACTTTATTGATTTATTTATTTTAATACTTTATTTGTGACAGTCCATCAGTTGTGCTTTCTCCTGCGTTGCTTTGACATGTGCTCTTGGCAGCGCACAAACTCTTTGGCCTGATTTACTTCAACATGTTGCCCGTCGTTTTTCATGGCACAAAACGATGTCCTGAGAGAGGGAAAAAAAAGTAAAGCGTAAAGTTGAGCCAGAACTCTTTAAAACAGTCTTGAGATTAGTGAGTTGCACATTTATTCAAATTTAGTGTAACTGGAATACTCCACTAGATGGCATTAAAAGCACGTAAAGATGTAGCTCTAGATGTTCTTTTGATGTCAGAAGTTGGGATACTACAAAGGGTTTTTTGCAACTTGAAGCAATATAACAGCAGAGCAGAAAAAGATGACAGAATGCAGAATTATTTTAGATCAGTCATTTTAAATACAAGTACTATCTTCAAAGTAGTCTCCAAATAAAACAATTCATTGTGTTTCTGATACTGCTTGCGGCCCCTCTTTCCTTTCAGTACACTGGATTTACTTCTACTCTGTAAGTAGAGGTTTGAGGTACTAGGAGCTTACTGTATTACTCTACAGTATTTCCTGGTCATGGAAATTTCTACTTTTTCTTCCAGGTATAAAGGTGCCACATTTATGGAGGCAGAAGGTTCTTGTTTCTGAGCCGTTGCTCAGTGGTATTTCTCTCACAAATGCCACTCTCATGTCCCTTCATTTGCTGTTTAGGGGCGTTTTATTTTTTCAGAGCCCCTCAGAGTCTCTTAGATGTAAATATGGGAGGAGTTCTCCACTCTTGCTGTCAGATTCTGTGGGCAAATAACTGAATAAGTAATCACTTATCACAACAGTCATACGGTGTGAGTCAAAGAAGAAAATATCAAAATGTGATATGGGGGTGCATAAGTAAACACTGGTGCGTTGGTAACTTGCACATTTATAAAGGCTCTATTGATTCTGAGAAAATTATACAGGTTCTGAAACAATGAATGCTATCACACCATCCATGTGGCATGGCATTTTTCAAGAAAGGTCTTGCTTTTGTAAGCAAAACTACAACCAATTGCATTCTGCATGCATTAAATGGCAAAAAAAAAAAGTCCAGGTGCTAAAGTGATCTGTCTGTAGTCTCTTTTTATACATTTGAAGCATTATGAAACAAAAATACGACAAAAAAGGCCCCAAATTGTTAAGCAGCTAAAATTAAAGGTGGAGTGACCCTTTCATAACTTTATCAATTGACATCTTGCTTTCCCAAAGACTTATATTATTAAGTTCAAAAAAGAGGTGGATAAATAACACTTTTATCCTATTGGAAATAGGATTCGAAATATCTGTAAATGCTTGGGATTGGTTTGATCGATAGATTTGTAATTGTCCACTGTAACTTTGTACTTTCAAAATAATACATGAGTTTTCAACTTGCAGTGCTTTGTAACAACAAGCAGTACCTCTCCTGCGTCTCCCCGTCTTTGACAGTGATTTTGCCCAGTGTCAGCTGTGGCTTTCCCCCCTGGCTGCCCCAAAGAATCATGGTCTGCACCCGGTTCCACACGCTCTTCCACAGAGCCGGCCCCTCCCAGTGTAATTTGAGCAACATCAGCTCTCCCAAGTCTCTATCCAGCGTGATCAGGAAGGTGAAGGTTTTGTTCCCTGAAATATTTTCATTGCTGTAAGTAAATAAACAGAATAAAAAAAACAAAAATACGAGAGTTAGCTTATCTTCGAAACAACCATAAATTTCATTTTTTCATTAACAATGTAATTGTCTGCTGTTGTGATGACCAGCAGCTCAAGCAGGACAACAGATTACATTTTGATCCTGGCACTGGTTTTTGCCTGAGGCTGATATGAAACACGAAGCTAGTACACTTTCAGGGAATGGTGTCTTGTTTGAATAATTTATTCCATCATCCCCATTTATAGTTTTCTTTCATGCTGCAGTTTGTGTTCTTCCCATGTGTGTCAGCTGCTTTCCATGACTTTCTTTCTGTGCGTAGTTCATAGTGCAGCTGCATATTGCATGTGTCAAAGGCTGTCTATTAGATATGATGTGAGGCTGATGGGGGTTGTGCAGTACTCACATAGTGAAGGTAAGGTCTCCACTCTCCTCTTTAGTTCCAGTGAGAGACATGGTGAGAGAGGGCTGAATTGTCTCCATCTGATCGACAAACTGGATCCTAAACTGGTAATGAAAGACTGCAGAGAAGAAGCCAGAGACAACAAAGAGGAGGTGATGATTACACAGAACAGCTCCCCAACACAATGTGTTTCTCTTTATTTCAACATTTGTCTGCCTGATATATGGGCCGTTACTTCATGTCAGTAATGTGAGAACTATAATTCCATTGAACTTTGAGGCTCATTCTGATTTTTTTTTTAATTTCATTTTTATTTTTTAAAGTACATTAGTGAGTTAATTAATAGTGTTGTCTTAATTTGGAAGTCTCTGTTATGATGTAAATGTTATAGGTTACATAGCACCACTGATGTACAGGTAAACCAGTCAAGTGTATTTTTCTCTTCGTATGAGTCCTCCATACTGGAGAGGTAAATAACAACTACACAGTCATTTCAGTATTTATATGGCAGGGAATTTTAATTTATTTTGTTTTATTATGTTTTATTATTTTACTTCTTAACTACAGTTTAGTTGAATGCCTCCAAAAAGTGAATTTACTTGAAAAAATTCTGAACGAGGGATTAATAATTTGCTGTAAGTCTAAACTTTTCCAAAGTATTGGACTTGAATCATAAATAGCTACATAATTCATTTTCTGAATAATTTACAAATATACATCATCATCTCCTTTTGTATACCATTTATAGATTTAATAAACAGCGTTGTTGATCTCCAAAGTGCGTGCATAATTAATAGACAAGGGACCAGCCCTTTGGACCCACCTGACACTTTTGACTTTAAACAAATTAAATTCTTTCGGCCAGTGTGGCAGGATGGCTACATACGTTTAAAAGGCATCCTAGATCGTGTCTTCAGGTAGAGCTTCTTGCTTCTGCCGGTGCTGACCTTCTTGATGTCATAGCCCAGAGTATTGCAGCGATTCTTGCGACAGTCAAGGCAGGCACCCTTCACAAAAGCGTTGTTGTCACTACACCTGTAGGCCATGATCTGCTTGTCTTTATTCAGCAGAGAGTCAATGAATAGATGGACGGATCGCTCATGAGCACATTTCACTGTTTGTTCAAAGCCTGTAGGAAGGTAGAAAACTGTGGTAAAAATTCAAAACGTGAGGCAACTTTTTTTTGTTACTCTGTCATCAATGGATCATTAATTACACTGTCAAATTATTGTTCCTGGATTTAATTTAATGTCACCAAATTTGGACATCCATCAGCCTTTATTTCTGTCACATTTCCTCATTAGTGCCGCAACTTTCTTCTTCTGAACTTCTCTTCTCTGCGTAGACTTGTATAGCCTGTGGGCAGATCAGCTCAGTGGGAAGAACAGAGCGAGGGATGGCACATGTCACCAATTAACTCTTAAGGATGATGGATGCTTTAATGTGGTTATCACTGTCATATTATATGAAGTGTGTTTTCAATTCAGAGTAATCAACACCACAATTCCCTGAGAAACTTCTATGAGACTGGAGGGGATTAACTGCATCTGCATGAGGAAAACCAACAAAACTGTCAACAAGCAAAAGATGAATTAGTGTCCAAGATATGGCTTCCAAACGTGTTTTGAGGTGGCAAGACCAATTAAGGAAAAAAAATGTTATGACACACCACACAAAGAGGCAAACCAGATAGATTTTAAACAGCAGACTACACTGTTCTGTTTTTCTATCTCAGGGGCATAAATAACGGTATCAGAGTGTCATGTCTGTTTAGGGAGGGAGAAAAGAAGAAATCACACAAAAAAAGGGCGAGCATGAAAATGTTATTTATCATTTTGTTATCTTATTTTTATAAAGTGACAACTCTTATTTTAAGCATATTTTAAGGATTTAACTAAAAACTATTGCAGTGAGTTGTTTAACATACCAAGGAGACCGTATTCGCTTATGTGGTCGTAGATGTGTTGCAGGTCACATCCTGGCTGGAAATCGCCTCCATTTGGGTAAAAGTCATAATGGGCAACAGCTTGCTTGATACCCACACTGAGGCCCAAACGTTCATGAGTGAACGTGTGAATTGCATCCACAAACTCTGCATCATCAGGAGATAGTCTGTCTATGGGAGCCATGCCTTCAAACAGCGGCCCTGCAGGATCGAGGCCTGGTGGGACAAGATATGTTGATTTAAAATTTAAAAAATAGTGCAGCTTCCTAAATAAATAACAATACAATATGGCTTGATTTAAATAATAACAGAAGGGAATGATTTACAAATCATTGAAACTGTGTGTTTAATTAAAAATGGTACAAAGATTATTTATACGTTCATTGATGTGTTCCGCTTTATCTTTTTTGACAGCACCCTAATTTCTCCATTAACTGTACTATTTTTCCAGTCTCGTTGGTGTAAATGAAATCTTGCGTCAAACATTTCAGAATCTCTTTGACATGCTGTTGCAACATGTGCAGAAAGTGGTTTGGCAATGTCTTGCTGAAATGAGCAATGCCTTCCCCTGGAAAAGGTTTCATCTCAGTGGTTAATAAATACAGCTCCTAAGCTGTATGCTGTGTATATTAAATGGCATGAATGGTCCCTTCACAGCCTTGCTTGTATATGACCAAACCATCCCGGATCCTGGCTTTTTAATTAAGTTTAGACTCAATCACCCACAGGATCATTGTCATCTTCTTAGTCTGTTTTAAATGAGCTTAAGTTCACAGAGGGAAGTATTCCATGGCAGTCATAATGGGATGCTTTGAATAAATAATCCTCAATTTATTTTTAATTTTATAATAAAACATGTTAAATGGTTGCATTACCATTCCAAGAATTCTGCAGATAGTGACCCCCACCCCCTACCATCACCCCACCCCCTGACATTGTTACCTTAGAAATACAGCCTCAATGGGATGGTCTTTTTTAACCCAGCATGCCCCTGACCTGTTTCCAATTAACCTAATTAGTTGAGATATTCCACCTGGTGTTTTTTTTTTGTTTTTAAGTTTCACACAATCTTTGCAGTGTTTTTGGTGCCCTGAACTTTTTTGAAAATTGTTGCCGTCATTAAATTCAAAATGAGCATACGAGAACCAAAAATAAATAAATAAAAAATTTTAAAAAAATCTCAGTTTGAACATTTGATATGCTATCTTTTCCTTTTTTTTATTTTCAATTGAATCCATGCATCAGTTTTCTATTCCAGCTTCATTCGGTTCAGGGTTCTGCCCTAGGACTGGTTCCTATTCCATCTGCGATCAGGCGAGAGGTGGGTACTCGCCAATACATCAACAAACATGCATGCTGCTTTCAATTAGATAAAGAGTTGAAATAATTTGCATATCATTTATTTATTTTTTTATGCGGCAACTCAACATTTTTCAGAGACTGGGTTGGCTTTTTATTTTAGCCATGTGGTTCAACAAGTGTTTGTGACGAGAGATTGTGGAAAAAAAAAAGAATCACCAGTAATTCTTCCAATCTTCTTTGAACCTTCAAGATAACTTCCAGCAAATCCAGAGATGTGTGCGCCAAGGCTGTAGCCAATCAGATGAGCTTTTCTAACTGGATACTGGTACTCTTTCTGTTGGGGATTTATCACATGTTAATGATTTTGGAATCTCAAATGTGGTATATGTAGTGTTTTTATGCTGAATCTTCACAGTTAACAGATTTAGACTTAATTTCCTGCATGTCTCTTGGAAAAATGCATTTTGTCTGACCTGGAGCAGCTGTAGCAGGTAGGCTATGTCTTTTCCAACAGTGCGGGTGCTCTGTACTGCTATAGGATAGTGTTGCTGAGCCAGTTGTAGCCAGTCAGTGATCACCACATTTACATCAACAAGATTTATCTTGAGACTTGTGGCTAATCTGAGCACCCAGTTCTCCATCAGACCATCCATCTTGGGGAAAACAAAAAACTGATTAGAAATTGGCATTTTTTTCAATAAATGCTAATCTTTTTTTTTTTTTTTTTAAAGTATGTTTCTGGCATTTAAACATGTTTCCTCTCTTGTAGTCAAGTTCCGTGTTTTGTATTCAGTGGCTCAACTCAGTGAAGTGTAAAGAAAGCGGGAGTTGACCTTACCGACCACCCGTGAGTGATGATGATGAGGGGATTACTGCTGTTGAAGCCGCAGGAGGTAAGAGTGTGCAGCTGCAGCAGGTCCAGCTTGCAGGTGTTCTCACCTCCTAAAAACAGCCTGAAGACTGAACTGCTGACATGTGGCTCCTTCACCGTCAGGACACCCCTCTCTTCAGTGCCCATTACACCTGCGAAAGCCAACATCATTACAGTTATTTCTTTGTTCTCCATGTAACTTTGAATGTATGACATATTTACTTTGAGGTGAGTAATTGCAAAAAAAAAACTAAACAAAAAGAGGGAAGACTGGGAATTTGTTATGTCAATCCCCTCTAGACTTTGGGTAAATTCCTAAACTAATGAATAGAATAATTGAAATGTAAATTGGGAGAAATCAGAACACCTTATTCTTTTTTGGTTCCTATATGAACTTTAATCTGTCTAATACACACTCAGATGTACTTTGCTCTGTCTACATGTCATGCAGACATCTTTCACAGATATATGCATCTGACATTGAGTCAAATAAATAGTAAATGGACTGCATTTATACACCGTTCTTCCAAATTTGTTAACAGCTCTCAGTGCTTTCACACTCCAAGCCCCATTCCCCTATTAACACACATTCTTAAGCTCTGTTTGTATATTTGAATATTCTGTCTGTGGACTACTTTTTCCATCACACACAGTCTCACACACACACGTGAAAACCCTGGAGTTCAGTGTCTTGCCAATGAGAAGTGTCTAATACTGTAATGGCAAACCAGTGCAGAATCACTGCCAGACTTTTCTCAATATCTTTTATCTAAACCTCTCCTCCCTCAACTAATCCGAAACCACAGCACAGAGGTCTCATTCACAAATGTTATAAATCCTGAACCAAAGAAAACTGTTGTTGTCGTATTTTAATTATTCTGTTAATCAATATCGTATACTAATATGGATGCTTAAACATGCAGTGTTACCTACAGATTAGGTTGAATTTCTGATTTATAGTCTGTAACAAAGATACCAGGGCAGCAAAATAAATAAATAAATAATAAAGTATAATAATAGTATAATAATAAAAGGGAAAAAAGCCTCAAATTATCTTTGATGGGCCTCCTCACTTAAAGAAAACAGTTTATCTATATTTATATGGAGAGCAGCGTCAAAGGATCTGACTTCAATACAAGAATGAATCAACTCTTATTAAAACATTTGCAAATGTTAACTGTAAATGTACATATAAGTACACATAATAGTGCTGATGTTATTTCCTGTCAGTGAAAAATTGCTCTTCATCTCAACAGAGAAAATCAATTAAAAATGACAAATGATTTTGGAAAATCTGTCACTAACCAGAGGGTGGAGTTTATGCTGAGAACATGTTCTCTGAAACTCCCAGAGTTTTCCTTTCTGTGCACGACTTTGGCACCAAGTGTAAAATTCAGTTCAGCTTGTAAAAAATGCTTCTTAAACTATAAAAAACAAAACAGAGTTTGACTAAAAATATTAAAAACAATATTAAAAAAAAACAAGTACTTTGCCTTAAAAAAGAGTTTTCTTAAAATTAATATGTTTTCTTTTTTTTGTCTTTTTCCTCTTTTTTTGAAAAAAGCTTGGAATTGCAAATATTTAAGTAAGCAATCTGAATCAGAGATCTGGAAATGGATTTGAACTTTATATCAGAGTATGGCACAAAGTTTAAAACTGTTTTACCAGTTTAATGAAATGTAAAGAGAAAAAAAAATACACATCTTAATTTACTGTTTGGTGAAACTTTAAAACCACATGCAGATAAGCTCTATCTAAAGCAACAAATTCAGAGGAGATTGATTCAAGTGGAGAGCAGAAGGCAGAGCTTCCCCTGACATACCTCTTTAGAGTGTGCTTTGCTTCATGTTCTTTTCTTTAAAACTTCCTGTCGTAACGCAAATATTCCACCTACTGTCTTTTTTTTTTTTTACAATAAGAAAACATACTTTTTTTTTTCATTGGAGATTTTAAACTGAAATACACCTCTGAGGGAACCACAAAGTCTAAAAAAATAAAGCTCATTTGGTGGAGTAACTTCAGGTCATGTTCATAAATTAATATAATTCAAATACGTTATTCACAATTCACATTGGTTACAACTATGTGAAATGTATTATTCCTATTTGTACAATATAGAATACTGAACATTATAGAAGCACAATATTTAGTCTCTCCCACTTATTGATTTATTTATTTTTTTTAAGTCTCTGTCTATCAATATCATCGCTTACTTTACTAACCTGCTCCGCTTCCTCTGATTTTCTTCCCTTCATTGTGGTGGTACATTAACAGCAAACAGCAGAAGATTTTGACCACAGACATGCTGCCACACAGACACCTTGATGACTCCTCTGAAGCAGGCTTTTGGGTCTGTTGTTGGGGGAATGCAGGTAGAATTTGAAGGAGGGGTCCTTTTGGCGTAGAAGCATTTTCAAAGAATCAACATTGCTGTGCTTAGATTTGAAATTGGATCATTTTACAGTACTGAACAGGCTTCAGGAGTCCTGACCTGATTGGCTGGAGGCCGGCCATGTAGATCGAACACATTGTGAAAGAGCAGAGGTATGTGAGGAGAGGGGCTGCAATACAGTGTGAAAGGTAGACCCTGGATCCTTTATACAGTCCCCCTCCAAGCCCACCTAGAAGTATAAGAGACACAGATCTTTATAAAAGAAGTGTTTGTCCGTGCCCAAATAATTTTTTAGTCAAAAGTCATTAGAATCAATTCAAGAGTAATGGACATTGATTTTTTTCCACATGGTTGCAACATGTTTGAACAGTTAAAACAGAGCACTTTGTGTACCCGGTGCACTCTAAAAATCACAAAGTTGAAGCAATGAATAAAGAAACACAGTGTTACCCACAGCGAGTCCAAAACACACAGGGCATTGAGCTATTGTGATTTATCTCCCATCTCATGCTGAGTTTTAGTAACTCTGTAAAGCATCTGTATCATTCTGATTTTCAACCCCAGCGACTGTTACGTTCACATGTTTATGTTGTCATGCCTGTGATTGTCTTTTTTAATATCAAACAATCCAACTGTAAATATGATAAATGATAAATTAACTTTATCTCGGGAACTTATCAACAAAATAAAGATGACCACCCCCTAAAAAAAATAAAGAAAAGAAAAAAAGAAGAATAAGAGAATACGAATAAAAAAATAATAATTTGTGTTTGTTTTAGACAAGAAAAAAAAGCGCACTATCACCTTTTCCCTCAACTGACTTCACGTATCAGTTTGACTAGGTTAATGGTCACACACTGGTCACGGAGACCATCGTAGTGCTCACAGATTCCAGTCTGGCTTATCTTCAGGCTCTCAGATTATTGATATGAAAATAAAAATCAAATAAAATAGATATATTAAAATAAACTCATACATTTCCTGCATTTTTAGACCAACATGTGGATACTAAGTCCTCTCTGTGCAGGTTCAAGCTGGTTACTTCAGTCCTACAGTCACTTCAATCCTTAATGCAGAGTGTGATGATTTTTTTCACATGTTAAATGGTTTTATCTTCACCTCAGAGTACAGCACATTTTGTTGTCTGTGAATTTGTGCATTAACTGCAGGAAAAGGGCAAGAAAAAAGTTCAAGTTTCTCAGTAACTTATTTCTGCTGAAAGGATTTTGCTTTTGTGAAGTTAAATGCACACATTTTAACTGGCCTGCTAAATGTCCCAGTGAGCTCAAATTATTATTATTTTTTTCAAATGGGATGTATGTCCTTTATATATCCCATATATCGGTTTGAGGGAGTTTGATATTTAAATGTAGACAAAACTGCATGTGAAATTAATGTTTAACATTACAGATGTTACATTGTTTGTCTTGTGTTTTGTTTAATATAAGCATATAAAGGTAATGCTAACAATCCAGCATCTGTAAATGGATAATCACTACATTTTTCTCTATGAAGGTATAGAGGTATAGTTATAGAAAGCTTCAAAATGGGTCAGACTTTATACCACTTTCTATGGTTCAAGCTTTAGAGAACGCCCTCCCTCCATTCGCTCCATTAAGCAGAGTTCAAACAGGAAACATATTCTGTAAATCCTCAGTCGAATCCAGCAGCAAAAGAGTTAAGTCACAGTTTGTCTAACATTTAATGACACATCTGCTGGTGAACAGTTTTGAACTGCAAATATGTTAACCCTGTCTGCTTTTACAGATTTCTTTTTTTCACATGCGCATTTGTGCCACTGTTTCCCTGCAACCCCATCTGGGTGTGTTGTTTTAGCAGTTAAGACTGTGAATCCAGCTGAGACAAAATGTATAAATAAAAATGTTATAATACATTATTTTGGAAATAATTACAAACCAAGTCTGACTTGAAATACACAGTTGTTGTAAAAGTAAGGATAGAACTGTGAGGACATGCTGACATGTAAGAGGCTCATGTACAGTTGAGCGCTATGGTACATTATGATGAGGAAATAAGAGAGGATGCTCTCTGGGGGAAGAGGAGCCGCTGAACCGCAAAACACTCATGCATTCATCCATTCTCCGTTAAGTTATATAAGCTTCTTCACTTGTCCTGTTTTATATTTCAGCTCTATGGTTCTGCTGCATATCTTATATATAGCCTGCCTCCTTTGGCAGATAAAACAACTGAACACACTCATGGCATTCTTTCTATAATTTAAATCAAATTCAAGTTATTCCTAACTGTGTAGCAAGGATCTAAGTCCAGAGACGGTACTGGTCACCTAGCATCTCGTTCTTTTTTCGTAAGGTAGTTCTGGCACAGCTTGGACTTACGTAAAACAACCCTCAGACCACCATGCATCCTCCTCCATGTTTGACAGTTGATGTCGCACACTGAGGAACCATCCTTTCATCTAGTCAACGGCATACAAAAATCCTGACGGACTGAAGATTTCACATTTTGATTCATCAGTCTATGACACCACAACACCAGTCTCCACCGGTGGTGTTTCATGGCCAACTCACCGTCTTGTCTTCACAGTTGAAATTGAGTCTTGATTACTTCAACCACTTTTGTGGTTGAGCTGTTGTTCTGTATTGCAGCCCCTCTCCTCACAGAAACTTGTTTCCCCTATTTTAGTAGTAAAAGAAACTGTATTCCCTGATACATTGGCTTTCTATGCAGTTTCTCTGAAGGAAACATTTTAAGCGTTATGATGGTCTCTCTCGCCTCCATTTTTAATTACTTTTTCTCACCATTTTTTTTCAACAACAACATACTTTCTGCAGTACAGTACTGTTTAACTGATATTCATAAGGTTATGGTACCACGTTGTGTTCTAATGTTACTTTTGTGCAGACAGAGGAGGGTTTACAGGTAATCAAACTTCTCAAGGAATTTATAGCATCAACTTTGAAGAGTTCATCAGTATCCGTTGTTGCAGCTTTAAATTGTTAACCCATTTCTTATCTTTCCAGAATTCAGATTAAAATAAATAAATAAGTCTGAAAGTCATTTTAATGTTTTATTTATTTATTTATTTATTTGTGCATAGCAACAAGTAATAAGTAGAATTTTTAAAACACACCATTTGGTGACATATCAGATGCTAGTGTTTCACAAAATATTGTGCCAGTTTGTATTGTTACGCACCAAATCATGACTCTTTTGCATGAAAATGTAACGTTCAAACCATTAACTTCTGTAAACACAAATACAGGGAAAAATAATTATAATAAATTATAAAAAAAAGATGTAAAAGAAAAATGGTTTATGCGACAGATCATTTGGAAAACAATGCAAGGAAACTACATTAGAGAAATCTGAAGTAAGAATTAAAAGATATCCTGCCATTCAAAACAAAAGAGTGTCAAAAAAACAAAAAAAGCAACAACAAAAAAAAACAAGCATCACAATATAAACCATTTCACTGAGCTGATTCAGTATAAGAAACTCTTGTATACTGCAATTGTTCTGATTTAAACAGAGGCCACATGAGCACATTGTGCACAGTCTACAGGTTAAACTGGTCAGCCTTTCACCAATACCAAAGTGATATGCTCCATGATTAATCCAATACCTGACGGCAAACACACAATTTCTGGTTACATAAAAGCGAAGCAAACAACTTCTCAAACAGTTCTCAATTTGCCAAACACAAATTTTGTGCATTACATCAATATTGTGCTGCTCTCAATTACACGTAGTGCACTTCAACTAAATCTCACATTAGATGCCTTCAAGCAACAATAAATATTCGTGCTCATGCCAGCAGAAGTCAGTGTGTTATTGCCGTTGTGACAGCAGTGCTTAGAGCACTATTTTTTTTCTAAAGACCATATGATTGTCCAACAAAAATTTTAGACAAAAGATTTGTCTTTTAAAATTTGCATATTGTTTTACATGTCCAAGAGCAGCTTCTCTTCTTGTTGCTTCATTTTTGATGTTTAAATGATCAAACCTCTTCCTCCCTGTTTGACTTTGACCACCAAATGGACCTAATTATAATAACCTTTTTAATGTATACAGTTGCAGTCAGTGCTTGCATATTCCCTCCCATAGAGCATGTGCACTGACTCATTGATAGAAAAATACGTCAAGGAATTAATTTACAAAAAGGTTTAAGCCAAACAAAATGAACTTATTTTCTGCAGAAACCTGACACCTATGTTCTACATTAAGTTATGTGGTGTTGTTGTTTTTTTAAATAAAAAATATATGGAACTTCTCTAAAATGAATGTATCATGAAAATTGTGTACATCTGTGAAAAAGTTAGTAATAAGAGCATGATTATTTAAGGCTGGGTTGTCTACGTATGTGTAATAAATCTATAACAATTCAAGCATGATAAAGTCAGTCAGTCAGTCATACACAGAGGAAATTGGAAAAAAATAAAAACAAGTAAGTCATTCCACAAAACAAATTATTGCACCGGCTAAAAATATAAATTCAATAATAAATTGCATTCCTATATGCTAATTCTCAAATGTTAGGTAAACTGTAATAATATACATAACTTGTAATTTACAGTCACATTGCCAAACCGTCAAACACCTGAAGACGACGTTGGTGAGGGAAGACAAGATTATAAAGAATAATGCTACTGTGGAAAGGAAATGCATCATTCAAACATATTGACTCATGAAATGCAGCTTCCAACTAGAATGTGTAACTGTTGCCTTGGTCCACAGTCCATACATAACAGTGTCAGAATAAAGACTCAAAATTTGTAAAAAGAATTGTTATATTCTCAATGCTTCTTAAATGTTGAATGCCTTTTTTCCCTTTGCAAACTGTAAGAATGCCGTGGAATATTCTTAAATATGAAATTCCACAATGTTAAAAAAACAAAAGCTATCATGCCAGGTAAACTAGTTTGAACTCCATCCATCCCAATATTGTTGGAATTGGTGCAGGTTAGACATAAAATAATATATGCTTGGTTTTACATTAATAGGAATGTAGTTAGGTTAGAGATAAAGGGGGGAAAAAAGCTGAATATAATATTAATACATACATAGTTACAACTTCCCATCACTTTATAGAAAGCCTAACCTTTATAAAAAAAACTGGCAAAGTAAAGTTTTACACTCTCATAATTTTAACTCTGTATTGTGATACCACTATGCTTTTGGACACATGGAACAAAAAAAAAAAAAAGGAAAAAAAGAAAGAAAAAAAAGTACCTAATACATGTCTTCTTGTGAGACTGGGCTAGATTAATGGACTGAGAGATTAATGCTTTTTAATTTTCAGTTTTAAGTTGCTTAAAGTCACTCTATGTAGCAATATCACTTTTCACCACATGGGGCAGCATATTCCAAGAATGTTCATGTGTCAGCCCCTGACATAAAACACAACAAATTACACCTCTAGTGGGACAAAGTGGAATTACAAGACGTGCATATACGATATAGAGATAATCCTGTTATTAGCACAATACAGTCAGTGTCACTGTCAACACAGGACATCTGGATAACTCCAATGCAGTCAGAAATGGAATTGCTACATAGAATAACTTTAAATATATTTACAAAATGTGCATTTTATCATTTCAAAAATACCTTCATAGACAAATTTTTAAATCTAAAAATACATCTGAATTTCATTTTTTTTAAATGTGAAAGGCTTTACAAAAACACATGTGAAGCAATTCAGCAAGTGCCATACATGCTTTGCACTGAACCAGTTTTTCCTCTAATTTCTAATTGTAGAATTATTGCAATCAAATTGTTGCTCTGTCTCATTGCCCTGATTCCCTGAAGCAACAGCTTAACTCATAGTAATGATTTCATATTTGTCCTGGACATTGTTTTCCTCCTGTCTCTGCGGCTCAGGCTGGTGTAAGTCAATGAAGAGAAAGTAAATCCCAGCTCCAACCGCTCCGCCCACCATAGGTCCTGCCACAGGAATCCACCACCAGCAGTCTCCAGCTCTGAACACAGGACATATGAATGGAAATGAGTCTGACAAAAATACAATAAAATTTCAAGTATCAACTGCATTGTTTACACAGTATCCAACCAAACAACCCCTTACGTAACCTTAAAGAGGCGCTCTACCTCTGACCAGCACAGTACAATCCGCACAAAAAATGTTTCCACCACTCTGTGTGGCATGTCAAGGGGCATCAGACTCTTTATAATAGATCACATTTATAATGAAGAGGAGGCATGAAGTGAGTTTACCTGACAGTTTACTAAGAAAGTCAGTTCCCCCGTGTTACATTTATTAAGAGTGATTCAATTTCTTTAACTGCTTATTCCAACAAAGATGCTTTTGGTTACAATTATGAAACTATCAGAGATTGAAATTCCTTATTTGTGTGATATTTTGAATATAGCAGTCCTTCTTTCAGAAAATAAAAAGTTCATTATATACAAATTTAAATATTCACTGGTCACTAATAACTAAAGTAGTCAAAAGTAATAGGAGTTTAAGCTTCAGCAGTATGGTTTATTATCATACCGAAATTCCATGTTGTCTTTCTGCCTCCCTCCATCACTTACAACCTTGTTTTAGAGGTGGTTGTACTGGAAATAAGTTATTTCATTTACTCTGTCATTACAATTTACTCTATTTTTATTTGTTTTATGAATTCATTGTGAGTATATTTAGTCCCAGTTACCAGACAAGGTATTGTATCTGACATTTTAGGTTCCCACTGTCTGACATAGCTGCAAGGATTTGTTTTGTGAACCACTTCTATTTTGGCTAAAACATTCTGATGCAGTTTGCAAAACTACTGAACTACTGATTTTCTGTGTCATTCTTCATCAGTCTCCTGACATTTATGTTTGCATGCAATAGTAATTAAAATTGATTAAAGTCCAGCCCTTGCCAAGTCTTTATTTTTCAAGTCTTTTGCTCTGTCTTACTTAGATATTACAGTCGCCTAGTTGTTGAAAATATATACAGTACTGAGGTATTTAAGATTTTATTTTCCACGACAGTTATCAACTCTGGGTGGCTGTGCAGTCAGTTACCATGTGACGGTTGCCTTATTCACCAAGGGATCATTTATGTAACAAAAAATGTCAATGTCATGCAGCCACTCATTTTAAATGTTTCTGTATTTTTTTCTTTTTTTGTTTGTTTGTTTTACAGCTATGTGGATCATACTGCTGTGGTGACCCCTACAACTGATGGCCTTAACGCAAATACTATGAACAGGAGAGGGAGCTCTGTCTATAGCCAGTTAATTAAGCCTCCAGCTCCCAGAAGCCTCTCAATTATTTAATATTTTAATTTCTGATGGAATTGACAGAAGATGACCCAATACATAAGACATATTCAGATGTGCTTAAAAGAGCACTAATATGTACAAAAATTACTTGTC
>JBAMYA010000018.1:10515541-10527431 GCA_037176975.1 Arrhamphus sclerolepis
GGCTATATGTATATAGCCTATATTTTCCCTTTTATTTGGCTTCCAACAAGCCAGACTTTCTTGTAATTTTAAAGTGGTCTTGAGTAGTAGTCTGTAGTAATACTCAGTAATAGTCTGAGTTTTCCAATTTTTTTTCACTTCATACTAAGCTATGAACAGTCAAAGCAACTCTGCAGATAACAAATAACATTGTTACTTGCAGCCTCCAGCAAAGACGTCAGTTCTTAAAATGTCCTTAGTTTCTTAGTTTCATCACGAAATAAATAGGCTAAGTAGCTACCATATATGTCAAAGGGTTATTAGCTTTTAAACACTAAAGGCGTTGAAGAAAAAACAAAAGAACTTATAAATAATTTTGTTGATAATTTTCTAATCTTCTTTTCTCTTGTGCAGATTTGGGCCTCATGCAAGACATTTTGCATTTAAAGAGATGAGTAAGAAAAGCGACAGAATCTGAGAACCTGTGTTTCAGAGACACTTTCTTTTTTATCATTACAACGTTTGCAAACACCTTCTTTCACGCTGCTTAAAACTACAGCTAACACAACACAATCCTTCCTGTCACCACATCATTCAGGTTTCTTCCTGCGTACGTCTCGTCCTCACCTGTCGCCATCACCGCATCACCAGGTGAGGGTTCAGATGTGGGGTTGTTTTGGCCCTGCAGAGGCCCAGGCTCTCTTTGTCCAACAGAGGGAGCTCCATGAATACATTTGAAGCGCCGCCTCGGTGTTTCACACCGTCTCCCCGGTATGTCAAATCTCCCGTTTGCTGCGCTTTGTGAAAAGGTGAGGCGACAGGCTGAGGATGGGGATGTTTTGAATTCATTAATCAATGTCACCGTTGCAGGCACGTCCCCTTTGATGTGAAACAGACACTTGGAGAGTGTCGCCCATGCTGTGAAAAAAGGCTGATGTGCTGATGGAGAAAAAGCATCCTCCAGGGGGTTTGCAAATTATGGACCTACATCTGTCTCCAAACTCCTTTGTCTTGTGAGGAGTTACGAAATCTGATAGTTAAGCATTGTTTTAAAGAGGCGACTTTTGAGGAGAACAGCTACATTTGTTAACATTTCTGCCAATGCATTCTCCACAAATAATAAAAAAAAATGACCTCTATATTTGCACTCCTGCTCCTAACGCTGGATTGATTCATTAAAATGTACTGAGGCCTAGGCTATATAAATTTTAGTGTGGATGTGCTACTTTAGCTGAAGTTTTCTCAGAGTGGCCCGCGCACGGCTAATTCATGGATGTTTATTGGGAGGTTTAAAGGAGGCGCTGGAGGGAATTATCACCTGCAGGACAAATCTGTGCCACCCCAGCAAGTAGCAGCAATCCCTGCAGTCCACATTTACATAACATCTCAGACCGTGGGGAGGTTGTGTTAGGCAAATAAGCCCACAGGGCAAAGGAGAACTGAAAGGGAAGGTGACACCTTTATGTCACATGTAGGAAATAAGTCAGTGATGGTGTGACTTTATATTTGTATGCATTTGTATGATAGGTGAAAAACTACTACATTTAAATTTAAAGTGGACCAAACTTACTGAAGTCCTTAGGGACACTGACATTTAACCAAAGAGAATACACAAACTCCTTAATAACCATACAAAAAGGAGAAAAAGGATATTGGAGTCAGTTTTTTGTTTTTGCAAAACAAATAAGAGCCAAAAGATTTCATCTAAGGAATGAACCTCGGCAGGTTTGGGTAACTATTTTGTTTCCTTAAACAGATCAATTTACAAATCCCTTCAGAAAGTGCGTAATTTTAAAATGGACTTGTTGTTAATAGGAGGACCTGTTCATACAACACAGTATTTGGAGAGAACAACTCCAGACTGCAGTGACAACTCTCCTCGGAAAGTTTAAGCATGATATTTGTGTATGTAAAACTATGTAAAAGCCTCAACTGTTGGCGAGTGAAAGCAACTAAGTTTACCGGGAGTGTGAGGTGGGTGGGGTGGATGTGTTCCTCCTCTTTAGCACGCATGGCTGAAGTCGTTTATGTAAATGCATGAATTTAATTTTCAAAAGGACGGCCCTTTCCTTTGCCCAATGAAAATGAACCGCGGTCGACACCTGGCTATAAACCCAGGAAGGGACCCAAAACCCCAATCAGAAATCTGCTGAAAAGCACCCAGAGAGGCGCAGCACGCAGGCAGGCAGACGAGGAGCAGAGACGGCCGTCATGACTTCCAGTAAGATCGAGATCCCCGGAGAAGTGAAGAGCGACCCCGCAGCTCTCATGGCATCCCTCCAGCTGATGCCCTCACCGGTGCCCAACCCGGAGATCAAATACACAAAGGTCTGTTTCTCTGCACACACACACACACACACACACACAAACACACACTCACACACAAACCACCGACCTACCACGACTTTTACCGACACAGCGCGAAAACAGAGGTCTGAACTCGAAATCTGTCACAACTTTTACTTTTACGTGAAGTTTGTGCTCCAGCTCACACGGCTTCTGGTGGATGATCTACCGCCACAGGACGTTATCTTCTTCTGTAACCTGAAAGTTATAAAACTGCTGATCTGCTCCAGACCTGCGATGACGACTGCACTTTAGTCCCAGCATTTCCTTTTTTTTCTTCTTTCCTTATAACTTTGCTTTTGCACGTGCTCAGTGTAGATGTTCATGAATTCATCAATAACTACTGTTAAATTCATTTAAGCCATCCAACTTGTAACACAACAGACATTTTATAAACATTACAGATGTTTTGTTCTCGTTAAAAAAAAAAACAACAACAAATACAAATAAAAATCAGCTGCTTGTTCTTGATTTCAACGTTTGTTTGTGAGTTATTTCGCTAAAGTCTGTCCAACGTTTTTACTCACAATTACAGTAGGTTTTAATAGCTCATGCTTTACATTTTAGGTGATTAATAACGCGTCAATAAAGGGCGTGTCCGTGTGCTAGTAAATACGGCGATTAAATTGCGCTTAAAAATCTAAAAGTCACGTGATCTATATGTGCTCTTATTTTACATTTATTTCAGATTTTTGCGTGGGAAAGTGATTTTTTCAAAATTTATTTTGTAGGGCTATAAAACAGTTCTGAAAGACTGGAGTAGCTATAAAAAAATCTTTGTCTTTTGCTCAACTTCTTTTATTTTTATACATGCTTTTATAGTTTCTGAATACACAGTTTACTTCAAATACAATAGATCATAGTAATACTAGGCCTCAGTGTGTGAGTGGTGGGGAAACAAACCAAAATTTAAATATAACTAAAACCCTCTCTGCATGCTCTTTACTTTTAATGGCATTGTGGATGACAACACACTCAGGGTTGTCCGTCCAAAAAAAAAAAAAAAGTCCAGGCTTGTGATTTGAATTAGGCATTGTGTCATTATTGCATAACACAAAGTTGGTTTAGGGAATAAATATCATAGAATTAAAATGCATGCTGTCAGAGATGTGTGTTCAGAGATGGACTGCTCTGGAGGCAGAAGTGTGTGGGTGGGAGAATGGAGATGCAGAAACAGCTGGAGAAATAAAAATTAATCAAATAAAGAAAAATATTTGACTCATGATATAAATCAAGTTGAAAATGCATTATAAACAAAATATAATCCATAGTGAAGCATTTCAGAATGAATTAGGATAACAGTTAACATAATATTGCGGGAATGAGTGAAAACGTTGGGGCAGTTACACATGAAAAATAGCCTTTCTGCCAAGTGTTTTGCTTCCGTTTGATAACTTGTCCAACATGTCTGAAGTTATTTATCTCAACCATGCACACCTCAGAGCAGATCTGTAAGTAAATTCCCATCATGGATTTAAAATCATGTACTTCCATCTTGGATTCTTGTAATGATTTTCAGCTCGAAGGCTCATCATCGGTTTCAACATGCACCATGAAGACTGTTGCCACTGAAATTGTCCTGTAGCTGCAGAACAAGTGTTTTTATGATTGCTAGATGAAAGGGCACATCTCACAGAGGACAGATTAATGACACTATGGTGGAAGTTCATTCACTGCTGTAATTGCTCCATGTTAATACATACCTCAGTGTTTTAAGTGCAAAGGGCACACTGCTGCTGCTGGACTGTAGGGAGGGATGGTGCATGTTGCATAGGCTCTGGTGTGTTGGAAGCTTTCCATTTCCTCGCTGTGCAGAGTGTTAGTTAAAGGGTTGGAAACGACGGCATACAGGAGGAAATTTAGGGAGCGACTTGGTGAATTAACCCCCAGGAATTTGGATCATTCAGTCCCTGTTGTCCTGGTGGACATAGGGGGCAGGAGGGCCCTGATTTATGGGCACCCCTGGCGAGGGCTCTCCTCACACCCTGTTCCTGTTCTCCACCCTGCTGACTACACGGGAAACAGGCAGCATTGCTCCTTAGTAGGGGCCCTTTTCTATTTGCAGATATAATTTTTGCATTAATGTACCTATGTAACTTTCAGCAACATAAAAGCAACATTAAGCTTTTCATATCTTCATGAGAATTAAATAACCATGGCAATTTTCAGCCCTGATGGCATAGTGACCTTTTTGTTGTTTTGTAATTCAGAGATTACGTCAGATAATCATGCAAACCAAGATATGGCTGATACATTATCATGACTTGACAGTTGTCCATCTGTAAAAGTGAAGCACATGATAAAACGAGGGGGGTTATTGTTATTGCTCCTTGTCCTTTCTGCAGCGTCATGAACTGCTCACCTTTCAAAGACACATAATTGCAAGAAATATTTTCACTTAGCTCATTAAAAACAAAACAAAACAAAACAAAACAAAAAACAAAACAAACAAACAAACAAAAAAAAAACGAGAACAAGCAGTTTTCATTCACACTTTCTCCTGTAGCCTATAAACCATAAAGAAGAATGTTGTCTTTCTATCCCCTGCCCCCACATTTCTATCACTGGTAGGTTCCAACAGCTGGGTTACAAAACAGAAACAGTTTAAAGGTTGATAGGTGCACAAAAGAAGCCATAAATAAGAGAGCAAAGATAACTATTTATTGATATCTTTCCCTTGTGGCAGAAGTGAAGTTTGTCTTTCATGAATAATTCGGGAGAAAGTTCTCCTGCTCCTTCTAGCAGGTGATACTTATGGCTTTTGTGGTTTTTCACACTGTTCAGTGATAATGAGTTGTTAAACCAGACACTCATTGGGATGAATTTTACAAGAGTGAAAATAAAAGCAGGGCTTTGCTGTGAAACAACAGTCTATAAATGTTCAACAAATGTTAGCGTTAAACTTCAACAAACCAGTGCACGTGCTCGACTGATAAAAATGCTTATTAAAAGAAAGGAGAAAAAAAAGCTATGTTTTTAAAGCCTGTTTATCTTTTGGCTTTATTGTAGCTTTTAAAGGATAATAACAGAAGTCAGTGCTGCAAATCTAGAGAACTAACAGGTACTAATTTTAGGCTAAGTGGTCTTGTTCACTGTGTGAACTGTAGCTCTCTTAATTTCATCAAAAGTTATAAATTTTCTTTGTTGCTTTGCACATGGTGGCATTACTGCACTTTCACCATAGGAACCTGTGCAGTCTGTCTGCTGAGGACCAGTGTATTTATAAAGCAGTCTATGCAGACGTTGTCTCAGTTTGGAGGAAGAAGAGGCTCCATCAATCTGTCACTGATTGAGATAGTACAGATGGAGGCTTGGGGCTCCCCGATGCTAGTTGCTGTCCACCGGGGTGTAAATTATGACCCCGTCTCACTGTGTGGGTTAGTGGCCCTGCCTCGCCAGAGCCTGACCTGCAGTCCTGGATTTTTTCACTTCAAAACCACCATCTTACAGTGATCAAGATCAAACAGAGCCAAAGTTAGAGGATACTGTGCAACCAAATGATTTATCACGATGAGCACAGCGAGAACCCCCTCCTACTCTTCTTTTCCTCCACTTGCACAATCTTTGTTCGCACACGCATGGCCACATACTCCAGCACACATCTCTTTGACTGTGACAGGGCAAGTGTGCACCACCATTAATGTGTCCATTGGTGTGAAATGCCTACTTGTGCAGCGAGTGTAAATTATCATCTTAGCAGACACGTCAGCTTCATGTCCCCTTTCACTCAGTCAGTGTTTTATGAAGAGCAGTGACATCAAGGTTACCCAGTTAACTTTACTTAGGCCTACCTTCGGCGTGCAGACCTCCCGACAAAGAACATGTAAATCCTTTCAGTGCCATTCTAAAGACAACTTGAGTTCATAAATCTATTGGATGGGGATCATCCTGCAGTGGTCACAAGAGACAGAAAAGATTTCCTCAGTGTTTATTTTGTCTGTGTAAAAGTACATTTCTTTATAAATCATCCTCTTTGTCTACTGGTCCCCCCCCCTCCACCCACTAAAACTATGGAAAAAAAGCTCTTTAAACACTCCCTTGACCTGAGATTTAAAGTACACAGGAAACCAGCCAAACCTCAGATAGTTAAAAGATAAAAGAAGAAACAAAAAAAAAACAAAATAAACAGTATTTAATGAAAAATAATGTATTTTTAATGTCTTCATATTTGATAAAATAAAAAATTTTCTGTCTTTCATGAACATTTTAATTTAACTTCTAAAATCTTTGTGAAGTAAATGCCAAGAAAGGATTTGTTGAAATTCGAGTCAAGATTAATTGTATAAAATACTGACGTCGTTTAAAAAAAAAAAAGGTGCAAAATCTATTTACAGCTATAAACATCCATTTTGGGTTATTTAGAAAAAACACTAAGAGATGTAAAGAAGTATTTGTTTGAGTCTCTCACATAAGTTTGGAGTCAGGATGAACAGCTTTAACCCATCGCCCACACGTACTGGCGGGACATAGATGTTTGCCAGTCAGTGACAGCGAGGTCGCCCTCTCCAAAACGCAGGAGTGCCGAGTGGCATTGTCTATGGGTGTGTGAATGAAAAACATGAGGGCCCCATGGTGTCAGACATGCGGAGAGGAGTGGGAGAAAAAAACACCAGCTGGTCTCCACTTTCACATGCTCTCCTCACTTGCAACTGTAGTAATTATAAGACTTGTGAAATCCATCCAGAGGCAGAGAGGAAATAGAGGTCCTGTGATAGGGGAGGATATGAAACTTCCTGCGCAGACAAGCATTGCAGGTGCCCGTACAATTCGCCTGGCTGTGGAATCTTGGCATGTTGTGTATAAACACACATATACAAATCCCTTACACACAAACCCTTAATCCTGCCCCCATTCTCCTGTTAAAAAAACAACAAAAAAACAATAATTTGATGTGGGCCTTACATATTCCTTCAGCATTTAACATCTGAGTTGTGAGAAGAAAGAAAGAGCCAAACAGATGTTTTGTCAGCAGCAGAAGGTATTTTGGCATCTTGTACTTCCTATTAAATTACACTCTGAAGAAAAGTTAATGGTCACAAATATCAAGCAAGTTTTTACTATCATGAAAAAGTCAAACATGGGTTGCAGGACAAGTCTTCATAAAAGAAAACTTTCAAAGACGTTGAATTAAAATGGATGACAGAAGACGAAAGTGAACTAAGACAGAAAAGAACATTAAACACTGGGTGTTTACAACATTTCTCATATTTTCATGAAACCTGGTGAAGCTCACGCTGGATGATGTGATGGACAGCTTTCACAGAAAAGCTGGGAGCTGCTAAAAGTTTGCAGCTGCCCTGTGACCCATGCAGAAAGTCTTGACCCATATGCTTACTGCTTAGCTCTCATTCACATCAGACTCTCTTGTTATGTGTCAGGCATCGCATATCACAGCTTTATGTCAGTCTTAATGCTTGTTCAAATTAATTCAGCTGTACAAGAATGTGATAATTCAAAACTTTTGTTGCGTTTTTATTTTTTTGTTTTCTAAAGTAATCGTAGGATCAGCGAAGAACCGTTTTGATGTAGGAAGACTGTTTATTACTGTTCCTGGATACCAGGTTAGTTCTAGATACTGAGTGGCAGCGCAGACTTTCATAAACACAAAACTATCATGTGAAGCGATAGTAACGATCCCGCAGGGAGTGGGAAAGAAAACACCATTTGTCATTTGTAAATGTGCACCCTTGCACTTGTTTTTTCATCCTTGCGTTCTTTGCCCCTTGTCCAAATGATCCTAAAAGCAATTTTAAGAAACCTTGAGAGTTGATTTACGACTTGGGCCTGTCATCTTAATCAAGCCTCTCAATGGAACGAGACAAAAGTCTAACACCAGCCTGAGCCCAGCGAGAGGGCCGAGCCAAGCGGTGGCTGACAGTTGTCCTTTTCTGGCCGTGATTTAGGTGGGGCCTGCTCCACTGTTCTCCCGCTTCATCCTTCTCCTTTTGCAGCATCTAGTGAGAGGGGTTACGCCATGCATAAAGCAACCCATGGTCTGCATTCTTGCTCGGACTGTTGAGACTGTCAGGGGTCCCTTCTGATTTAGGGTGCCCGCTTCAGTGGCCCCTATAAATTTAAAAACTAATTCAGTGCTCCCCAAGACTTTTTGTTTTTGTAGCAGGCCCTCTGCTCCTTATCGTTACTGACAATTTTATGAAGTGCTCTTAATGAGGGCAAGATTAAAGATGGCCCCTGATAAAAGGCGCCTGAGAATACATGGGTAGGATGGGAGTGAAATCACTTTGTGACTTCTTTGAGGGTGACCTGTATGAAGGAGTCACTGAGAAATATGTCTGTAGAGTGGTACTGAACACTTTAAAAATCTGTATGTAAATCCACATAATAAAGCAGTGAGTTGTGGGAAAGATAAGGAGGGAGCTTGCACGATCTGTGACAGTTTTCAAACTCCTTGTTAGTTCATAATATTTGAAACTAAACAGAACAGTTTACAGCCAATTAAATAGCACTTGAAAACCTGAGCTTACGGTGGGAAATATGTAGGAGAGTTTAGGGAGGCTGCGGCCTCTGGTATACATGAATCCTTCCTCTCAGGTTTGCTCTCAGGGCATCAGTCGAAGGATGCTAAGAGCATATGTATACATAGAGGTATATGTGCCAACAGATGTTCTCCTTGCACTCTATTTATCAGACCAACCGACAGCCATTAAAAACAGTCTGCCTAATGAATCTAAACATGTCAGCCAGGAAGGAGATCTCTAATGCTGTCTTGAAAGACACACCTTGCATGTTCCTCCACCCTCCCATCAGTTTATTGCTTAATAGTTCTCGGTTTTGAGACTGGGTAAACATTTCTTTTTCTTTTGCTCTTAAAAGGTGTTGAATATGTCCTGTTTGGAATCCATGGCTGTTGTTTAACGGAAGACTTGCTTTAACGCATCACAGAAACCAAGCGCAGCACGTGTTTTATGATCTCGTAAACGAGCGGTGATGTTGTGAAACGTGTGTCTTTGTGCTTGAGGGTAGGTTGGTAGGTGGGGGTCTAGTGTCTGATAGGGATTTAACCCCCTCCACCACCACCATCCACCCTACACAATGCACACATACACCCACCCCCCCTTTGTCTGGATGGTGGAGCACTCCCCAGAGAGCAATGCTTGACAGGCAGGAATCTGTGTCCAGATTTCCAGAGATTCTCACATATCGCTTACACAAGAGGCTGGACGTGCTGGGCCCTCTGCCTGAGAGCTGTTAGCCCTTCACAGTCTGCAGACACGTTACTGGAGTAGAAATGGTGTAATGACATGATTACTTAAGAAGGCATAACTATTTAGCAATCGCAAACTACTCATTAAATCAAAATCAGCATTTTAGAAGTTACATTAATCAAGATATAGCTTGTAATAGTCTGGAAAACGTTTTTGTTTTGTTTTTTTCCTGCAGATTTTTATCAATAATGAGTGGCAGGACTCTGTCAGTGGAAAGCTCTTCCCTGTCTACAACCCGGCAACTGGAGAACAGATCTGTGAGGTCCAGGAGGCAGAGAAGGTAAATACCTACACAGAACATCTCAGTGGTGGAGAAAACATTTACTCATGTAGTAGAACTATAATATGTAAATACTCAATTCTAGTGCATGCCATACAATTAAAAACCTTAACAAGTAAAATCACGAGGCGACTTAAACTACATTTTGTACTGATTATGCAGGGTGAGCTCTGTCAATGTGAGAATAAATGATGCAATTACTGCATATTTTAGTGATGGAATTCATCACAGGAGCGCTGGGATGGACTTCCAAAGCACATGTAGAAAAAGTTATAAATAATTAAACTAATAGGTAGTAGGGAATATTCCTACACATATTTTGGCTGAATACATGCATAAATAAACCCCCAAACACCCTTAGACTTATCTCAGTTGTAAATATGAAACGTTAGTTGCCTGAAAAAAATGCACTTTCATATTTTTAATCACTTGATAATAGGACGTTTTTAAAACTGAGTGTCTTGCCTTCAATTCTTTCCTCAAAAGTGAGACATAAGCAGAAGCAGAAGATGTAACAGTCCTCTCAATTATGTCAAGATGCCCTGAAGTGCTGCCCAGCAGTAAATATGCAGGCCTGTGACTGCTGTGAAGAAACATATTTCAATATTCTTTTAATGGTGATCAACTGTTTTGTTTTTTGTTTTTTTTTTACCCTGTAGGCTGATGTTGATAAAGCAGTGCAGGCGGCTCGCCTCGCCTTTTCTTTGGGCTCTGTTTGGCGGAAAATGGATGCATCTGAGAGGGGAAGACTACTGTCCAAACTGGCTGATCTGGTGGAAAGGGACAGTGTCTATCTAGCCGTAAGTGGATAAATGTTGTGATCTCAATTAATGTGGACAATGTATTTTTTTTTAATTGTTTTTCAGGGTTAATGTGTGCTTTATAATCCAGACAATGCAGTGAATTTATTCTTTAAGCATTATTTGTCTCTTTGTTTTCTTTTATGATTTTATTAATATTCTCATCTTTTTGGATTGGATTACCAACTTATCTTACGCATTTTATGTCTTTTGCAAAGCTCTCTCGGTTTCCTCTGTGTTTGAAAATACAAATATTTGCTTTGCCTTAAAGAGAACTGAGGGACTGTATTTGTAGTTTAATGTTATCTTGGTGTCACATTTCACCCATGGGTGAGTGTAAAGGATGGAATGGTTAGGAATTATGTGAAGATCACAAGGTTATATCACATATTTCTCAAACGTCTCCCTCGTCTCTCATCAGACTATTGAGTCTCTGAACAGCGGGAAGCCCTTCCTGCCCACCCTGTTTGTCGACCTCCAAGGAACTATAAAGACTCTGAGATACTTTGCTGGATATGCAGACAAGATCCACGGCACCTCCATTCCAATGGGTAAGAGCTCCTTTTTGAGTACTACAGCAGAGTATCAGTGAACTGGAGTGAAAGGCAGACTGATGATAAAGCAGGATTCTCATTTTGGAGACAAACACAAAGATGTGGATGAGGTGAAGCAGGCTGGTTATTATGAATGGGTTTAGACTTGAAGCATTTATACTCACTCATAACATGAAAAAAAAAGAAAGAAAAACAAAACAAAACTTGGATGCATGATTGAACAAGCAGTAGTGTAGTTAATAAATAAACATTTCACATTTCAGAAATGCATTGTCTGATTTTCAGGGTGTCTTGTCTATGTCAGAAACAACATGCAAAACCACGAAAAGTAGTTCTTCTTTCGTTTCTGGATTTATGCAAATTTGCTTTCATTACACGTCCTTGACATTTCTGCAAATCAGTGCATATTTACAGAGATGATGCTTTATTTGCACATTCAAACATCAAGCACCAGGAAACATGTAAGAAAGATATTTTCAGCGTGAGCAAACAGATGGTGGAGGTTCCTTGTGATATCTGTCGAGCTCTATATCTATATTTAAGATTTTCTTGAATTGTGTTTTTATTTTTCACATGCACAATTCACATTTAATTCTTAAGACTTTCAAAATTCATAACGTAAGAATTATATAATTAAATATTTAAAAGTTCAGAAAAAAAAGTGAAATCTTAAAGAAAATAAAATAATACACACACACATATATA
>JBAMYA010000018.1:10539293-10551829 GCA_037176975.1 Arrhamphus sclerolepis
ACTCCAAGTTAAATCATTGACCTTACATAAATTAATATTTATTGCCCCATTCTAACACAGTATGAGCTTAGCTATATATACTGTATATTTATTCTTTTAAATAGTCTTGAGTTCAGCTTTACAACTGATACATATTCTTGTGATCTAAAGAGGTTATGTTTTTAGAAATTTGTTTCTTTGAAATTTGTTATTGGTATTATATATGTTATCATTTGTTATTTCACACTGTGGCAATATTGAGTGTCAACATGCTTCATAAATGAAGTTGTTTGCAGCTGTTCTGAAAAAGAGAAAACCTCTCACCCTTTTCTTCCTGTATCCTGACCAATGCATCATCTTGTTTGCTGCTACATCCTAAAAGACCCAACCCTAACCCTAATACTGGAGGATTCCCCCTCAGGATTTGTTCCTTTTTTGTTCATCGAATGATTAGGCTTAGAAGTTAACAGCATTGGCAAGAGTTAGAATTTCTCACAAGCCACATATGAATATGGTACAAAATACATGTTTAGAGTCACAACATTAAAATGTGTACTTGTAGCCATTTTCTGTGGCCATGGATCTTAATTGTTACCATGTGACACACAAAAAAAAGCCCAACAGAAAACAACAGCCTAGAGATGCATTTCCATCTCAAAACAGAATAGAATTAGAATTCAATGTAATTGTCTTGGTGCAACTCCAGTTCACAATAAAGTAATTTTAGGGCACTTGATCCAAAACACACCCAAAGTTTACAAAGCTGAATGCAGTCCAGTTTATTATAATTCATGCATAATTAATTCTATTTCAATTCATAATGCAGTGCATTCAAATATAGTCTAAAATTCAAAATTCATTTTTTGCCAGTTGATTAAAAAAGCCCCCATCTTGAGTAAGTATGAGGTGACAGTGGTGAGTTTAATAACCTGGTTAACAGGACTAAAAAAAAAATCCTTCGTAATCAGACTCAGACTGGTTTCTCATCTCAGATGACAGAAATGAGAAATAGTAATAATAACATATACACATCAATGAAGCTGTCTACAACTATAAGCGATTTTGATACCAAATTTTATACTAAATAATATTTTCTGATGAAACTTTGAGGAATATATGAATGTATATATGCCAGATATAAACAGTATATGTTAAGTGGTAGCATCTCCTCTGCATTTTTGGGAGTGGATATTTGGGGAGTTAGTTCACACTAAGCAAACAGCTCAGCTGTGTGTGTGTGCAGCAGTGGTAATGGTAATTATATATAAACTTTGTATTTGTTGCCTTTAAATCTGACACTTAAATGTAAAACACGTTTGACATACTTTATGTTTGGTGAATAGTCACTGATGTTGCAACATCTGTGATATCAGTGGCTTCATTTGATAAGCTATTTATTGTTTTATCAACTTCAAAGGCAGTTTAGATATATTGATCTAGTCTCTATAAAGTCCCATCATGACAAAATATAAAGTATCAGTGACTCCTGTTGGTCCATACAGAGTACTACATAATTCATGTTGACCTAATTAACGTTAAAAATGTTTTTAGCTTTAAGCAAACATTTAACCCAAGATGGATATTTCTTAAATTACCTCCTTGTGACACAGACATTTTCCACATATGTACACATTTTCCTTTTGTCATTCTCACATGTGGCCAGCAACATGTGACTACCAAACTTTCTGTAAAAGTGCCATCAAACACAGACTTACTTTTAGTTTTATCATCTCATCCTGATTGAATGTTTATTTTGTGAGTGACCAAATATCCCCTTTTTGTTATAGCATTTTTCCTGTTGTTTCATGTTGTCTGGAGTCAATTACTGAGTGAATGAGCCAGTGCTGTCACAGACTGCCAATCCCCAGACAGTGAGTCACTGCTCTATAGTAGGAATTGTGGGGGACACAAGTGAACACAGCATCTCCTCACAGAGTAAAATCTGAGGGAAAAGTTACAGGTGGATTTTATGACCAAATCTCATCCTTTTACTGACTCATACACGTCTGTGACTCCACACGGAGGAGGTTAGCGGCCCGGCTTGTTTCCTATATCCCCAAATATACGCATGCGAACATCCCCTTAGTCAGCCACTTTGTGTTTCTGATCAAAGACAGACAAAGCACATCAAAAACAATCACGCCAAGCCAAGCTTTGGGTTGTTTTTAATGCAGCTCCAGCGCCAGCCAGCACAGAATTTGAATCTGTTTTTATCTTTTCCTTGTCACTGTATCACTTCAGACTGAGATATTGAAAGAAGATAAGTCTTTCCCATGTTGGGGGTGGGGGATTTTAGTTGGGCACTGAGATGGTATTTTTCCACTTTATCTTGTCAGTTCTCTTTGAAAAATAAAACAGGCCGTATGAGTAACAGGAAGATGAATACTTGTTCAGGGCGTAGGATTGTGAGGGAGATTTGGGGATTTTCACAGGCTTCTTATCTGTTCAGTTAATGCTGTATTTCAGGGAAATATCAGTTTAATCAGCAAATGCTTTGTACAGCTGCTCTATAATATCACAGTCTTGTAGCTTTCAGGAGGTTGAAATTGTTTCTTTTGCATATATAAATTCGAAATACAAACTTTATATTTACTAACATATTAGTAGTAAGTAAGGTGAAAAAAGCTAGACTAAAATGTCTGTATAAAGTCTAAGGTGAATGCCCACTGAGGGTTTTTTGACGCGGAAAAACTGGAAACAAAGGGTTCTGTCTTGTTTCTTTAGTGTTCTGTAGGGGAAGGGATGCCCTGCCCTATTGAGAAATCTGTTATTTATTTATTTATTAATGGGGAGGTTGGGGTCCTTTATATCTATCCACCATCCATTCATTGTAACATAGAGAAAGTATGGACTGCTTGGTGCACTTTAGTTTTACTTCATTTATCTCTATTTTTTTTTAAACAGCCTTCTGGACTTTATCTCAATCAAACAACTAAAGTTTACAAAGTGCTTTTACGATAAAATGTGGAGTAAGATAAAAATGAATAAATAATCAAAAGCACAAAAGATTAAAATCACACACATAAAAAAGGACATCAATAAAATAAATATAGTAATAAAAAACAGTTCAAATGACATTGTCAAGTTACCCAGTCAACTAAAACCTTATTTAAATAAAAGGATCCTCAGCTATTTAACAAAAAATAAATAAATCTGGCAAAGGTGAGTAGAGCAGCTGTAGTTTGTTCTTCCTTGCTGAGAATCCTTTGCATGACCAACACCCACATTCAGTCTATCATCTAAGTTTTGTAGTGGCATTAAATATATATCTATATATTTACGCTAACATTTCTTGTTCTCCACCACACATGGATTTTCTTTACATTTCTTGTATTATGTTTCTTTCATGTTTCGTGTCTTAATTCCTTTATGAGCCATTTGTGGCAAAGAGAAACCTCAAATTTTATTTGTGAACATTTGTCTTTTGTGTGGATTAAGCAAATGCAAAGGTTAATTAGTGACCTTTAAAGGTTCCAGTTGTTGGATTGTATGACCTTTAGGTACAGATAAATGTCTTGATGCTAGACTAAGTTAGTCCACTGCTGGTTGCAGCCACAAATCGGGATTGGTATAATCCCACTTCAAGCTGCTGGCAAAGAGGGAAATATATCAAAAAATGAAAATCTAGTTCTATCTACAAATACCTGTAGCCATATTTCCACGATAACTAGGAATTTTGCAAACTCTGTGCATATATTTTTAAATTTTATTTTTGTCCCTGTTGCTTTCCATCCATGTATCCATGGTAATTAAACATGAGATAGTCTGAATTACTTTTTAAAATTTTTTACTTGCACAGTGGTAAGTAAATGAAGGTTTCTTAACTTAAATCTGTAAAACAAAATCATGGGGCCTGAAAATGAATTACACACGTAATCCTCTTGAGCAACAGAAGATTTTTCCCCAAATCTTATCAGTAATGCTGCTCTGTATTATTTATTGCTCATTTTGGTTATATAATATAATCAATCTTGATAAGGAGTGAAGGGGAAATAGGGATAATAAGAAGATAAGGAAAAGCCACAGGCAAATCCCTGTCATTTTCCATATCAGCACACAGGACCCGTTTCATACCAGACATAAAGTCTCAGTTGCTTCAATCACAGGACACCACCCACACACCTTGTGGTCGCCTCTTCCTGCCTTCCACTACATATCAGATGCTGTTCCAGGCTGAAACATTTTGTTTTCCTGTTACAGTTTCCAAAAACATGTAATGGATATTCATTCTATGTGTATACAGAGTTCATGTTTCAGCTGGCCTGCCAGTGCATTCCTTGTTTGGAGCTAAGCAACCTCTTTAAGATATTTTATGGCTCCAGCTGATTTAATGATCTGGCTGAATGCCTGTATCATTGAGTAAATCTCAGATTTTTTTTGTTTTTCCTCTGCTAGGTAGGCAAGCTGATCCAAGAAGCGGCGGGAAAGAGTAACCTGAAGAGAGTTACACTGGAGCTGGGAGGAAAGAATCCCAACATCATATTTGCAGATGCAGATTGTAAGTTTTCAAATAATGTCTTTTTTTTTTTTTTTTGCAACTTTTCTTGCCTGTCACCCCCGCTAGGTGCTCTGCCATTTTAAATATTGGTGTTGTTACTTATTCTTAGGGCCTTCAATGTGTCATTTAAATTCACTCCCAGACTGAAATCTTAAGATCCTCAAAAGTTTACTGTTGCTATGAAAACCTCTGGATGGATGCTTGTCTTATGGCTCACCACATTGGGGATGAGGGGGGGGGGGGGGGGGGTGAAGGCTTTCAAATGCTTTCAACAGCAGTAAGAGGTGCTCACTAAGGCCTGTAAATCAGGAGAATGGACCCTGACTCAGTCGGGTGCTTCAGCCGAGACCCATAAATCACAGGGGTGCGTTAACCCTTTGTGTGCAACAGCAGGACCCTGTCTCTCAGGTGTTAGGTATCAGATTTGCAACGGAAAGCTTCAGTAAAACCACACACAGAACTTTTTCTAATCAGATGAATGTTTTTGTGCTTATGCAGATTAAGTTAACATTAAGTTTTGAATTATTTTGCTTTAAACACACCAACTGAAGCTTTTATGCTTAGTAGTTAGCATTAAAATGTATTCTGCTCAGCATTTTTATTTTTAAACATAGGATTAGCTCAAGCTTTAATGGATTGGCTCAATTCTGATTCTTGAAATCTCCTTTGTTTTCCACAGTGGATCTCGCCGTGGAGCAGGCCCACCAGGGTGTGTTTTTCAACGCAGGCCAGTGCTGCACAGCAGGTTCTCGCATCTATGTGGAGGAGCCCATATATGATGAGTTTGTCCGGAGGAGTGTGGAGCGAGCCAAGAGGAGGATAGTTGGCAGTCCTTTTGACCCCACAACTGAGCAGGGCCCACAGGTGAGGTGAACGATCTGTTCACTGCTGCATTCGTGTTCGCTTGTTGTATCTTTGTATTATTGTTTGCTCTTCATGCTTTCCTTCTTATCTGTCCAGATCAGCCGCGAGCAGCAGAATCGTGTGTTGGAGTACATCCAGAGCGGCATCAGTGAAGGAGCAAAGCTGGAGTGTGGAGGCAAAGCTGCAGGCTTGAAAGGGTTCTTTATTGAGCCCACAGTTTTCTCTAATGTGAGGGATAACATGCGCATCGCCAGAGAGGAGGTATGACTTTAAAGAGTGGGAATTTTGGTATGCATTTCCAACACAACTAATGTAATTATACCTGTATGAGAAGCAGAGGTGGAATGTGCAATTGTCAAAATTGCTTTATTCACATCAAAGTCTTGGACACACAGCAAAATATGTCAGAAGCAACAGAACTCATTATGCAGAGAGTAAAAACTGGTATAGTGGTGACCTGTGTTTAATATTCAATGATAATGTGGATCTCATTTTAACCAACAAAAAAGAGTATATATTGGATGAGAAGAGAATTAAAAAAAAGAACTTTGTGAATGAACAAAAAAGGGAGAAATAAAAGAATGAATGTGGAAATTTCAAATATATGTTTAATTTAACTTATGCAGTGTCATGAAAAAAGCATGAAACAAAGTGTTATATAGATATATATTCTTAATATATAATGTTACTACTTTTTACCTGTTTTTGTATCACCAATTTTTCCTTCTTGTTTTGTTGCACTAAAGTTTATACAGTTTTTTTTTTTTTTTCTTATCCCACAATTTTGTTACCCTTTTTTATCACCCAGTGCTCACTACCTTTCCTTCTTGTTTTGTTGCACTAAAGTTTATATAGTTTATATTTACATAAAGTTATTTCATACAGTTGTTTACGTGCAGTTGTTTTCACAAACAGTCCCTTTCATTATGATGTTGATCTGTCTCATTCCATCTAAATGTTGTTTCTTGTTCTCCACTGTGTGCCCTTAATTGCCCCCTGGGGACAAGTACTTATAATGAAGCACCACTAACCAGAAGAAGATGCCTCTAGGGTCCTTTTTTATACAACTGTACATATACTGTATCTGTACATACATGAATCATTTATTTATGCATATTTGGATGTTTACAAAGTTGAAATAACTTTGGTTTATCTGTAGGGACCACATTCACACTATCACTTAAGTGGAAGGACATTATTTAGTTTTGTCAGAGGCAATTCATTTTGATATAGCTCTAGTGGCCCCTGTGCTAACAATTACTTCCCATTTTGCTGCAAACACATATTCTGTTCTAACTTAAAACTGTTTTGATTAAAGCTGTTGTGTGTGTGCCTGCCTTCTCATGTATTTGCAGATTTTTGGACCAGTGCAGCAGATCATGAAGTTCAAAACTATTGAAGAAGTGATAGAGAGAGCCAACAACACAGAATATGGTTTGGTTGCTGCTGTATTCACCAACGACATCAACAAAGCCATGAGCATTTCCACAGCCATGCAGGCCGGCACTGTCTGGTGAGCTCCAGCTGCTGTCTTTCCTTTACTGCACTCAGCAATAGTGCTTCATGTGGGATGTATCAAGCACTTCCAAAAACTGTAAACTGGCAAGGTGCCACTTAGCTATCATTACACACACTGCAAAAAATGTTCCTTCTTTTTTTCTCCCCCCAATTTGTTCCCATAACTCAGACATCTGAGATGTTGAAACATCAGAAGCAGCGAGCCGGTGCAGTGCAACAGCTCAAACTATAAACTGTAAATGTAAATGAGCACCTGATTTTATTATTTGTTTGAATAAAATGGTCATGAATTGTCACTTGTTGAATTAAATCTGATGTTTTGTTTCGTGCGCAGTTAATTATGTACAGATGATTCTGAGTATGGGCAGAAGTATAGCTAACAGAAACCCTTTGGCACTTTTCAGACATCTTTAGCAGAACAAACATGTTACCAATCTTTATCCTACTACCATCCATCATCACATATACAGAACATGCACTGTTACATTAATATTCTTCAAAACACGTTGACTCTAAAACCCTTAATTCTCCACATTTTTAACTTTGTTCTTAACACATTCAAAACTAATTCAATTCCACAAACTTCATATTTTCTCTCTGTGAAATATTATTAGCAACTTTGTTAGTAATTCTCATGTTTCTTCTCTCCAAACCTTCCCTTCTTCTGTTTCTGGTTCATTTTCTCAGTAGTTGTTCCCATGCTGCTGTCAAGTAATAAATGTACAAATAGCCTGACAATGTTCAGCTGTGCTTGCTAAACAGCAACAGAATTATATGATCAAGTTCAGAGGGTTACAAAAATAGCAGTGATTATAGCAGTACATTTTTACATCTTCCTAAATGCATCTTAAGTTACGCCAAACTTTGTATTAAGCCACAGGAATCAAAGGCATGCGAGTGATCAATGTTTTGTGTATTTCCCAGGATAAACTGCTTCAATGCTCTGAGCACACAGTGTCCATTTGGGGGATACAAAATGTCTGGCAATGGACGTGAATTGTGAGTACCACTTGGCTCTCTGCCCACTGAATATAAGCACATTAACCACAATATCACTACTTTGTGTTTTGAAATACTACTTCCCAAAGTTGCTTAACATGTCATAGATCATTATCTGGGAGGGTATTGCAATATTTTAGCTTCAAGAGTCTCCAGCAGTGCGTATATCATATTTAATCGCTGTTGTCAACATGACAATTTCAACAAAATGATCAGGATTGTTACTATTTCCTGTTTCAGGGGAGAAAGCGGCCTGAAGGAGTACACAGAAATTAAGACCATCACGATGAAGATGGTCACCAAGAACTCTTAAGGCAGCTACACGTTTCTGAGAGAAGGCAGTGTCTTCCTTATCCCCGCCTCAGCAAACCACAGCAACCATCAAAACTGGCTATCCCCATAGTACTACAGGCTGTTCTCCTTCACTACCTGTTGTCCCTTTGTCAACTCAGCCCAGCAGTCAGCCTTTTCCTGTCCAGTTTTCTCCAGGTCTCAACTGGCAACCACTGAACGAGCACCCACTCTGTATACCTCCTCCACTAAATACACAGAAGCACTCAGAGATGATGAGGCAGGCTGCTCCCGATATCAACACCCTTCCCATCCACTACCACCCGATCCTCTCCCCAAATGCTGGATGCTCAGAGACTCAGTTGCCGCACTTGCAATAAGCCCTTTTCTAGCTACTTAACATGTTTTGGGAGCCAGTTTTTCCTTGTACTGTGCGGTATGATTGTCAAAACCTCATGTGTCATTGTCTTGGTAGAACTTAAGCGAGCGAGTCAGCTCATTCAAGACCACTGATGTTGTCAGCCTCAGACATGAATGGATGAAATGTTAATTCAGAATTAAAATTGATTTCTAATTGTCTGTGTTTATATTTTAGCTCCTATGACCTAACACTGTATGTAAACCTTTGACCGCCATGAACGTGAAAGATTTTAAACTCTTAAAGCATTTTACTCTCACCTGCTAAAAGAGGAGTAGATGTATTTTAAACTTTATATAACTGATTTTCATTGATGTCCATCTATGTTAATGTTTATGTTTATACAATCATATGCTATAAAATTATAAAATGACTGTAGTTTTTTTTTTCAGTAAAACATTTTTGTTCTCTTGATAATGTTTGAGTGTTCACTACATCATTAGGGTTAAGCATCCACACTCCATCTGCCTTTGCAGAAGGGCTCACTATTTCTTTTCTATTACAGGTGCACAAACATCCTTTTCCCAATATTCTAGCCCTAGATATATACATTATCCAGACCTCATTTGGAAAACTGTATGCAATAATACATTTGGCATGTCATGTAAGTAAAACTGTCATGTGACTCAGTCTGACTACACTGAGTATACGTCAGCAATGACAAAATGTACCATATGGCCTTAGCAAACAGAAAAACCCCGCGTTCACTGTCCCGCAGCAACAGACAACTGCTTCTGTACAGTCTGGCTCTCAGCGGGGGGTCGTCCCACTCCAACTCTCCATCTGGCTTTGGGGTGACCTCCCCACTCTGACAATCCCACATCTTCAAACATTTGTTTAAATAGGCCCAACAGTGGCCAAGAAAACTACTGAAATGGAAAAACCACTGGTCTGATCGAAAACAAATTACACCGACTCTAGAGGACAACATGACTGTTTTTCATAATACGTGCCCCTCTCATGCAGTTAAGCCAAAGTGGTCAAGAACGCTGTATAGAAAATGAGGACACTTTCACATTCAGAATAGAGGCTTGAAAGAAAAACTGGACAGTTTATGAACTTCTCATAAAATTTATCTCATAGAATTTTTTTTTTTTTTAAAAAGCCTCCGTAACAAATTGTGACTCTCAACCACACCAAAAGGATAAATACCGTATCAGTAATGCAAATTAAACAAGGTATTGTTTTATGTGGAGAAAATAAATCCACACAAATTACTTGACATACTATAAGATATTACTTTTCAGTTGAAAAAATATTAAATAACTTGAGAGTATTTAGTCAATCAATGCTGCTTTGATGCAACATATGTTTAAATAATGTTGCCTAAAGTAGGTAACAGGTTTACAATAACTACAATATATGCACGTTCAACAGTGTTAACACAAGTTAACACACATTTTCTAGGTTTCAAGGCAATATGGATAGATGCAATATGATTTTAAAGGAAAGTTGCATTAAGGTCATGCTGAAATTTGAAGCCCCGAGTCATTTGTGGTTACGGCTACATAGGAGGCAGCATCTTATTAAATGAAAAATATGAAAATTGTTATGGAAAATACTATGAGAAATATTTGCAGAGTCAGTGACTGTAATTTTAATGAAATCGGAGAAGATGTAATTTAAAGGACGTCTGTAAAAATATTTTTAAAGGACATAATCTTTGATCATTTCAATTGTGCTAAAACAAACAAAAGTTGCTTGTAAATTTCCAGTGTTCCTCATAGTTCTCCCATCCATTCTGTCAGCTCCACCTACTGGACAGGTAGATTCATTACTACCTCAAGGTTAGAAGCCTTTTTTTGTTAATCACAGAAGACGCTTGACCTGTCACAATTAATTAGAAAAGCAATTAGAAAAGTCATTGTGTTTCAGAGTTTTAGTGCTAATGCTACTGTTGATGAATAATAATTAAACATGCATAAAGCTAATAATTAAACACCCATGTTTAATAGGTCAATAATGTAAATGAAAGTCATGCAGTACAACTTTGAATGGGCCAAATACAGCACACTCAGAACCATGGGTGCTTTCCTTTATGTTGGCTCTTTTAGAGTCTGTGGGATGACAGTCCTGACCTTTGGAAAGGGAGAAGGGCATCAACAATCAACCTATAAAAGGTATCAATTTTTTTTATATCCACCTCATCATGTTCAGGGTCATAAAGGTCATGGGAGCTTGTCCATTTGTCACTGGATGAGAGGTGGGGTACACCCTCGACAGGTCCCTGGTCCATAACTGGCCCACACAGAGGCGAACAAACGAACAGCCATGCACGCCCACAGCCACTTCAATGGACAAGTCTAGAATACTTGAATTAAACTTAAGATGCTCAAACACAATACAATTTTTTTTTTTTTTTTTTACCTTGGCCAGAATCTGGAGTGCCTGGAGAAACCCCATGCAAAACGAAAAACTCCAAACAGAAAGGTTACAGCTGGTATTTGAATTTTTTTTCTTGTGAGGTGACACAGTGTTAACTAGCTCATTATTATGATGTCCAAACAGCAAAATAAACTTGTTAAGGATACAAAATGGCAATTAAAAAAAAAAGAAAAGCAAAAGCAAATAAAAGAAAAAGTACTGTCGTTTGGAAAAAGCAAGGCTCCTTACTTAATTATATGAGCTTTTCTTGTGACCAAAAGCACATAATTCAGTGCCACGTTTAATAAAAGAGAAGCGAGGACATGACCATAGAGATGTGCTAAACAGCAGAAACATCTGGTTGGTCTGGTTGGTTTTCCTGTTCAAGATGAACGGCTATAATGACAGTTCACTTGAGCTTTTCTTCTGCCAACAAATTCAAATTATCAGGAAACAGTTTCCCACAATTCCCTTCTCAGCAGGAATCCGTAACCTTTCCAAAATGAAGGTGAAAAAGTGATCTCCTTATTGCAGTACTCTGTTAACACAACAGGGAATGTCAGTGCAGACCACGGATACACACTCTGAAATTAAAAGTATATCCATGACCCCACTGGTGTTATGGCTCATTTAACTTGGCAAACATTAGTAGGTAAAGAACTTTAATATTATACATATATAACATCAGTAGGATTCAAAAAATGTTATTAAACCTTTTTAAGTTTCTAAGTTTTTAAGTTTCTGTCACTAAGAAGACTGAAAGTAAGCTTGTATGAGAAAGGAAAGAAGACCTGACTTTTGTCATGTCAAGTACCCTTTAAAATACTTTATTTTTTTTAGAGTGTGCAAGAATAACCCTAAAGTCAAGGACATCAACTTGGAAACCAACCACATACTGACTGGGACATTCACCCTTTGACCAGATGTGCGCTTATCCTTCAAAAGCCTTGTTTATGGCTTCTGTTAATATTCCAGCAAGATAGAGCTGCTTTTTCTATTTATTCATGATAGTTTCTCACACTCAGCGATGTCTTCCAGTGTCTGGCTGGTAAATGATGTCTGGGGTTTTACATTTTTCTCTGAAATCACTTTCTTCAGAGACAAAGTGTTGGATAGTGATTGCATTGTTGCACTAAATGTGCATGTGTGTCGGGGTCTCTGTGTGTAACAGGTCTGAATCGTCTTACTAAAAAGCTGTGCAAGCTTTTCTGCTCATGCTTCTCATTCCTGCGTCGCATAAGTCTACTGCATAAGGCACATAGAGTGAACAGATCTGGGAAGCAAAGACTCCACCACACAGTGATTCTGGGGCAAGTTAATACCACACGAGAGTGAAGGTGATATGACTGCTTTATCTTAATAAAATCCATCTAAATCTTTGTCTGAAATTAGTTACTTTTATGTCAAAGATCACAAATGACCTTGATGATGGTAAGGCAGGCACTTTTCTGTAACATTCAGTGACTGTCTCCTCAGCATCCAGTGGCTCACCATAGTTATTAAAAAGTTGTTTAAAAAAAACAACAACAAAAAAAAAACAAAGAAAAGAAAAACACTGAGAAATGTTCCAGAGCTCTTAGATGTGGTGGGAAAATTGTCTGGGAG
>JBAMYA010000018.1:10557139-10581938 GCA_037176975.1 Arrhamphus sclerolepis
GACTTAGAAAAAAATAAAAGGTTTTGCCAGATTATGACACTAACCATTAATATATAGGCAGACAGTTGCTAAAAGGAAAAAAAAGAAAGAAAAACAATGGAAATTAATATTTGAATCAAGCATTTTTCAAAAGTTCTCCTATGATTTTTTCATGCTGAAGAATGAGTGAATAATTGAATGAAACTGAGGACCTGAAAACATCTAAAATGCCTAAAAGGGTCCTTCTACCATGTGTATACTGATAATTAAAATACATATTTACACACCTGGACACATGTTTTGGGTCTTCTTTTTACAGTACAGCTTTACCTTCAAATGTGACGCTTATTGGTAGGAATCGTGCCTTTACAGGCCAATAGATTTAACTGCAAACAAATTGGACTCATTCCTTGCAAACTTTCAGACATGAAACCTCTGTTATCTTTGTAAACTGGCTTTACGTTCCAATAAACCTTACAGAGCATTTAAACACTCACATGTAATATGTTCAGACTCTCGTGAGCCTGGTTCTGAATTTGAAGGAAAATTGCTGCTTAAAATGTTTTTTCCCCCTCTTCTTTGATGCCTTAGATTGTAATTTGTTCTTGTAGCCTATTTTAGAAATATGAGCCAAATACTAAAATAAAGTACACACAAAGAGAAAAAAAAAAGAAAAGAAAAGCACCTTGTGCGATTTTTTTTTTCTCTGTCATAATGAAAGCCAGATGTGACTGGGACCATGGAAACAGGTGATGATAGCATTACACTGGGATTGCAAACAGATGTAGAGAAGCTTGAACCTATTCTTGTGTCACTGCCGGGGTCATAAATAAAGATTTTTTTTTTTTTTCCTGCGATGAAATGAATTTGGTAGAAATAACACTACAGCAACTTGAATTGCTGTGTAAACAAAATTAAGCCTTATTAAGCGATGAAAAACAAAACAAAACTTTTGTCATTGTGAAGCAGGGTGGCTGTAGCTGTACATTTGTATTTCTAAAAAGCACTGTGAGAATAGTTATGAGCTGATTTTTGCAGCAATAGAGTTCTTGCTTTTTCACCAAATTGGACCCTACAGCTTCTCTTTTTTTCCAGGCCTTAGTAAATATGCAGGACCCAGATCTGTTTCCCTTCAGGTGAAAATATCGCTGTCTCTGGCAATCAACACTGATGAAGCTGTTGTCTGTGCTGTCAACAAAGACAGAGGAAAGCCACTGTATGTGTTGGACTGGCCTCGGTGAGGAAGAGGACACTGTGCAGAGCTGAGCTGAATGGCAGGCTTGAACCCCCCCCAGATGGTTATTTAGTAAGCAATTACTCCACATAGGACTGAGAGAAGCAATGACTGCCCCACCCAACCCTGCCCCCCATTCTCTAAAGAATACCAGCAAGACTGTTAATCTTGTGACCTTGTCTCAAAAAGTGACATTTTCATGTTAAGTACTCAAATCTGCTCTTTAGGGACCTCAGGAGTGGCCATAGACGAAACATAAATTTGAAAGTCATGCCTTTCTACATCACATGCACATTGTGCCTTTGATTGATTGAGTCACAGGTTTTAAATCAAATCATTTGCACATTTTAGTTTTGAAGGTCTAATATGCAACACTGGAAATCCACTGGTTGTTGCACAGCAGAAGGAAAATCTCATTACTTTCTCCCAACAAAATGAATGTACAACAAGAGCATGGAACATGCATTTCTGACTGGGTCCCCCAAACAAAACAGCTAAGCGAAGATTATAATGTTTAAGCTTGAAACTAGAAGTTTACATATACTGCATAAAATCATACATAAGCTTTTTCTCACTGTCAGACTAAGCTTTTCCTGTTTTAGGTCAGTTACCAAAAATATTTCTTTTTGCACCTGTGCATGTATTTTACGGTACACCTCAAATTTCCTTACGTGACATCACGGAAAAATCAAAAGAAATCAGCCAAGATATCAGGAAGACAACTGTGGACCTCCACAAGTCTGGTTCATCTCTGATTACCATTTCCAGATGGCTGAAGGTGCCACATTCATCTGTTCTAACAATTACACGTATTAAGTATAAACACCATGGTAATGTCCAGCCATCATACTGCTCAGGAAGGAGACGGCTTCTGTGACCCAGAGATTAACATGCTTTGGTGCGAAATGCTTGTCTCAACCCCAGAACAAAACCAAAACACATTGTAAAGATGTTGGCTGAAGCTGGTGTCATCACCCACAGTGAAAACAGTCTTGTGCAGACATGGGCTGAAAGGCCACTCAGCAAGGAAGAGCCATTACTCCAAAAGAAACATAAAAAAGCCAGATTACAGTTTGCAAACACACACAGGCAAAAAGACCCTAATTTTTGGCGACATGTCCTTTGGTCTGATTAAACTAAAAAATTAACTCTTTGGCCATAATGACCATCATTACATTTGGAGGAAAAAAGAGGGGAGCTTGAAAGCCTGAGAACACCATCCTACCTGTGAAGTACGGGGGTGGTAGCATCATGTTGTGAAAATAGACAGTATCATGAGGAAAGATCTGAAACAACATCTCAAGATATCAGTGAGGAAGTTAAAGTTTGGACTCAAAAAAGTATTCCAAATGAACAATGACCCTAAGCATATCACCAAATTAGTTACAATGTAGGTTAAGCCTACAAACCATACTCAGCTAAAGCAGGTCTGTCAGTAGGAATGGACCAACACTCTTGTCTCTCATTATTCTGGCATTCAGCAAATAACTTTGGTAAATCCTAACTGATCTAAGTCAGTAAAGGTTTACTTTGATTAAATGTCAGTAAGTGAGAAAAAAAAAGTCTTTTTATACAGTGTTTGTAAACTTCTGGTTTCAGCTGTATTTTCGGGAATATCTGTGAGAAATGCATCATTACCTTTCCAATTACATGTTGATATTTTGTGTTTCACTCAAGTGAAAATAATTCCATTGCAAAGATTTAATCTATAAAGACTTATTGTGCAATTGCAAATCAGGAAATTTAGGACAGTTTAAAAACAAAACAGCAATTTTTACACTGACTAATCCAAGAATTGATACTAGCATATTTATTGCTTTGTCACATTGACAGTGCTCACAGAACAAGAAAAGCATTCTTGCATTGAGGCTGACAAGCTTTCTGCAAATGTCTTTTAACTGTATGTGTCTGATCACAACCTATTTTTCCACTGTGATGATCCATCCCAGATGCCTCCGAGCTCAGAGGTGATGATTTTGCTTCTCGATGTGGTTAAGTGGAATTTATAAATGTATGTATTATAGTGCTTAAACGTTTTCAACAGTATCTCCTTGGCTGTCAATAACTGGTTATATCAGTTATTGATGAGTGATGAAACATCGCTATCTGAAGGACAGGAAATTAGAGTGGTCAGTCCAACTTGACCGTTTACACAGTTCCTTCAATAGTTTGATGATACTGTGCACTTTAGAACAATAAACAAGGCAAAATCAAATCCCTTCTACTCTTATTTGAAAAACATATAATTAGCTGACACCATTTGTTTTACATAATTATATTTTTCTTTCCTGTACAGGGCTCCTTTTTAGCACTATATACCTGCTGCTCTTTATCAGAAAAAAACTTGTTCTTATTGACAAATCAAATTGACAATTAAAAAAAAACATGCAAAAGAAATACATATGTTTGGTTTGGACTGTCCGAAAAGCAAAGATATCCATCCACCCATCCATTGTCTATACCTGCTATTTCCTGTTCAGGGTCACGGGGGTCTGTTGGAGCCTATCCCAGCTCACTTTGGGCAAAAGGCAGGGGTACACCCTGGACAGGTCGCCAGTCCATTGCAGAGCCACATGTAGACAAACAACCATTCACACCTAGGGACAATTTAGGAACACCAATTAACCTATCAAGCATGTTTTTGGACTGTGGGAGGAAGCTGGAGTACCTGGTGAGAACCAAGCAAGCATGGGGAGAACATGCAAACTCCACACAGAAAGGCCCCTGTGGAGGCTTGAACAAGGAACCTTCTTGCTGTGAGGCAACAGTGCTGACCACTAAGCCACTGTGCTGCCCAAAAGCAAAGATTGTGAAGTCAAAATCAATATAAGAATCAATGCATTTGATCTATTTTATCTTTTCCTTTGCATATCGTCCCAACTTTTTCCTGATTTTGAGATACAATGTGATGCAACAATCACCCGTCCACTACTGTGCTCAACAGCCGGTGCTATGATGATATTTGTGCTAATATGCTGTATTTGGTCTTTGCCTGTCGTCGTGTTGTGCATTATAGAGCTCATCTATCTAAAGGCTCCTTAAGGTTTGTTGTTTGTTTAAATGCATCTTTGCCAAACTAAGCTGTGCTGCAACATTATTTTTAGAGAAAGGGATGTTTCCTGACACCCCTTCTAGACCATTATACTTGATCCGTCTTTCTAATTGTACTGCACTCTTAGGAAGATTGGCAACTGCCTTGAACGTTTTTAGTCTAAATTTCTTTCTCAATATAGACAGACTCTTAACTGTTTGGAAGGGGTTTTGAAACTCTTCCCAGATTAAATGGGCAGGCCTGCTCTTAACGCCATGTCTGTAAATACAGTAGCACTGAAACCCTGACACACAGAAACTCAGTACACTAAAAACTAGGGGTGTGAATGATCCAATAACATCTAGACAAAATGAAAACATTGTTCAGACATCCATTTATGTAATTGCTAAGTGGTATTTTGTTCTCTCTTTTTCTCAAAGGAACGGATTGTTTGTGATTTAACTTTATAGCGGAACCCTGAAATTAAAAAATGTGAAATGATATTTTAGTTTCTTTCTGTGATTTGATGTGAATTCCAGCAGCTTTTTTCAGTCTACACGATAGACTACCATATCAATCGCTACCTCCTGAATCAAATCAAAATCATATGTTGACATACATTGTGATATCAACAGTTATTGAACGGTCATCCAGTTTATCGATGTCATATTGTTATTGAACTTGTGACTTACACACCTACTAAAAGTGTGTGACATCATCAGTCATTAAAGTGGCACTTTGACATACAACATTTAAAAAAAAATCTAACAAACTTAAAAAAAATCAATTTATGTTTTCTTGCAGAAATTCAGAACACAACTTTCATGAAAATTATGTTAAAGCATCTTTAAAAGCGAGAGAGAAAGAAAAAACCTGTGCTCTCACAAAATTGTTATTGAGTTACTTGAAAATTAGAACTGATAGAATACATTTTCACATAAATTTTGAAATCTTGTATGGGGCCTAAAACATCTGTTCTCATGAAGGATGTTTGCTCTTCCTGAGCAAGAATATTTGATAGAACCTGTCTAGTAACTACTGACAGTCTTAATTCATATGAAAGCAGTAAGGATTTATTCTGTCACACAACACTTTTGCATCCTCGTTTAAATTTTGTTACATGAATAATAATTATCTTAAGCTGTATTTATCACATTAAATGACCTAATAAATCTCTTTTTTTTTAATTGTATGCAGTTACATAAAACATCAGAAATGAAATATGATGTACTTTGTTCCACATGACTGTACACATCTGCACACAGGAAACATAACTGACAAATGTACTGAAATGTGGCAGTGAATTTATCTGGTGTTTTAAAACTTATTAAAAATGTGGCTTAATCAGGACAGTCATGTCACAACAACATGTGTTTCAGTGACTGAGGTTTTTTTTTCTGAATTTGAAGTAATTTTTAAGAGTGAAAAGGATCTTATCTTTGGCATTTTCCAGACTATTCCCACAGCTACCACAAGAGAGCACAGCTGGCTGACACTCCCACTCACCGCTGAACCTCCCCTGTGTCACACACAGGTGTAAAAGCCCAGGCCTTTAGCACAGATTCATGCTCTCACAGCATCAACCAGCCACCCCAAATGGGGCCTCCCGTTCAACCATTTGGGCAAGAGGACCACAATAATGGACGCTTAAGAGAGCGACACCTTGGCCCAGCATGCTGCCACTTGACAATGTGACAAATACTGAGCCCTTAAATCATTAAATTACAGGGTAAAATGATTTATTGGCCCCTGCATCAGACAGAGTTATCAAGGGAGCATTAAAGATGCTCTCTGTTTTAGATTTCACACATACTGTAATGTGTTTATGCAGCTGGATAGTTTTATTGGAGCAATTGAATTAAGCAGTGGTAAGTAAGCTGAAGTACCATGCTCAAGGGTACACTAGAAATGCCACACCTGTCAAACTATGAAACGTTATGTCCCTGCTGAAAGTAAATTATTTTTACTTAACATAAAAGTTGGTCTGTCAGATTTATATTCCAGTTTCCTGAATTTACTATAGTTTTGAAAAGAAATCTGGGGATTTCTTTATAAGGTTTTAAACATTTACCACAGTTCTCTTGGATCCTACATGGCCTGTTACACAAACTTATTTTACTCTTGAGTTTTGCCTCCTTCCGGGGCTGTAGATTACCTGCTACTATGGTTAAAGGCAAAGCTTAGTGGTTCACTGCTGAAGAAGATCAGCTCATTTCATTTAGCACACAGCACAGCGTACTGGGAGTAGAGCTTGTCTTGGAAGATCAACGTCTTCTCTTTTGTTGCATCAGTCATGCAGCTTCTTTGTCACACAATGGTGTTGGGGAGCTTGGTGGGGTGGTGGGGCCCTAGACTGGAAAGCACAGAGGACCACCTGACCACCTACTGGTGCCCGGGAAAGCAGACACACACACACTGCTGATTGTGTCTTTATTTGTACGCTGACAGCAGATTTGTCTGAAAGTTTCTTTATTTCACATCCTCACACTATTGAGCAAGTTAACATGCTTTATTCTACGTTGACGTACAAAACCACATCCACTATAAGGTGTAATAGGCTCTAGCATGTCCCGCCTCGCTGCTCCCTGCTTAGGGGATTATTTCAAACACTAACGTACAGACTTCTCTCTAAGTTTTGTTTGAAAAGTTAAAGCTGTTATCCATTATTAAGTCTGCATGTTCATTAAATGTACTTTTTCCATTTGTAAAACTATCCACCCTCATACTGTATTTCCATCCAACTCATCTGGCATGTTATTGTAATTTGTGAATGTTTTGTGGGTGGGTAATATATGTCAGATAGAACCACTGTGGGTGTAGAAGTTTTACATTGATTTGTTTGCACTTGGGATATTCATGACTCACGTTATCTCTGCAGCGGTGAATAACATTAAAACAATTTTTCAGGTGCAAAGCAGAAACTTTGGAACTAAGAAATGAACTCACCAATTCTAATGAATAGTTTTTTGTGCTTTTGTGTTGTTGTTTTTTTCTAAATTGCTTAAGACTCCCAGCTTCCCACATTTCTGCAGCTGTGGTGATACAAAAACCAAAGGGTGTATTATGTTTGCCTTTCACTCATTGCCCAGTTAACATGAGAAGAAGAGAGACCAAACTTAAAGGGGCAACTGTTCATTCTCATTAAAAGAAGGTTGCTAAGACAAGATAGAGAAACAAAATAAACATCCACCAGTCGCACCATTCTTCATGCAGAACAAGAATGCAGAAGTTGTGGGGGCTGATGGGATCCAGGGGTCTGTTCGTGATGACACTCATGCTCAGTTTTCTCTGCAGCTTCTCAGCCTTGACAAAGTCCAGCATCAGTGGATTTTTTTTCTCCCTTGCTGACACACACACACACACACACACACGCACACACTCACACTCAGGCCATTTGTCTTCTTAAGTACTTGCTAAACGCAACAAGCTGATTATCAGGAAAAGAGTGATTTCCATTTTTTTTTCTTTTTTTGCAGAACACAAAAGTTTTAAAAGGAAACACTTTGGCTTGAGGAGTTCTCAGCCAACTTCAAGAAAGTGTGAAAGTTTATCAGCGTTAATGATCCAGCCGCAGAATCAAAAAACTGCTGAGTTTAGTTTTAGTTTTGAAACTCTATAAATAACAGGTGGCGGAACTTGAGTTAGATAAATTAAAGCTCTTTTTTTTATTCCTTACAATGCTTAAAGACATTAGCAATGTATCAGAGTCCATTGCAGTTAAAACAAGGCTCCCAAAGACCCCTCCTCCCCTCCCTTTTTTTTTGTGAATTTATTCACAATTGCCAGCGTTGCTCTTTTTGCAGGTCTCCAAAAGACTGGCTATACACTGTCTACACGCATTACTCCCATAGTCTGTTGAAGGCTGATCCTGTCACCCACATCTTTCCTGCAGCCGGGCCACCCAGCCTGGAAGTGGCTCCAACATGTCATCCCTCTGTGTGGTCCTTCACAAAATAGAAGCAGAGAGACAGAGGACAGCATAACGATGCCAACTAAGAGAGAGATGTTTTAAAATATGACAGTGTCATCTCTGGGAATGGAGTTTAGAGAGAAAGGGAAGGCGAAAAAAAGGAACTGAATAAAAGATGAGTCTCTTCTAAGTTTAGATGCAGCAAGGTGATTTTCAGTCTTTTAAATGCCAATTCAGAAGAAATTATACGTTTCTTTGGGGGGTGTTTAATTTATTTTTACTTTCCCTTATAAATTTAAACCAGATATGAGTATTACCGTCCACCCTTTGAACATTTCCAAAAGCATGGACAAGTAAACTGTCCAAAAAAATACAATGTTAGAAGCACAACAGAAAAACATTAACTTATATGTGCTAGTGAAATAAGTCATCACATTTTGCTTTTAAGCCAAGGAGAGGCAACTGAAAAGTTATGCTCCAATAAAAATTTGTAATGGCTTGCTCCTAAATGCCAAAAACAGCAACCAATGGCTCTTATGCAATTGTTATTAATCATGACTTTACTGTTATTCTGAGCCAAAGAATAACAAAAAAATCCTCTAAAAGTTTACAATTTCTATCAGAGAATAAATAGAACACGTAACAACAGATTTACAATTTACAATCGCTAATTGTCTCAAAACACAGAGGTTTTTTTTTTAGCGGTCCAGTGAATTTTCTGGTCTTTTATTGTTAATTCTAGTTGATATACGAGTCAGCTGATGGATATTAAATAACCTTCACAGCCATCAGGCTCATTTGGGATTTACAAGATAAAAATCACTAGGGTGCATGATAAATATCCAATGTCTTGAGCAGGTTTTGTGTATTGAGGGGCTGAACCAGACCTCCTCCATGATTTATGCAACACTGCATTAAAGAATGGAAAGTGGTGGAAACAAATGATCTGCAGGGCATGTCGATTGTCTCAATATCAGGACTGCAGTGCTGTAATGGAAATATTTTCTCCTATTTTTACAGCTGAGGTACTCTGGTAAAAGTCAATCTTTGTACTTATTTTAAAGAATGCAAGACATCTTTCCACCTGAGATGGGCTGAGTCCTGACATGAGATCAAAAGGTCAGAGGAGGTGAAAGACATAAAGAAGCCCTATATAGGGTAATATCCATAGAATAATAAGTACCTATTTTTACTGACACAGCACTTCAGAACCATTTTTTTTTTCAAATGAACAGATTCATTACATCAGTCAGACATCTGGCATGTCCTCCCTTCACATCCACTGTTGTCAGAAGAGCAGACACATTCTAACAAATCATTTATTTATTTTAAAGTGTTCTGTCTTAATTTTTCTCATCACAAATGCAACATCACAGGTGCCTTTTTTTCATCCCAAAACTTCATTCAGCCATTTAGGGCCTTGGCTATCAGAATAATATGTATGACACAGGTCTTAATGAACCTGGACAGAGTGCACAGCAAATGGGCCATCAGCATTTTGAAACACAAAAATTGAGATAAATTGTGTATTGGGGGGCTGAACCAGACCTCCTCCATGATTTATGCAACGCTACATTAAAGAATGGAAAGTGCTGGAAACAAATTATCTACAGAGCATGTCGATTGTCGATTGTATAGTACATCCCGTCTCTCATCTGCACTTGAGTTACATACAGCCAAGTACAACAAGCACAGACTGTAACATAATAAAAATTAGGAGTAAATTTGGAAAAGCACACCCACGATAACATTTCAGGGTTACTTGAGTTTTCTCTACTTTTCTAACAGGATCCTCAAGATACAGTTTCCTGATTTTGGAAAGTTTGGGGATGAACCAAAAAAAAAGTTTCATATCTCATATCTGTTAGTAATATGAAGCTAAAAGCAATACTTACTAAATTGTCTGATTTGCTATCTTAAGATAAAACAAAAAAAAGATTTCAGTAATTATAGCAGAAAAATAAATCTATGAAAAGGGTCCAAAATATCTAAATCCAGAAAGGCTGGCAGTTTATTATAATGGGGAGGAAAAAATGCTTAAAAATCTAAAAATATGTGGTGAAATCATCTTGCAGTAACTAGTTTAATGCTTTATAGATGTCAGGTTTGGTAGTGCCGGAGGACCCAAGTGAAGAGTCAAACAGGGAAAAAAGATGAAGAACTAAGATAAGTATTTATTAAACTCACTGATGACATCAAAAGTGTTGCTGTTGGAGTGAATTTAAAAACAAAAATCCCTAAGGAATAATAATGACAAGGCAGGACTTTCAGACTGTGCAATTAAGACACTGTCAGTTCTGGTCTGAATTCTACCTGGAGCTAACGCCATTTTTCAGTGAGGAGAGAATATTCATCCCAGAATGTTGGGGCATTGTGGGTGAAGCTCACAGGGTATTTAAGAAGAGCTGGACAAACCCACTGTGATGTCACCAATAGGTTTGGTTGTTTGTTTGCTCTTTTTTTTTTTTTTTTTTTAAGTGCATCTTTCCTCGTACTGCACAGAGCCATCTTGCAAAAGGACGGAACGAGCAGGTGGAGACCTTGTTTCAGTCACTGCAAGTTAGCTATGTAGCTTGGTTGGTTTAGTTTACGTTATGTCACAAATGACAACTGCGTTTAGTTGATGCATGGCTGAGCGTCATCCTTTTTATGCTTGCAGACCAACCCATGCCCAGTCACAGGAGTGTTAGTACAATGAACACAATACACAAGCTCAACATAACATGTTGTCTTTGAAACATAACTATTGCCTGTTAGGTTTTTATTCACAGCTCAAAATAATGAGAAGCACAAAATACCTAAAATGAACAGGGGCTGGTCCACTGATAAAGCCAATGATTAGCTGTCAATCAAATAACCAACCACCTTACATTTTGTATCTTTATATAAATATATTTAGCCTATACATACAGTTGTCATGGATGCCAAATTTACATAAAAGACCAAAACTGTTTTTTATTTTGTACCAGGCCATAAATATTTTCATTTTAGGCTGTAAAGTTGGGCATTTTAACATTGAGATTAATATGTATTTGCTCTGTCTTGGATCCAGCACTTAGCTGTCAGTCGAGAACTGCAGCAACATATACTTCCTGAATGACTTCGCCCAGAAATGGAGATGTTGGTTGGTCTTACCTGTCACAGATAGCAGTCAGAGCACTCTAGATTGGAGGGTTAAAGAGAAATGTCAATGAAAAGTTAAAAATAAAAAATTTGAAACTCATATATTTCATAGTGGTTTGAGCAAACGTATGCTGGATTTTAAAACCCCAGTACTTTTGCAGACTGTTGCACAAACTGGATCTGCATGACATTGCCTCTGTTCAGGGCTTCACCAAACATCTCTTTGTGGTCAGCATGAACAAGCTCACTAGAGATGATATGAAACAAAGAGCTGCCTTTTGGAATTTGCATAGAGTAGGACTGAAGTCTCAACACTGGGGAATACCGGAAACTTACACAGGCTATTATCTTCATTTTGGCCCACGCCACCCACTGTAACACAAGCTGTCCGTCAGCAGAATCATCATCGGGTTGAGAGTGTTCCCACAAAGATAGAGGCAAAAGAAAAGGAATGCAAACACATCAAAAAGTGTTTCAAACCTGTGGATACCTAAATGGGCTTTTGTCAAGTCAGTAAAGAAATCTGGTGCAAACATTATCAAACAGAGCGGAAAAGAAAAACAGCCACAAAATGTTGTTTTTCCATATGTGGCAGGGGTGTCTGAGAAACTAAAAACCTTCTTCAAACTCAAGATCCCAGCACGCTTAAAATCAAACAAAACCCTAAGACAAAAAAATAAAATAAATAACCCTGAAAATGAACTGAAAAAGCACAATTCCAATAAAACTTATAAACCAGCTCCTCTCAAGACTCAGTGGTCCACCTGCATCTCACGGACAAGGGACAGCAATGCATGGGAAATAAAAAACATTAAACAGAGGAGGTGGTTTCAGGTTTCACTTCAACAACTTCATTTGTAACTGGTGGTGAGCTTCAACCTGAGGAGACTTTCGGATGGCAGGTGAAATGCCTTGAAGAACCATGACAGAAAGTCCAAATGCCTTCTTAAAGTTTTTTTTTTCATCCTTATAACCTGAACAAGTGATCCCAGATGAGGACGATGGACACAACTAACAAAAAACAAGTGAGGAAAGGAAGGCAGTAAAATTATGCTGTGTGGATGAGTGTGAGTGTGTGCATCTGTGTGTCAAGCGATTATATTTTGTTTAAAAATTTACAAGAAAGAAAAAAAATATTAAGACTGTCAAAAATATATTAAAAAATTAATAAAGAATAAAAACAATACTTTTAACAAGGTTTCATCTCCAGAAAGTAACACCTTTGTAACAATGCTGCACGATCCAGAACAGCAGGTTCTGAAAACACTTTCTGTTCAAAAAGAATAAATTGAGTGACACATTGTTTTTATCAGGGGCCTACACAACAACAAAATTAAAATGCAAGAAAATGAGTATCCAACAGAAAAATGTTGAAATTTATTTACTCTGTATAATTTCTTGTTACTTGGACTGATCTGCACATCTAGTTTTCATTCTAATTCTAGTTTAATAAAATTTTATGTTGTTTTTCCTTATCTTTTCTTTGTACCAGAAGGACCTCTGAGCAGTCAGAGTCTGGACAACACATATCTGAAGGTGTCCTTGAGTATCATGTACTGGTTAAAGGGCCCATTGCTGACCTGCTGGGGAAGTTGGCTCTTGTAAGGGAAAGATGTTGCCATGTTGTGGGTGTAATAGGTCTGCAAAGAATTTTTAGTGCCAAAACCGGATTAATGTGAATGCCAGGATGCAGGTTACACTGTAACAGATGAGTCCTGCTTGCTCACATTACTTGTTGGTTATTATAATGTTATGCTTGATCTGTGTACATCACCGGGTGTCAAACTGAGCACTCTTAGTATTTTGATGAAGATGAATACAAAATACAAAAAAGGAATAGGTCTTATAAAAAAAAGGAAATGAAGCAGGAAATGAAATGAATCATAAGTGAACATAAAACAGAAGCTTTACAAAAGCAATAAAGAAAAAAGGGAGAAAAAAAAAACAGGAAGAAAACATGGACCCTGAAAATAGATATAAGGGTCACTTGTCATGCCATGGTACAACTTGGTTACTGTGAGTACGCTCTAATGTGCCAGAGCTTATCATAAATTATAATTTAAGCAAAAGCCAGACTCCGTGCTTGATTAGATGGCTGACATGAAATTGTCACATCAGTTTGGTTTCACATACTTTAAAGATAACAGGATTCAATGGATGAGCTTTATTTAATACATTAAACACATTATTTTCTTGTGGATGTGAAATCCATTTGCCTGTACAGACTCTGAAATGTAAAATAATTTAGGCTTCATAGCATACTTCCAGTTTCCAGACAGTTTGAATATAAATAAGCTGAACCTGTGCTTGATCTGACCGTGTGATCATGTTCAACTCCAAGCGCAGCTGTAGGTTAAACTTGAAGTCTTTTGGTTTAGGTAGCATCATATTAAAGCTCGGTTAAGTTAGCCAGGAGCAAACCAAAAAAGAGCATTAGCCCTCAATAGGACAACTCAGCTACAACGCTTATGAGAACTTTTTATCTGACAATAATAGCTGCCATATTACACAACATACTTAGTTTTTCCAAACCTACATTCATTCAGCATTCTGGTCATTGCGTGTGCATCACACACACATAATGATACACAAGTCAGTAACGTAGCAAAATATCCAGGCGTGATGGGCAGGCAGCTGAGAAACTTTCAGCCACTAAACTGGTCTGCAGAGACCCTGCTGATGTTCATTAAAGTGAACTCCCTATCCTGTCCCTAAACCTCAAAGCTATTTTTCTTTCAGCCACCCTTTCTCCCTCTCTCAGACAAACACACACACACTCACTAACTCACTTATTAACTCTCCAGTGTAATGCTTCCCTCTAGTATGTAGCTAACCACCATTTTTGTACGGAGCATTTCCTTTTAAAGCTTTCAATGTCAAATTAAGCTCCATATGTTTGTTCAGAGCGAACTACAAATGTCTGGCCTAAACAACACTGTGTTCCTCATCATTTGTTGTGAAAACAGTTCCTCTGGTGGCCTCCCTGCCCCCAGCCTGCATTTCCCCCACTGTAAATCATGATAAAATGGCTTGCAGGTGTCAGGATTAAAGAATACTCTCAAAGGACTTTGGGCCACAGACGCAGACACAGCTGCTACTCTCCTTTTGCCAGGTCCTTTATTGCTATTTGTTTTCTGTTTAGTGTGATGGCTTGTAGTACCAGTGCTGGGCTGGACGAAAGGCCAGCCTCCAGAGGGTTGAAACAACATTACATGGAGCTCTGCCATGACTTCTCAGATGTATACGGTTACAGTTAATCGAAGGAAAAAGCATTCAGCCATCCCAGTCTCCAGTACATCTCTTGCCAGTAAATAGTTTCAATTCTGCTTTGATTTTCGACCCTTTAATTTTCCACAATGAAATAGCATTTATCAGCAGAGACAGGAGCTCATGTGAAATGGAAAGGTGTGGTCTGATGCTGTTAAGTGCCCTATATGGCATTGTTGATGGAGAGTAAGGAAAGATTATATCTTCCTGAAAAAAAAAAAGTCAGAATACATAGTTCTTGAGTTTAAAAAAAAGTTCTTGCAACTGAAGCTATAGTTTTCTCTTCTGTGAAAATACAGTAATTGATTACATCATCATTAATTACTAAACAAACAAACAAAAAAAAAGATATATCAATAGACTTAATTATAACAACTGGTGACAGCTACTGCTTGAAATTAAAACTGAAACACTTAGTTCACTCGGTCACACCCTCAGCCATCAAATACTGGCTACTAATAGTCAAGTTGTTATGTTGTCTATTACAAAAAATGGATGTAAACAAAAAGTGAAGAAGAAAAAAACTGCTACATTTGAAAAAAAAAAAAGGTTTTGACTTGCTCGATTTTTTTTTCTGTCTTGGCAGACTGGAAAATACAATTTAGTTCTGACTGGGAAAACATGTTGCTCAATGACTGGTCACATGAGCTGAAAGTGCTTCTTTTTTTTCCTGTTATGAGAGAACTTTTTTTTTTAAATTATAGAAGGAAATCCTGTACATCCTAATGCATGTATCTGATCAGAAATGGAGGATACCCTGACAGATTAAAGTTTTGTCCTCATTTCAGAGAACAACAATAAACCTGAAAGAATAACTACAACACAACCAGCTGGGAAAAAAAATCTGAAGATCTGATATTTTTTGGACATTTTTTTCTTAATTACACCCAATATAACTGATTAGTTTTCTTAATTCTTTTTTCCTGTTTCATGCTAGAATCTACTTTGTTGTTTGCTGCAGCATTTGGATAGCATATCCTGCACCATACACCATGTGATAAAAATCTTTGGATACTGAGATGATAGATGCCAAGGGCAATACTTCTCTTCCGTAAGCCGCACATTTTGTATCCAAATACATTTCTTTTAATGAACAAAATCAATGTTGGATCATAGTTATACTAGAAGGATGCCATCTTTTCCAGCTATTGGTCCAGCTGGAAAAGATGGCATCTATGATAAAATCATTCATTAGGTTTCACATGAACTTTAATGCAAACCAGCAGGTGAGGTCATGCTTTCCTATCGCCATCTCTAAATAATCTTCAGGTTGCAAACAATCCTTTAGGTTATGTAAATAAAGTGCAAAGAGCTTTGAAGCATGATCTGGGCTTATGTTTGACCCAGGGTGTTTACCATAATTGTTCAAAATTAAGGTTTACCTGCGCCTTTAGCAATTATAAGTGACAATGGCAAAATCTGCCCCCTTGGAATGTTTCCCCAGTTTTCTAGTCTGGTTCTTGTAGAGCTTTGTCTTGTTTACTGGGAAAATTACTATATTTAGTAACTTTAGCACACATACAAAAAGATGAAAAATTCTGCCAAAAAAGTGACTAACTTTAGAATAATATTTATTTCAAGTAAAATATAAGAATAATCACCCTCAAATAACCCTCAATTATTAAATTCCCAATATTTGAGTCATCAATTCAGGGTTAGAAGTTTGTTCCCCTCTCTGTCCCCAGTAGCTTCCAAATAAGGTTTGAATTTATACAGTATAATGTGCCTTGGGACTGCTGTAAATTAGAATTCGCTAAATAAAAATTGAATTAAACTGAAAACTGAGGAAAATAACCTGCTGACCTGTTTACAAACTTGTATATGATCCAAACGTGTGTTTTGCATGAAAAGAATATTAATAAAACACTGCTTTGAAAGGAAATAAACAATGCCTTGGGAAGAGAGAAACTGATCCATGTGAACCAGTTAATAAGCCAGTTACTTGTTAGAATATAAAATCTTTATTAAGGTTGATTTTGTTACTACATAAAGTTCTGAGGGAAATATGTATTTCGTAAATTACTGAATGCTTCACTCTTATGTATGGCGTGCTATTTCATGTAATAAACAAGTCTTTGCTGCTGCTAAAAGTAGATACTTCATAAAAATGTCAATTTTCCAACAGAGCAATGTCCCAAAATCTATGGAACAGCCATGGAAGGAAAAGTAAACTTTCCTTTAAGCTGTAAATGTTCATTGGATTCCTTCACCTGTATCACAGTTGGTGGGTTTGGATTTTTCTTGAACAGAATAAGAATTAAGCAAGCTTTAAACTAATGTTGGTTTTCTCTGTTCAAATAGGTGACACAGATTCATTCTGGAGTGAGCTTTCAGCTCAAGCTGGAAACGATCACAGCTTCTAATATAGACATTTCTCACAGCAGTCACTTTGACTTGTCAGGTGTAACTAATAGTGTTAATGATGGCTCCTTTCCATTTAGGTGGCCCAGTAAGCCATGACAGTGAGCCAAGTTGCACAATAGTAGAGGCCTTAGCTTGGCATTGGAGCTGCCGAATGAAAAACAGCCAGCATTAATGTTATTAGCTACACCTGTGTTCAGCAAGCCAAAGTGCTTTGAGAAACATCTCTTGAATAATGAGAGAATGACAAATTATTCCATATAGCATTATGATCATCTGTAAAATCATGGACTCTAAGCGTTAATGCCAATTACCTGTCAAACACAGTTAAATCTGGATTAAACTACAACACCATGGAAATACATAGGGAAACAAAATATCACTCCTAATCAGTGAGACTTGGGGGGAAAAAAAACAAAACAAAACATTTCCTCCAAAACCCTATTGACACCAAAGAAGGAATGAAATGTAATAGCTTGAGAACATTTGCCCTGCAAGTGAAATGAGACTCTAAAGATCAGACTGCTGACTGCAGTTTGTTGGATTGTTCATGTAAAGTCTAGAGCTGCTTGAAAAGCGTGACACGCAAGTTTAATGCAAAATCAGCATTTAGAGTATCTGCCCTGGTTTTATCACACTGAAACAACAAATGATGATTACCTTGAATCTGGTGTCAGTGTGTGTGAGTGCAGTTTACGTTGGTTCTTCCTACCTCTCAGTTCGTGCACACCTACCACTAAATCCACAGCCATCTGCTGCAGTATATACACAATCTTTTACCTGATCATTCCCTCTTCTCCAGTGGTCGTGTCTCCAGATCTTCAAATAACTTTCCAATAACTTCCAGCTTCTTGTTACAGATTTCCCATGTTACTCAGGACCTGTCAGCTTGATCAACATGTCTGCCCCAGACTTAGTCTAACTGTGCAGTGTTGGAAAAATTTAAACCTTTTGAACTTTATCTATGGTTTTTGGATCCATCTTGAACTTGCCAGTTCCAAAAAGCATTTTCTGACATTTGAAGCCTATTCTTAAACTTATATTATCATTGTTTGTTTAACTTTGATAATATAAAAGTCCAGCTCCACCAGCAACTTTGCGTTGCAAATTGCTGGTGGAGCTGGACTTGTTCTATGAAGAAGATTTTTTTTTTTAAAGTATTTACTTTTTCACCATTGGATATCTTTAACTGATAGAATACACTTTTACCTGTTATCACATTAATTCTATTTGGCTAAAACCCAAATAAAGTAATTCTTACTTTTATTTCCATCATTTCTCCAAAGAAATATATTTTTGGTTGTGAGCAAAAAGTCAACTGGTTGTGGGTAGGTGGATGCAGCTTTGTTTTTTTGAACCAGCAATGTTACTAAAGCTGACAGTTGTTGGTTTTTCCAACCCTAGTGCCTCGTGAGTCTGAAACACATGTGGTAAGTAAAACTGTGGTAAGCAAGTAAAGCTTTGTGTTGTGCTGGCTACTGTTGTTTGTGCATTTTGGTCCAAACATTGTGAGTACAGTGGGTACTTTTATGCTGTGACTCACCCTTGTTAAGAAAAAAAAAGAAAATCAATTCACTTCTCACTCAAAAAAGCGATCAATTTCCATGATCATCAGGCCAATCACAGCCTGGATCGTTGGACACCATGGAGCCAAAAGTATTTTGGAGACAGCATCATCAGCTTTGCCATCTTTTGACTGCAAATGTTTTCTGACTCAGTTGGCAGTTTACAACACTTCCCACATCTGCTCGGACACTATTAGCGTGGACACTGACAGAAAAAACATAAATTCAGTGGTGAAGGTGAGTAATTGAAGTGAGACGACATAACTATGTTCATAAGGTAATGAGCACAGTATTGGCTTTACATTTAAATTATATGTATTTCTAATATGCATGAAATGTTGAAAAGGTAGAGCTGATAACATCCCGATATGTTGAAGACGTGTCTGATGAGCAGCAGGAGTTGTGAATGGTCCTGAGCCATCAGCTCAGTCCATCAGGGACTCCAGGAATTTGACCAGATGCCACTAGATACAAATTTCAGGATGAGCCTCTCCTTGTGAGTCTTAGTCTTTGTTGTTCTTGATGAATTACTGCTGGACATTAATTGCTTTTGGAGATTCTGGGTGCACAGCTACACTAGGGACTCCTGAAATTAAATTAGATGACTAAATATCATAACATAATTTGATCACCTTAAGGAACAATGTTTCGCTCAGCTTGGGTGTACATACACATAGTGTTTCTTTCTTTTTTTCTTTCTTTCTTTTGTTTTTGATGTCCTGTTATAGTACAAAGTTATAGTTCTTTGGCATCTTAGGTTTTAGAGTTCTGATTAAAGATTAACAACAACTAAAAATGTTTATGATCCATTCAGAAAAATACTCTTTGTTTAATGTAAATGTAAAAGTAGATTAAACTAGTAAGTGAGCTAACTTGCAAATATCTGTGTAAGTTTAATTTACAGTTTAGATATTTTGATAAAATTCTCTTGACTATGTTAAAAAAGTTAAAGAAACTATTTAAAAAAAAACTAATGAGTCAGAGGTCTGAGGGAACAGTGTGAAAATATTCACATCATTCCATCGTTTTCATCAGTTATCTCAAACATAACTGCCCTGGAGCAGCTCCTGCAAAAGCTGCTGTGGTCACATACCTCAATAAAAAGGCAAACCACCTTTGTGAAACTAAATACCCAGAGATTAATTTGCCATCACTGATCTACTGGTTTCTTGCATGTCAGTGTCTCTCGCTCACATGTTTTTTTCTTCTTGTCAGGGAGGGACACATTTTTTTCATCATCATTATCATCATCATTATCATCCCTGTCAGTACACAATACCCTTTGATATAATTTAATCCTCTTGAGTAGCACGCTACTCAAAAATGTGTCTCAACATATCTGGATCATATTTTTCTAATAAAGCAGAGACAGATGAATATATTTTCATATTATCTTTATTGTTATCTTACAATTTAAAAAAAACAGGATATGCAGTCTCAAATGAAAGTCATAGCAATTTGAATTAAGCAAATAAATTTTCCCAGTTCAGAGAAATTTCTCTAAACTTTGGATTTTTTTTTTTTAATGCAATTTCATTGTGTCAGGTATAAAGGAAAAGGAGAAGATTATAAGAGGAAAACCACATCAAACAGGGATCTAACTTTGAAGTGGTCGTATCAAAATTACAAAGAAAATTACACAGCTGACTCAAGTAATGCTCACTACGTGAGTCAGACCTTACAGGTATCACTTCTATGTGTCTACAGATGAAAAGACGCAGAGCAGCAGAACACCTGTTGTGTAATAAAGAAAAAAACACTTGAGAATTCGAGTTAGTAACAGACTTTCTCATGACCTGGTATTCACGCCATTTATAAAACTTTGTGTATCCAGCATGGCACTGTGTTTGTAAGACATAACTATATTCTACATTGTAAAAGCAATCCAACAAAACAGTCTGGATTAACAGACATGTAATCAATCAGGATTGTCAGCTATGTGAAAGTATTTATAACCTTAGGTAGCATTCCTACTTTGTTGCATTACAACTCAAAATAAAATGGAGTTTTGTGGGGGCTGTATGCTGCGATGGACTGGCGACCTGTCCAGGTTGTACCCCTGCCTTTCACTCGGAGAGAGCTGGGACAGGCTCCAGCAGACCCCCGTGACCCTGCACAGGAAATAACGGGTACAGATAATGGATGGATGGATGGATGGATGGATGGATGGATGGATGGATAGATAGATGGATGGATGGATGGATGGGGGTTGTATGATTTGATTAAAACAACCATGTTGAAAGGGCAAAACATTTTAATTGTGAAACAGACAAGAAATAAGTAATAAAATAACCAGACCAGAAAACCAGCACATCTAGAAGGATCCACACCACAAAGTAAATCATTTCTGCAGGTCCATTTTGCATCTGTTGCAGCTGCAAATCCCAAATGGTCTTATAGTCTGTCAAATTTGGTTTACACAACTAACACAACCCAAGATGTGAAAAAATGTGCCGTTCTTCAAATGAGCTCAAGGAGTTTTCAATGCAAGTTAATCTCCCCATTGTTAAAATGTCCAGCTTTGCACAGAGATGTCTACAGCCAGCTACAACAAAGCTGTTTTGGTCTCTATAGCTAGATTTCATATCAATGGCAATTGTAGTGTCTGGCGGGAGAATTTTAAGCACCTCATAAAATGTATTTTAAAAGTCACAAATGTATATATAATTAGGCACATGTCTTTTGAGGTTATGGCATTAACATCATTTTTAGTAAATTTGACTTCTGAGCTGTGAATTGAAAGCTCAGGGAGTAAACATAATTTAAATGCATGACTTGTGCAGTTAAGTATACTAACACACTGCAAATCATGACACTGAGTTGGCTGGGTGATGACCGCCAAATGACTCATGACTCATGGTCTTTGGTTTGGGGGTTTTAGCGAAGCAGCCAGAAGCAGCTCTTCAGTTGATACCTCTTGCAGCAACCAGAGCCTCCAGTTAAGCAACTTCTTGCACTTTTATATCAGGAACCTTTCAGGTTAGCAAGGTTAATTAACAATGTAAGTTAGCCTGAGCTAAGCCAAGCTAAATTGAAGCTAACTTGCTGCTATCTTGTGGTAACTGTATGTTTGAGCTGGTTTCCAGACTTGCCCTTTCTGCCCATCAGAGCCTCAAAATTTAAGCTTCAATTAGACTCTTCACAAAACCTATCAGTGACATAAGAGATGATTTGTTGAGATCTTCTTATACTATGATCTACATATAGTTTTATTTTCCCGTTCAAGGTAAACTGTTTCAGCTCCTTTTAAGCTGGATGGAATCAATTGTTAGACTCATCTGACCAGTTTTTTCAAGTTTCAAAGTTTATTTATCACATGCTCAGTTATAAACTTAACGGACTGAGGAGGATGAATAACTACAAATGTAGATGTCATCGTCATCTTCATTCTCCAACTTTGAACTGAGTTTATTTAAGCTGAGTCGTTCTCATACATTAAATCATACAATCATAAATATGCTCCTTCTCAGGATCAACAACTGCATGATCATGATAAACTAGCGTAAATTCTGCAAGCAACTCCATGGACATGTTACTTCACAGTAAACCAACCAATCAACGCAGCTCATTTATCAGGGCAACAATATGATTGTAGCCTATTTAATCATTAATGAACACACCAAAACAGATGACAGAGAGAATCACAGTTTCCTTGCGGAGGGTAAAATGGCACATAGGCAATTTTCGGTAAAACAACATTACATCCCCTATATAGAGACCTCAAAAAACACATTTAATCAGCCAATTAATGTGGTTTATGGAACCTTTTAATAAAAGCAAGTTGAAAGTGAAAGTTAAAGTGGCAGTTGAAATGAAGGTGGCAGTATGATCTTATGTATAAAAATTTAAAATCGACATTGTGCTTCAAATGTAAAACAGTGAAAAATCGAAAAAGTGTCCAGGGCGTGTGCAGTTGGTGAAGCATGGTCAAATTGAGGAGCCTGATAATTTGAGAATAAAAGCTCCTCCTGAGTTTCACAGTCCTTGTTGTCAGAGAAGCGGCACTACAATGCCAGGTTGATGCGTGGAGTGATTGCTTGAAGCCCTCTTTCAATTCCTGCTGTCAAAAATCTATTTAATATGTTGTCCTCATATAGAGAATATACTACACATAATCTTAGCCAAAAGTTCAACACGCAATTGAGTACCTTCTTCAACATATATGTGCGAGATCCACTGCTTGTTGGTAAAAACAAATAATTTTGTTTTATTTTCTCATTGAAGTAATGGCTATTTTTCCATTAACAGTATATTTTTGAGGTCTATGACTTGAATGGTCCGAACACACTCTTCATCTCTGCGAAAAAGTGTTGCAGTAACCTTTGACCTCTTCAATATCTCTGATGAGCAATAACTTCCTTGAAAGTGAGTTAATTGCATTTTCTGAGCAATGCTGTTATGGTGCACTGTTCTTTACATTTTATAATAATATAAAATGGTAGTCCAGCGGAGTTTTTCATATTGTTTTTATTACAATAGTCAAGAAGGAGAAAGAACTCCTTGGTTTTCATTGCTGTCTCTTCATTACAGGTGGAGTTCACAACAGGTATATCTTCAGCAAAGATGTGACTGTGTGCTGCTCCACCGCCTACCACCCCACATGGGAAACATACACGTATGTACGTACTTCTTTTCATTGTTTTTTCGTTTTGTTTTGTTTTTTCATAATTGCATTCAACATGTCAGTTATCATAACAAATAGGTGTTATCTCATTGCATAATATCCCAAACGAAATATCAGTTTCCAAGTTGTAATGCAAGGAGGGGCCATACCTGTGACCACCAACATCTGTCTGGAAGCACACAATGAATGTATATAAGACTTGTCGGAAAGGAGCAAAACTCTTTTCTCTCCATCTTCCATTACATTTATGACTCCTCCACACCCTTTTATTTCACACAATAGCACCTGCGAGCAGTGGCAGGGTGTTTACAGAAGTAAACCAGGTCCACATGAAGCTTTTAAATCTTCATCAGAGTTTGATTCACTCTTCCTCAGCGACAGCTATTTTCACAGTGTTATCATAATCTATACTGACAGTTAAAAAAGAAAGAATAACAGGAAGATAAACAGCCTTAATGAATCAACAGAGATGATATAACACAAACAGAGTGGACACCTCAGTTTTAGGCTCTGACCTCGTCACGTAGTTAAAAATGACTGAGGTCACAAGTCAAGTTAGAAGCTGAATCATTTTCCCGTAGAATTCATAATTTTTGTTTTTGTAAACTACCGCTGTTGCCCTCCATTGGTAATGCCAGTTTAAGACACTTTCACAATGCCTTTATTTTAAGGCAGGGGGTTAAGACTTTTTTGTAAAGGCTATCACCCAGTCTGGATGCTACATTAACTCACTGTGCCTCCTTGAGAAAGAAAGCGGTATTGCGTGAGGATATGAATGGAAGATTCCATAGTCACATATTGTGTGTGTCCAGCTTGCCATGATGAATTGTTCTGGTGACGGAATGTAACTGTCTATATTTATTCATGTCTGTTTTTCAGGCATCTACAGCTATACTAATGTCTGATATGGAAATATAATACTTACATGGGACAGACTTTTTGCTTGAAAACTTTATTAATAGCTAATAGTTCTGCACTTTCACTTTTAAGTGTACTTTTGTCCTGAAAAGCATTGACTGCATTGAAAAGCATTGATACTTTTGCTTTGCTAAAGGTTGTGAATACTTCATCAGCTGCAGAGAGAAGGTGGAGCAAAAGACTTTTGCAAAAACAGGCTTTCAAATGAACACACCAATATTCTGAAGTACTCAGCACACAGAAAATGTTGGCTGTTTTGATGGAATAAAAGTGAAATAACTTTGTGTCTGTCAGTTATGTTTCAGTCCCAGAGTAGGGCTAATACACAACCAGAATGTTGAATAAAAGTTGTCTACGTCCGTAGGTGTTTACCCAAAACATTTTGCACACTGAAATGTTACATCTCAGCTGGAATGTATTTGCTCAGCAAAGGAAGTCATCTAATAAGAGGGTGTAGCTGCCTGTCTGTCTGTCAGAGAAAACAAAACATTAATAAATAAATAAGGAAAACAGTCTGGGCCTCCCACTCCCACACAGTCTCATCTGGTTCATCATACTTGTATCCAGCCATCTTATGGGGCCAGAGCTGTTCTGCACTCCAAAGTGCTATACAGCAATCAAAAACACCTGGCCTCAGGGCTTGGAATGGCCACAATATAAAGGAGCCAACTACTCCATATAGAGGCCCCATAATTGTTGGACTGAAGAGGATTTCTGTGTGTGTGTGTGTGTGTGTGTGTGTGTGTGTGTGTGTGTGTGTGTGTGTGTGTGTGTGTGTGTGTGTGTG
>JBAMYA010000018.1:10600833-10617230 GCA_037176975.1 Arrhamphus sclerolepis
ACAGTGCCAAAACTTACAGGTCTGTTTTTAGCTCTCAGACGGATCCAAGCGAAAAAAAAAGAAAAAAATAAAAAAAAAAAAAAAAAGGGAAATCCTGACAATGGACTGTAATAATATTAATGATAATAATAATGATACACACACAAGTTTCACAATGTCCAAAGCTGACATCCTCTCTCTGATTAGTGAGATATTTCCCATGAAGACAACAGTCTAAAAGGAACACATACTTTATCTATATCTTACTACACAGTGCCTCTGTCACCAGTTTTATCACAAAGGAAGGAAAACCGGAGGAATTTCTTGAATGCTAAAAAAACTCAATTTGTGTGTTCCAAAGCTGAAGTTACAGAGTGCAATTTTCAAATGAACTCCACAACCTGAAAACTTGAGACAACTGGCAGCTTCCATATTTTGGCTCTGGTGATGCTTTAAGAAGGGTCTTTTTGTAACTAAAATGACATGAAAATTGGATAGATACTCTCAGGCAGTTCTGGCAAACCACCAACCCGAGAGATTGTGCACGATCATCTTTCAAAGCAATGTGCCCTATCCAAAAAATAAATAAATAAAATAGAACTTCTGAATGTAGATGATACATGAGACTATTTTGATAAACATCAGTCTGCATCAGCTAATTCGCAACATATTTGACCCTTGAAACTGTTACATGGGGGTTGCTTTCTTTTACAGATTAGTGACTCCTGTCATGATGTTAGAGGTGGAAGACAAAGCAACAGTAGATCTGGGTATCATTTACAGATTGAGATGGAAGAGAAACACGTGTGAACACGCACGGCAGGTCACGGAGACACATGAGCACTGATAATGAAAATGTGTTGAACGTGTACATGTGTGTTTGTGTGTGTACCTGCTCTCTTCCTCGGTCTATCCTGTCCATCAGCTGATCTCCAGTTTGACGCTCTTCATCGAGATCCAGCTCCATCTGAGCAATCCTGTCCTGGAGAATAAAGAAGTTGCAGCTGTACTGTGAGTAAGTGTTGGCATCTCTGATCTCTGGAAAAATTTAACTTTTTCACTCATAGGTGAGGTCTACTGAAGATGTCCAACATTCTGGTCTGTTTATTATGGTTATTATCATAGTTTGCTTTAGCATCATCGTTACCTCCATGAGTTTGATTTGTCGGGATTTGTCATCCTTAGTCTGGATATTTGTTTCAGCCTGCAACTCCAGATCGTAAACCTTCTTCTCCAGCGTTTTTTCTCTGAGAACAGCCTCATCTCGTTCCTTCTGACACCGCCGTAGCTCCTCCTCTCGGAGTGAAAACTAAAACAAAAGTAGTAATATTTCAGAATCTGAATAATTACTTAACTATATTACTTATTACTGAATCATGTTCCATCCCATATCTGATGAGAAAATACATTTTCCTGGTCCATTTTCTTTAAACCAGTCCATTACAGGCCCAGTGTCTCATTAAGGAACACCAAGGATTCTAGAAAATATAGTCACATAATAAAGAAAATAAAGTCTCTATGTGTATTGTTTGCCTAAGCATATCAGAACGTGATCAGCATCTTAAAATCAAGTACTTCAAAAGAATAATAAATAGCATTTGATTTCTTACATGTTTTTATTTATTATTTAACAAAAAGGTTGCCAGAATGTATAAGCACTATCCAGCCTGTGGCAAGTTACTTATTTATTGATCTTTATTTAACCAGCTTAGTCCCACTGAGATCATGGATCTCTTTTACAAAGGAGACCTGGGTCGCGCACACACAAGTCAATTTAAAGTCACCAATTAACCTAACATGCATATTTTTAGACTGTGAGAGGAAGCTGGAGTACCTGGAAAAAAACCCATGCAGGAGGAGAATATGCAGACTCCACACAGAAAAGCCCCCGTCCCAGGATTTAAACCAGGGATTATCGTTAGCACATTTGGTGATCACCTTATCTGGTCACCAAATGTGACAACGTCCATATAGTTTTGTGTATCTAAACTTGGATCATGCAGCACACCAGAAAATCTACAAAAATGAAGGGCAGAAAAAAGAAACGTGTCGCAATGGTCCAGTCAAAGTCCAGATCTCAACCTGAACATTCTGGCAAGACTTTAGTAGCGCTGCGTGTAAACAAATTCCTACAAACCTCAATGGACTGAGGCAAGACTGTGTTTAAAAAAATAAAAAAAAGAGGAGGGGTGGCCATCAAAACTCCACCACAACAATGCGAAAGACTGATTGCTTTTAAAGAAAATATTACTTCAAGTTATTCCTGCAGAAGGTTAATCTATAAACTGGTATGTCCTTAATTTTTCCACATAATGCTTAGGCATTTTGTCTTAGTTTTAGTTAAATACACAATGACATTACATGTCATGGTTTAAAATATGCAACATGTGACATGTCCTAGGGTACAACTTGTTTGTTATGACTCGGTTACCTCGGTTCATATCAAGTGTTACTTGTGCAGCAACGACCAACAATTTAGTTACTGCTTAGATAAATGATTGCATCGTTTCCTGAGTAACTGATGAAACCAGCACAACTAATATTTTCTTTCATGAGCAGTGCCCCCCACACAGCTGGTAATTTGTCCCCGCTGCTTAATACCAAAACAACAGAAATTCATCAACTGCCCCCATTTCACACCCAGAGCAAATATCTATCCTTTGTTGCAGGATTGTTATGCATTTCATCATGTAAATGTTTAAGAAGGACTTAGTCTAAGCTATGGCTCATTCAAAAGTCCAAAAGGCTTACTTTTCATCTTAATGCTGGCTTATTTAAACAATATTTAAAAGTCAAAATGACCTCACACTAATTTTAACGTTGTCTTGCTTCATAGATATCTTTTGGAAAGAAGATTTTAAAACCATGAGCTGTTTCGCCCTAGACTGTTTATTTTCAAGATGATGGGCCCAGTTCAAATGGGTGGAAACTGACAGGACATTTGAAAGCAGCTCCCTAAGAAGACTCATAGGACAGGTCTTCTGTTTCTCAGGAGGGAAGGTGGAGGAGGAGGATGTGAATGAGCCAGCACAGCTTTCACAACAGTGATAGCACAACACTGACATCCTCCTCTTCCTGTAAACCAGCTGGATAAAGATATAGTACATCAACAGGGAAGTAGACAGGAAAGAGAAGGAAAAAAAAGACGGAAGAATCTGTACCCTGAGCTTGTCCTGCCCTTCTAACATTGATGAAAGCTCAAATCAGGAACACAAATCAGTTTGTTAGGGAGACGCAGATCACTATGCAGCAGTAATAAACTAAATTTGTCTCTTGAGTCAGAAAAAGGTGTAAAGTATAACCTTCATTGCCACATAAAACATTAGGAAACTCTCTACGTTTTAAAATCTGTATTGTTTGCACACTTTTGTTTATGGTTTTCTTCTTTCTTGCTTCACTGGAAAACTGACTCCAACAACTTTACTTTCTTGTGAGGTCGTTCTGCATGTTAGCCAAGCACATAAAACACAGAACACTGCAGCTTACTCTGTGTGACAATGGCAGGAATTAATTCTAAATGAACCACTGCAAACCAACAACTCTCAATGAACTAAAAAACAAAAAAGGAGTGGTCCAAAATTCAATGCAATGCTGTCATAAAGACTAAAAATAATTGCAGTTATTGCTGCTAAAACTGCTACAAGCTATTGAATCATGGGATGTACTGTATTAGTTTTTCCACACACCGTTTCTGACCTTTTGTTAATGACATTGCGTTACCTACCTTTTATTTACAATGGACTTCTGCTTTGATGTTACGTACAGTACATGCAACACTGTATGTCACATTAGCCCAACACATTTTTGCTTTCAGTGCAGTTACCTCCTTCAGTAAATGTTTGGTGTATAAATAAAACTGCACATGCCAGTTTTATTTCAAATTAAAAAAACAAAAACCTGACTGAAAATAATGCAACAAGGTCACATTTCATGCCATGTTTCACCATTATGGTGTTATAACCAGCAAAATGCAAGGAAATCATGGCTAGTGTTTCTCCATTAGCTGTAAACGCCTTAAGATTTACATACAAAGTTTGGTAAGACTCTGGGATAATGCTCCACTTTAATTCTAAGTTTTGGATTTGAAAGGGGAGTGGGGAGCAGAAATACCTAAGAGATTATATCACTCTATGAAAGGAGACAGTGATGTCAAAGAAGGGCTCAGTTAGTCGAGTCAGAACCATGTTGTCATGCACTGCAGGGTTTGGTTGGCCTGACTAATGATGGCCTTTATCTGACCACCATGTCGCCTGGAAAGCAGAGTCAGCATTCACATTAGCGTCTTGTCCCTGAATACACATTACGCTGAACAATGCTGCCATAATCCACTTTACCTCTCCTTGCAGGGCTTTGGTTGCTACCATGTACTTCTCCAGCTCTAGTTCCCGCTCTTTTAAAAGCCGCTGCAACTCTGTCAGCTCCCTTCGGTTCTTTTCTTTATAAATATCAATCTGTTCTTGCAGTTCCCGAGTAGACGACTGCGACACCTCCACGATATCGCTCATCTGCAGACACAAGAAGAAGAGTCCGAAGAAAATGAGGACAAGACAGAAAAGTGTGATGATATCGAGATGACAGCATTGACATGGCATTAGTTTCTTAAAACTTAAAGTTAATTCAGCTAATCAAACTTAAATTCTAAAAAGGAATAAATTGGACTATAATGGAATTACAATAAATCTGACAACAGGTGGACTAATCTGGACGATACCCGATTGGACTGTATGTGTTTGTTTTCTGTATAAAGGTGCCTGGGAAATGTTGCCAGACTGATGAAATGAAGTGAACTGACATGGAAGTTATTGTAGCCCAGACTGAGGAATACTCACCTCCCTCTGAAGTTTCTCCACTGTACGGTCCAGCAGCCTTCTCTCATCCTCAATGTTGTTCTTCATGTTCTTGAACTGCTCCTTCTGAGTCCTTTCCTCTTGTAACCTCTCCCCCAGCTCCTTGTGATCACTCGTCATTTTGGACAGGTTCCTCTATTAAAGGACACAATAAAATAAGACAATGAAAATAAATCAATTTTTTAAAAAAAGGAAGCTGTTTATTTGTCTTTATGCAACGCAGAGCAGTGTCACTAATTCTACCTGCACATCCTCAAGCCGAGTGGTCAATGCCCTGTTGGCGTGTGACATCTCTTCTTCTTGCTCCCTAATTTCAGCCAAAGACTCTTCCAGTTGCTTTTTGTCTCTCTGTTACAGGAAACAACACCATGTGGGACTTTGATGTAACATACTGAATTGGACAAGGAGAAATTCTTGGCAAGAAAATAAATCCAACATCAGCAGTAGTTCTACAAACTCTTGCTGACTGATCTTGACCCCCTCACCTCCAGCCGGCCAACTTTGTCCCCCAGCCTGCTCTCCTGTAGCTTGGCCTCATCGATGATTCGGTTGAGCTTGGCCACTTCATTTTCCAGCTCTTGTGCCCGCCTGCGCAGCCGTTCAGCTTCTTGGGTCAGTCGTCCTACTTGGCCGTCTGCTGCACCCTTGGCTGCCACTACTTCCGCCTTCTCTCGAACTACGGCTGTGCTGTTCTGCAGATCAGAGCAAGGTAGGTGGCTTCAGTTCAAAGTAAGCAGGAGTCTGTGACACTCGACAGAAAGTGGAAAAATAATGGAACAGCTCAAACGCCTCATATAACAAAAGGTATTTGTAGTGGTTTGTTTTTCTCTCCCTCTCTCTCAGTTAACACAGAACATTAATGCACTGCAGTAATTCATGCATCAAAATAAACCTTATCTGAGGGCAACTAAATTTAAGATTTTAATCCACGTCAGCTGCGTTGGACTGTGTGCACAAACTTGAGTTGAAATACCGAACTTTTATTTAAATGTTTTCCCCTGCACTTTGAACAGTGTGTACCAAAGTAGTGAGATCTCCCCATCGCCAACTTTATCAATGCATAGATGTTTAACTAAGGGTTAGATGGTGTGCAAGGCACAGATGTAAGTGCATGTCTGTAGCACAGACAAAAGAAAAGAAAAGGAAAAAACAAAACATAAAACACACACCTCAATATCTATAATAGATGACAGTCATCCATTGTGACATACTTCCATTTATGACATCATCAAAAAACAGGCTTGCAAAGGTTTGGTTAGTAGAACAGAGGCCTTTTTTGGACGTGGAGGTGGAATGTTAGGTAACTGGTTTAGCAGTTCCTTACTTCCCTCCCTACTTATCTCATTCATCAGTGACTTACACACCTGCATGGACAGCATAACAGAGCAACCAAGCTCTATTTTGACACAGGGGGAAAAAAAAAAAAAAAAAAAAAGTACACACACCCTTCGGCCCTGAAGAGCTAACTGAGCTGTATTCCACATCCCTAATAAGAGGTGACAGAAACATCTATCAAAACAAACAATGGTCTTACTTCCTGAAATGCAGCAAAAATCCCTACTAAAGTCATCTTTTGCAAAGTTCTTTTTTACACCGATTCAAAGAGAAATTATACAAACCCTTAAATAACAACAAAAATGAAGAAAAAAAACAAACAAAGAGGATTTATTGGTGATTAAAGGTTTCATAAATGTTTTTCTACATCTGGAAAATGATAAACTCTCAGTTATAGCTGTGAAGCTGATGTCAGTGATCATTGTTTTTTTGTTTTTTTTAAGTTTATCTACATATAGGAAAAAAATAATGTTCTTCTTGATCTTAAATTTACAACCTTTCATTCTTTATTACCCTCTTGTGACTAGTGTAAAAAGTCATTGTTGATCAGCTCATCTTGTTATGGTGTGTGAAAAGAGGTACTTCCTGCATAATAATGGTGATAAAGGCGATAAAGGTGCCTCCCTGCTTCAGAGTTCGCAGGCCTGTCAGACCTGTTCCTCTGCCACCTCAGAGCCGCCCTCACCACTATCTCACTGGGTCATTTAGTTTGTCCAAAGGAAAGAGGAGCCCAAAGCAGACACAAATACTGCAAACCCAAGAGATGACAATGTTTTAATTCCTAAGATTGCCCCTTGTAAATGGCTACTAATGTTTAACGATAAATAGTTGACAGTTAAGTGTTAACATCAAATAAATTATGCTCAATCATTTAAGCTCCCAATAAGAGTACTAGATCTCTGTGACACTAACTGAACATTATGCTGTTACTTACCAAATGCCACTACATGCATCATGCTGATAGCTGCGTTTATTTATACAGCATACTTCAAAAGTGACCTAATGTTTATTCTAAGATGTATACATATTTTACATTGTGTAACAGATGCTGTGTCGGTTATGCTATTATTATGTTGAGTCCTGAAGCTTAAAAACCAAACAAAAAAAAAGGGAAAAATGGGTCCAGAGAATGTAGAGGTAAACACAATTTTCACTACAGTAATCAAGCAATTATAGAGCATGTCAGGATGTCTGTGCCCCATTTTAACAAGTCCAGCCCTAATACTTGGTTGCTTGTCCCACTTCCCACGTTGGCTTGCATTTATTAAAACGACGGACAAAGCTACCTATATAGAAAGAGAAAGAACATGCTGCTATTTATGAGAAGAGGCAGGTTGCATTAAAGGCTTAAACTAATTCAATAAAGATCTCAATATACTGCTGCCTACAGTCTCCTTCTTTCTACTCTATCTTAAACCTAAAGTTTGACTAGGGTCTCCATGTGTAGTCAAACTGTTTATTCAAAGTTGCATATTAACTTTCTGCAGTCTTTGAAGCACAAAGCAAATGCTGAAGTGAGGTGCAGTGACGTCCCAGGTCTCGATCAGGCCTACAAAACAGCTAAAATCTAAAGAAAAAAAAAAAAAGGCATGATACTGTACATAAACCTTCGTAGAAATACCTGAGCCACATATAACCATGACCAAAGACAGTTCACAGTGCAATAAAAAGGTCTATTTAACATATTTAAGAATAAATCTGAATCAGTGGGTGCACACCAGTATCCAGATATGACGACCTTCCTGAACATGACACTGCCTTGATAACCTTAACCTGGATTAGATTATACTCAGAGTAAACTGCTAGTTAGGAGCACTGTTTGATTCACAAAGGAAGCTTTAGTTCCATAGTGACCTCCCAAGATCCCAATGTAAGTCTGTGACTGAAGCTATGGCTTACAGTCTTTAAACGATTAAAGTATGACACCCTTTCACATCTAAACATCTTTCTGAAGTTTATACAAAGTTGTCTAGTGTCAACAATGTGATCAAGGTTAATTTGTGACACAGCTGCTTTATAATGCTTCCCCTAGACTCCAGCTAAATCAGGGTGACTGAGTAATGTCTCATGTTTAAAGAGATATATATATTTTTAAAGATACAGATATGACAATGGTACACAGAGATGCAGTACATTGTTAACATGAGTCATTACTCTACACACTGTAACATGTAAACAGTAATGTGAAATTAATATCCCATATGAAACTCACTTGAACAGCGTAATCTGAATATTTAGTTACAATAAGGCTGACAGTCAGAATATCACTGAGCATGAAAGTTAATTATACAAATGTTGCATTAGGACGCCACAGGTTAATGAAAAAATGCCTTGGTTGCCTAGATACAAAGTGACCACATATCAATTAATTTTCTCAAAATTATTTGAGGTCATGAAAGAGGAGATATAATTTTCTTTAATCAAATCATCTGAATTCAACACACATATTAGAAGAGACATTATTCTTAGTGGCAGGAAACAAATAAAGGCTTCTGTACTGTCAAAGTTTCAAACATGTACTCCAAACACAACAGCTTTCCTCATTTCAAAAAGGAGCATCCAGAGTTGAGGTAAACTGAAAAAGAAGGCTTCTTATGGAGTGAAAGGAAGTATTGAAGCAGAAATTAAAATGTGACAGATGAGAAGCACTGGCATCTCTTTCGTCAAAAGGAGTAATCAAGCCTTGTCCAGTCCCTTGAGAAATGGAGACAGATACTATGAGCTATGTGCACAGCACACAAAATAGCTAAAATAGCAGACAATAAAACACTTTCATAAGAGTTTTTGTTTTTTTGTTGTTTTTGTTTTTTTAAAGAGAGGGAGAGAGAGAGAAAAAACGGTCCTCCAATGGTTTTAACATTTAATAGAGCAGCAGACCACGACTGCAAATCATGTAAATTAGTTTGAATGAAAAAAATAAAAATTAAAAGTATACTTTCAGAGCACACAGAGTTTGCTGAACAAGCACATCAGAGTGGGTATAGGAACACTACATTTAGGTCAATAACATATCTAAAAAGTGTTTTTGCTTATTCTTTACAATGTTATCAACAAACAATGTGTAAAAGCCATTCAGTCCTCCAGCGCAATTTATTCAATTATTGAATTTGATGTAATAAAAATATGCTGACTTCCAAACGAAAGCAAACCGTGCAATGTAGAGAACTGTAGCAATGTAACCACATGTGGTTTTTAATAATGACAACAACAACAAAGCATTTATAAGATTTAAGAATGTTACTTCACAGCAGCCAAGATTGACTTGCAAGCCTCAGAGAGCTAATTTAACCAAACATTACAAACATTACCACCAGCCTGGCCAAAGCACAAAGACAAAGAGGAGAAAATTCTATGATCCAGTTTCCAGGCCAAAGGCCAACAAAGTGAAATGAGTGAAGACCAGTGAATGAAAGGATAAAAGCACCCAAAATAAACATTCAAATCCAAAAATTAACAACTCAAACACAAATTTCAATCCAAACACCAGTTTATAATCATGTAAAAATCATGTGAACAACAAGGTAGCTGCATGGAATAAAAAATAGTTTCAAAAACGAAATCAGACTAAACTTCCTTCACAAGAAAACAAGCACTCTTTTAAGAGCTCAGCTTAATGAACGTTAACTATTTTAAGAACTAATGTCAAATATACCTGGTCATCTTCCCAGGATGCGCGTGTTCAACTCACCTGCATATTACTTGGCAAATTAAGCGTTCCACAAATCAATCTGTGGAATAAAAAGTAAATACAGAATTCGATGCCACTGCCTTGTTTTAAACAAGTTTCACCCTCTCTTGGCTGAGCAACAGCGTTTTTGAACTGTACACATCCTGGCAAAAGTTCTCATCTTTAAAGCAATCAGTCTACAAAGTTATAAGTTTGGCAATTTGAAGTCCTACAGAAGAAGTCATATTTCAGCAAGGATACACTCCTACTTTCCTGCCATCTTTGCCATTTCTGCCAAGATGATCATTTTCTTCCTCACTCCTTGTACTGTGTCACATTCCTCACCTGCTAAATCAGCTCTCAGAGCTATGCCATAAAATATAGCGCTATCATCAAATACACAGACTCACGCTGAAGTCTTTACCTTTTTAACACGCCTGAGGGGGAGCTCTTTTCTGGGCTGCACAAATTTGATGATCAGACGTTGAGACTTTAGCTCACACAATGGCAAAGATTAGTGGAGAGAAGGTTGGAATATAAGCAAGAATGGTTCAGGCTGAGAAAATGAACTGCATTTAGGAAAGTTTGGGATACCGTGGAGTCTTGTGTGGAAACTGTGGAGCTAGGAAATGGAAAAAAAAAAAACCCACAGCATTTTAGATTGAGGTTACTGATTAGAGCATGATAAGACACTGAGGCTTAGGTTTATAGGTGAAACATAACAAGAACTGGAAAGGATGTGATAAGCACAAAGTCTATCTTTAAACTTAGGAAGGACCGAGTCCTATTAAAGCATCTAACACAGAGAATCTTGAGGGCTGTAGAGATGGGGATGTAACAACTGCACCCTGAAGAGGCAAAAATGAAAAGATTTTAGCCTCTCCCACAGGGCGGGGTGGGAACACTGTAACAGAGCTGGAGCTGAGTAAATAAGGAGGTCTACAGGGTGCACATTCTCCGTTCTGACCCCAACATTCCTGCAAGTAAACCTCTCTTCTAACTGCACCTCATCCTTCCACATTTTTCACATACTAGAGCTTCCAGCCCAAAAATCTTAAATCCATTTTTCTATTAAGAGACATCTTCAAGAATCCTAAAGAACATACACAAAGAAAAGACAATATTAGGCAAAGTCTAATTAGTATGACAAATATTTTTTCAACCCCGATAAAATTCCACAGATTTCCACTCATCAAAAACACAATGCAGCTTTCAAGTTAAGACACAAAACAGGCCCTCAACTCCTTTCATGGAGGTCAGCCTTGCACCCCCTTTCCTACAGCATACTGACCCACTTATTCAGCATGCCCCAACCCCCGCTGCTATTATTGTGTGAAACAAACTCATCATTCATTATTGACTGAGGTTCACAATCACCCCCACTTTTCAGAGAACAGAGGAAAAAAGGGACACGACGCGATTCAGGAACGGCAACTCATTAGATTAGGGGCGGTTTGCCACTGCAATTAACTAGTATACAGAGAAATGTAGCACAATACTTTCCAACATTATTGCCCACGTGGTCAGGTCATCAAAAATATGAGGGCCAAGTAAAGGAAGGCATAATTTTGGCTGAAGACAGGGCAGAAAAATAAAGATATGCACACGTGCATTTGATTTTTTTTTTCCTCTCACTGTTTGAAATTCCTACTATTCCTATTTCAAGGACAGAAGAAAAGCTCCAATGACTGAGAGCTCAAATCTCAAGAGAGCAACAAACAATGACTTTATCTTGCCAGGTGTTTACAAAGCACTGAGGGTAAACCCCCAAATGTATCGTCCCTCGGGGGAGGAGTGACTTTGTTAAACTAGAGGAAATGTTCTCATAGACCTCTGCTGCAAAGCTTTGCTGCAGACCCCACATGGACCACAGGAAGCCAGGAACAAGAACAACTTCCACTCTTTGAGACAAACAGGACACATGAGAGTCACACAGCAACCTGCTGACAACAATAAGTTTTCATTCCTTGTGCCGTCTTCTGCAATACACTGATGCTAATCTAGTCTTCTTCCCTGAAAACTCTGCAGTGCTTTAACAGTTTTTCAAATTGGGATGTGCTATCTTCAGGAATGCGTTTATCTATGGTAATAAGGATAAGACTGACTACAGTGGTAATTTTGCAAGCAAGACAATGATTTCATGTGGTAATAAAACTGTAAATTTTTATATAAAACATTTCTTCATATAAAAGGTTTGTCCACAAAGACGAAGTGAGAGAAGAAAAACGTGTCCACACTTTAACTTAAAAGATTTCTGAAGAAAAACATGAGTATTTCCAACTGTCTCTGACTCATTTTATTAGTTAACACTGTTGATCAAGCACGAAAGAAAGCTATGCATGAAGACATGTTTATTGCATTATGAAATCTATGCACTGACAAGTGAAATGTAAAGGGTTTAATTCAAGCCATTCCCCTTTAGCATGTCAAACTTCCAACTGTGGCGTCAATGTTTCCAAAAACTACTTTTCACTTAAATGAACTGTGGAAAAGTGCTACTATGAACTAAGACAGACAATAAAATACAGTCTCTCTGCTTCCATTTTTTTGCAAATCCTCATCATACTGACTCGAAGAGTCACCTCAGTTCTGCTCAAGGTTTCTTCCCAAGAGGGAGTTTTTTTCTTGCCACTGATGGAGCTGCCATGTGCTCGGAGGTCATGCTCTGGGTTTCCAAAGCGCCCAGAGATGACTTGTTCTAAATAGGCGCTATAAAAATAAATTGAACTGAAGAACCAAATTCACTCTAAATAAGGCATATCCTGCCCATTTTATAACAGTGGCCAAGCACTTTGATACATGGAGTCAAAGCTGCAAAACTAGAGAAAATGTGTCAATAATATCATTTTGAAGCAGTACACCGATCTCAGATGACCAACATCTACAAGCACACAAATTACAATTCCAGTAATGTTATGCTTATCTCACCACTTCTCTGTCATAGGGTTTATTCCTGGATTGGGGGCGGGGGACTGTAAAGGATATGAGGAGGAGGAGGAAGGAATATAGCGGGTCAAACAGAAGGAAAGATTAAGGATGGAAGGAGGGACATCAAATAGGCGGCTGATTACCTGCCTGGCGTCCTCCAAAGATGTCTGCAGTCTGCTTATTTCCATTTCATATTGCTCCTTCATCTTGTCCACCTCCTGATCATGAGCAGCCACTTCCTCCTTCAGGGCTCCTTTCAGAGCTGTTAGCTCCCTTTCCCGCTTCCTAAGCAATTCCTCCTGATCCTCCTTAGCAAGAAGAACTTCCTGCATCTCCACTTTCAGTTGCATCATGTCCTGTGTAGATGTAGACAGACCGTTAAAAAATCTCATTTTAGGATTAACAGGCAGACAGACATTCCTTACATTTGCTGTCAACTTTTATCCTTCTTTCTGATTAAACAAACTTGCCTCCCTTGTAAAATTGAAGAAAGTAGAAAGTGGACATTTTGGAAATGGAATCATTTTGGCAGGCTAGTCACTACAATGCCTGTCCTTAAACTTAAAACCCACTTTACAACAGCAATTTGCTTTGCAGTTTCTGTCAGCCATTTATTTTCATAAGTTTAAAGGATTTTCATTTCTGCAGCAATAATCACTGTGACTTACTGCCATAATGATGTCTTTCTCTCCATCAGCAGCTGACCTTTTGGCTGAGTCAAGCTCATCATGCATCTCTGACAGCTGGTCCTGCAGGTCTCTGATCTCTGTCTGGTACTGCTCTCTCTCTATCTTCACCTGGAAAAGTCTAACAAAGGACAAAACTTGTCACAAGACAGTATAAGCCCTCTACGTTGAATATTTAGGCCGAAATGTACCTGAACACCTGTTCATATAAATAGAGACACCTGTGTTACGACTGAGTATCCACATAGGACAGAGGTTACACCAAATACCTGAATTGCATAAAAGCAATATCTAACCTGCATCAAAGTGCCGAGGAGTAGGGGGTCTTAAAAATGGTCATGTAGACTGAAGCAGAACATATAGTCTTGTTCAAAGAATTTACTTTCATACAACTGGATGTCACAGAACCTTTTTTTTACTGGTACTAAATAATTTAATGCATCTTAAATAACAGCAATGTCCCCATCACTTCTGGATTATGCTAAGCACCAAAAATCTGCAAGCTACAAATGGTGGCAATTCTATGCACAACCCCAGTTCTAAAAAAAAAAAACATTGGGACGCTGTGTAAAATGTAAAAAAACAGAATGCAATTATTTTCAAATCTCACGAAACATAATGTTGAAACAGACATGTTACTGTTTCATGGAAAATATTTGCTCATTCTGATGCTGATGGCAGCAAAACATCTCAACAAAAGATGACATTTACCATTCTGTATCATCCCTTTGTCAAAAAGAGCTAATATTTTCCATGAAATGGTAAAATGTCCAAATTTCAACATCTGATACATTTGTGTTCTATTGGGGGCAAAATACATGGATTTATGAGATTTTCCAATCATTGCATTTAGTTTTTATTTATGTTTTTTTTTCACTGAGGTTGTGCTTAAAAGAAGATGGACATGAGATTCAAATCCAGTCAAAACTGTTGGACCATATCTAAAGAAGCAGAAATGGAGCACAGAAGTCCTGCCTGAATGAATAGTAAATCAGTGACAGAGAATTCATTAATATGGAAGGTGAAAGATAAACCTAAAACACAGGAGATGCAAAAGGGTACACTAAAAGAAACAACCACCATGGAAGGTTTCTATGACGATCAAAAGATTGAGCAAGTTCAACCACAAATATGGAGCACTTTTCTTCAAATACTACCTTTGATGTTCTGCATCATTTGAGTTAAAATTTAAACCACCACCACCAACAAAAATAAAACACCACTCTCCCCAGGTTTTCATTGGAGCACACAATCAAGAAAATCAAGCTACCATTTAAAGAATTCTGTGTCATCCAGGTGTATACAAATCAAAACTAAGTAAAACACAGACACGGGCAGTTAACACAGTCAGTAGTAATCTATCATCATGGACCTCTCCAGCACTGAAGAGATCCATGATGATTCACTCTTCAAAAGGTCCATAATGACTCACTCTTCAACTGTGGTCTGGAGCTCAGCCTCTGTTTTGGCAAGTTTTTCTTTCAGAAGTTTACACTCCTCCATGCTCCGCTGCAGCGCCTGCTGAAGCTCTTTCAAATCCGCTGCTGCCTTTTTGTCTCCCTGATTCCTCTGGTGGTAAAACAAAACATTGTTTTGATTTCGTTGTGATATAATTGGCAGTTAAACTTGACTACTAGTTTTTGTTTGTTTCTTTTTTTGGGACGGACACACACACTAGCCCATGTTCACTTTTGGCATTGCTTTTCTTTGGCTAACATTATTTAGCAAAATAAATGAAAAATAGTCTGAATATAAATGTGTTTGTGGACCTCTAACCAAAATCACCCCCTGATGTACAAATATTAGAATGGTTACACCTCAGACTAAATGCCTTTCTGACACTGATAACTTTCAACGTAAAGCAAACAACTGTGCCTCGAACACCTACTTAATGAAAGAACAATATTATAGGGTTTCAGAGGGAGTAACCTGTTCGTTCCAATGTTTTGTCTGTGAATATTTGCATTTGTATTAAACTGTGACAACTCTAAAAAAAAGTTCAACAACGAACTAACATATCAACATAAAAAAAGGTGGCATCATAGGCAAATCTGCATCTGACTATTGTTACCAATGTTTTTTCTTCCAGCTGCCTCTTCAGCTCAACCATCTCTTTCTCAAGTGTAGCATTTTGCTCTTGCAGAGCTTTGGTCTGTGCAGCAACATCTGGGGACTGAGAGAGGATGATAGACAGAGTTTAGAGCTGGCACTTTCTTATTTACATATAATGAATTAAAAAAAATTGAAATCAGTTATTTAGTAGTGGTTTAACATTCAACAGCTCACAATATCTTCTGTCAAAAGTCAACAGGCTTCAGTGTTCAAAGCTCAAAGTGTTCACACATGCACAACTAAAAGTTCAGAAAAAAATATATTTGACACGGCTTTCAGTTTAAAATCTATCAGCCCCATCAAAACGAAAAATAAGTAAATAAATAAATGAAGCAGTTGGGCTTCATGGTGAGAAGCCACTAATTTATTGTAGAAAAACAAATACTAAATATATTTCTAGACACATAGCCGACAAGATATTCTAACGTGCAACGAAAAAATGCAGGAATACAAGCGCAGCTCACTTTGTTGTCTCCTTGTGCAGTTGCTGTGGCTCGAGACTTCAATGTCTGTATCTTCTCAAACACAAGGTTGACCTTTCTTTTTGTTGTTTCGTCATTATCGTTGCTGCTGTAGAAACAAGCAACCAAAAATGTTAATATTGTAGTTATTAGAGGTTTACAAAAAAAGTGCTCAAAGTGTTTTGGGAATTGGGTAGTAAATCCAGACTGTTCTGGGAGTAAAGTAGTCCAATCCTGGCTTAGAAGGGGTAAAGAAGGATCATACTACTTTGATGTGTCACCTCGCAGCAGGAACAGCTTCACTGCACACACATATATATACATATATATACACACACACATATACACATATGTGAATAAAACAGCTTGGCTCAGAGATGAT
>JBAMYA010000018.1:10635757-10654419 GCA_037176975.1 Arrhamphus sclerolepis
TACATCTTTGTTAAGCAATCTCTGATTAGCTGGTGGCAAAAAAAAAGAGAAAAAAACAAACAAACACAAAAGTCATCCCCATAATGACATCAGGATGATGTAACTACCAGGAGATCATGTAGACAATATGTAACTGCTTACGTTTAACACTATATGGCAAAGGAACAGCAGGGCAGTGACCTTCCCTCTTCCTTTAGTTAAGACACTACAAATATGCAGGGAATGCTAAGATAGCTTGCAAATAGTTTGCTCTCTGTATTTTCACTGTCACTACCAAGACAAAAAAAAAAAAAAAAGCAGAACTAAATCTGAACTTTCAGTAAAGCTAGAGTTTGCATTCATGCGTCACCTTTGTTGAAACTATTCTTGAAGCTACTAAATTTGGACTTTCTTTTTTTTTCTAACTTTTTGCAATACTCAGTAACATAGAAACTCATGTAAACTACAAGGAAACACACATTAGGTAGTTCTGACTGCAAATGGGGCCAGTGGTAGAATGAAGTATGTATAAATATAAATAATATATCCTCTTTTTAAAAGAAAAAAAAAACATGGGATGTTTCAGTCATTTTAGTTCTAAAAGCTATTGATGATTTTCTGTTCAATATAAATATCACAATGGACTTAATTAATGTCAATGCTCTCAGTGCCCAAATGTTTTCCCTTCATCCCTTCATCTCGGACTTGCCAAAGACTTACCAGGGTGGGGTGGAGTGCTCAGTTAAATGGTGACACTGGCAAACTATAGATCAACTGAAAAGCTGAATGCTTCTCTTTGAATTTACCTAACTTTCCCTTTAGACATACACTTTATAGTTCAATAACATAATAAATAGGAAAAAAAAGAAATAGACAGAAACAATTGCTGTTACAATGCATTCGTCAATTCAGTTTAGGCACAAAGCAATTTCCACATACGGCTGGAGGAGATTGCAAAGTCTCTGATTGTTCAGAAGCAACACACTTCTTGCAGACAGTGATATGTGCTGAGTTTTGTTTTTTTGTTTTTTGTAGGGGAGAAATTTGCAGATGGAAACTGATCGCAGGGAGCTGGACACTCACTGAGACCTTTCTTCAATTTTACGATTGGATTGTGTTGAACAAGTTTTGCTGAAAGTGGTCTGTCTCCTCCAAACTGGTGTCACAAACTGTGAGTCCTGTTTGTCACTGGGAAGCAAGGTCACCCTTTCAAATGGAACAGAAATGATCTGCATCACTGTGATCTGGAGAGAGGAATGGAGAAATGCAGGGATCAGATGAGATGATCAATAATCACACAGGGAAAAAGGAATTCATTCTGTCTATTGTTTTCGGTTCAAGTATTAACAGAATTTTTTCAAATTTCTTTGAAATAAATAAAGCTATTTAAAATGATTGATTGACAGATGCAAATTAATTGAATGATTCACAGTTTTTGTTTTTTTTAACACTAAAAGCTGGGAATTGCAATGAATGCTTGATTTTCATACGATCAAAATGAATCCCAAGATTCTTTCCCGAGATTTTAAATCATGGTTAATTGTGGTTCTTCAGGTGAGATTACCCTTGTCATGCTCAGAGGTGACCCATGGGGTTAGATGTTTCGGTCAGTCCTGGATGGACCCCTGTGTGAGCTTGTTGGGCGTCACTGGAGCTCCCTGAAACTTTTTCCTCTTCCCGTCTTTTAAGGCAGGCTGCTTTGGGGTTCAAATTCCGCTCTGTAGGTTTAAAGACACAAGCATCTCAATTTTCTTTCTTCCCCCAACATATTTATTTGAAGAAAAATAGTGAAAGCACACAGGCAGATGAAAACAAATACAGGTTTTGAGAGTGAACAAGGGACTAGGCAACATCATAAAAAAAGATGGGTAATTTTTGCCATATGTATTAACATTGACATTTTATTCATACAAGTCTATTTAGTTTGCTTTTCCTTCAAATATATGAAATCTCCATCATGAGACCACTTTTAAGGGGCAGTTTCTGCCTGACTAAATCACTGGTATCACTGACTTGACACAAATACTGAATGCAAAAGAGCACATTATTATAAGTCTAAATGACCATCCACATTTATTTTTCGTTTCTATCAAGACTCAAACAGAAAATACAGTGGTAATATTTTAGATAAATTAATTAAAAGGTTGGCTAATTATATTAAATTATCAGTACTGGCCATAGAAAAACCCAAACCAATATTTAAAGACCAAAAAAAAAGCCATATTTGAAGAATTTGGCGCTTTAATGTCAGCGAGCAGTGACATTTCAACGACTCGCTGCAGTGCTGTAACACCAACCTCTGACTTGCTGCTCCAAGCTCAGAATGACGGCCACAGCCTGATGAAGGATGAGCAGTTTAGTCTGGGGCTTCTCGCTCTTCAGGTGCAGCTGGCACATGCGACCCAGCTCCTTGAAGGCCTCGTTTATGTCGCGCACCCTCAGGCGTTCACGGGCGTTGTTAGCCATTCTCCTCTCACGCTCACGTTCGGCCTTCTGCTCTGGATTCAGGTCCTCGTCTTCAGTAATGCTACTTGAAAGGGAGATAACAAATTCACTTGCAGTCAAGGTAAAGTACAAAGTACTTTTCCTCTCTAATAAAATACAGATATTTCAAAAAAAGGAACAGACGTAGGGAAAAAAAAGAACTATCCTCTAAATTTTGTAAACGATTCTGATTTTTTTTTTTTTTAAATAAAATTTTGTCAATCCAACAACACTGCATCAACAAATTAAAATAGGTGCTTAAATTTATTTAGATACGGACAAAGTGAAAGGCTGCAATATACAATTAAGACTTCTTAATACATACATTACCACACTTGATAATGAATATTAGTTAATTAACTAAAGCAAAACTTGCAGCAAGAATTAAAATCGAGAAACACACATATTTAAAATTGTTCAATTTATTTTCAGTTCAAACAATTATTACTTTGTCTAAACTCAAAAATATTTTGCTACTAATAAAAATGACTGGAAAACTTTTAAACTGAGATGGTCTACCTTGTGCGTGGGCCTGGTCTGGGTGTTTTCATATCTCTTGTGTCGCTCTCGTCATCTGACTTGGCATCGATGGAGAGGCTATCATGCATCTCATCCTTTTCCTGTTTCTCAACCTTCAGTTCCAGGGTGGCAGGCACCTGCCCAGACAGTCCTGAAAGAAGACCTGTAGTCAGTAAGTAAATATGAAGGTATAAACATCATACATGCATTGATCCGTATACATTTAACAAATGGGTTGGCTGCAAAGTGAATCAGACCTCTGAATGCTTCCACTTGGTGGTTTAGTTCTGTGCTGGATGTGGAGCCGGCACTGGGCAGACCTCCATGGCTGTTGTTCAGGCTGGCAGCATCGTCACCACCCTGCTACAACACAGGCAGAAAGAACATGAGGGGAAAGGAAGCAGACAGTCTCTGGAGACAACACATAGAACAATACTTTTCATCAAGCGAACAGCTTGTTAACTAAAAGGGAAACTCTTTTGGCTTCGAACTGAGAACACTACCCAAGTTAATCATACTCGTACACTAAATGGCCTTTGATATCTCATAAAATACAACTGGTAGCATAACTGAAAGACCTAACTACTCAAATGAAACATCTCCAAATATTCCTGGACAAATGCATGTTATAATGATTATTCAAAATTATTTTTTTAAAACTCTCCAGGATATTTTGCTGATCTGCTTTAGGTTGCATAATAATTTAAGAAAGACCAATTTCAGGAATATAAAGGCTATTTACTTCTTTGTTTATACATTTTGTACCATTATATGGCATTCTCAGACTAACTAACTGATCACAGCTGCAGATACAGTATGCTTCTTTTCCACATCTACAATCCCATGTTCCTTTTCAAACTAAACTCACTCTGAAGTCTGAGCAAACCTTTGTTATTTTGTCCCCGTTTGTCACATAAAAATGAAAACTTCTGCCATGTCGAAGCAGAAAGTCCCTTCTCTGACCACATGCTGTCAAGCTATTTGGTTTGATGAAGGCAGAGGAATCGTCACTTTGGGTGGAGAGCATCTCCCCCTTTTCCTCTGGAATGTGATCCCAAGTCACTATTGGCCTCTGTTAACCCCACTACTTCAAGATCCTCCCCTTCCTCAGCACTACACTAATCTTTGCTGCGCCCCCAACAGGTGTCCAAACAACTCTTTGTCTGGAGGAGGAGGAGGAGGGAAGTTGGGGCTCTGGCGAGAAAATAACGCTGCCATTTTCATGTCTGAGCCTAATTACCATACAGCTGAGGACCTCTTTTTGGGTGGAGGCCGTGGGTTCAGACACCGTTTCCAACTATTCAGATTTCCTAGGTTGTTGAAAAAAAAAAAAAAAAAAAAGTGATGAAAAGGGATAGAAGGGGGTAGATGGCACGGTGTCAGGCGGAGTAAAAAGCCTGTGGCTGTGCTGTGTCGAGGCTGTTGAGCTCTGTCTGAAGGGACATATTCCCACACAGGAAGCGCTGTGTTAGTGCAGACACAGTATGTTCTATCTCAGTGTTGCAGTAGGTCAACATCCCTGACACAAGCCATTTCTCTGTAACAATTACATCACACTGAGCCCTTCTGACAGCCACAAAAAAAAATTCTTGTTAAAGGACAAAACAAGCTACTCAACATCTTCAGCATTGTAGGGATAAAAAAAAAACACCTTAAACCAGACTAAACCTCAAACATTTAAAAATAATTCTCAGCAAAATAAAGGAACTTGGAAGATGAAGACAAAAATAATAGATAAAACTTATGTCTGAGTCTGACTGCAATATAAACTTTATTTGATCATCGATGAAGGATTTGATTTCCATCGGGGTAACAGGCCTTTCAATGGGTAAAACTGAATATCATAAAACACATTTGAGAAAGAATTTAGAATCATTATTTTATACTTCACCTTACTTTCGGTAGCTTTATGCAAACTTGTGCTCTATTTTTTAAAAACATATATCTAACTTTCAGAATTCTAGCAGACCAATTTTGTCTTATCCCATTTGGCAGATTTTTTTTTTTGTTGCTTAATAGAGGACAATTTTACTCAATTTAGGAATATTACTACTTAGGAATAATATTCCTAGGAATTAGGAATTCCTTAGGAATTAGGAGGAATAATATTCCTAAATCTAGTCTTTTAAAAAAAAAAAAAACTTTCTAAGAAATCAGTTCTTGCAGTGTGACTCAAAGTCCTCCGGTTTACAGCTGGACAGCTGCCTCATTTTAATTTTCACAGTAAATGTCTTCAAATTCCTTGGCTCTATGCAGTGGAATACCTCAGACAGAGGATGGGTAAATATATCCTGATTTATACTGAGACCTGCATTCCTGTTCCTCAAGAAGTTTCAACTCTAAAAGGAGTGCAACACACAAACACATCGCACACCGAAGCACAACTTTGTTTTATTGCGCCTGTTTTTCTCATTTTCCTTTCACCCTTGTGTATACAGCCGCTCTAAAGAGTGGGGTGAGCTTTAGGCCAGGCATTACACTTATGGAAAATATGTTAGTATAAATTAGACTGTTCATCTGTGGAAAATGTCTAGTTTTTATACATAATGTGCATCAATTTTGAACAGTTGGCTAAGCTTCTAGAATGGTGATTTTTTTTTTTTTTTTTTTTTTACAAAAACCAAACAGGAATAGTCAGGAATATTAAAGCTCTAAATGCTTGTGTGGTGTTAACATACTATTGCTGCAGTCCGACTTGAAACCAGTGTTGAGGCAGGAAAGTTTGCTCCAATAGCTGCTATTGGCCCATTTTGTGCCTGTCCCAGCAGACTATGTATGTCGCTGGGCAAACTGGCAGTAGAGCCCACTGCATGGTTCCTCAGAACAAGGATTGCATCATCCAATCTGTCCAGACGATCCTCCATTCGAGACTGCAAAGGCCAGGGGGGCATTGAGAAACGAGGAGTTAGGGTGAGGAGGAGAAAAAGAAAAGAAGGACAGAGCAGCTTAGTATAAGCACATTAGGGCAAAAATTGAAAACTGTGATTGTATGGTGTGGACTTTGAAAGGAAAAAAAAAAAAATCAGAAACATAAGATAAAGCAGTTCAAATGTAAGTTCAACTAAGCCATTTCAGCTTAAGTTATGAAGCATAACAACAGTTATAATTAGTTTTTAACAAAATAATTGAGGGAGTACAATCAGGTGATAATTTGTGTAAAACTTGAACATCTGATCACTTGAAGCTGAAATGGCCGACAATAAGTTAAAGATATAGAAATTAAATTGCAATTTTTACTATGATGAATGTATTTGAACTTGAGCAAGAAAACAAAAGAAGAAATTCAAAGATGTATGGAAACACGGAATGAGTGAAGACTATCTAAAGAAGTACCTCGCAAACATCCTTTAAGAAAGACATGGCATCCTGGAGATGCTCATGTAACTGCTGATGAACTCTGTTTTTCTGGCAAAGTCAAATAAGAATAAGACAGAATTATACGATAAGTTCAGAGTATATAAATACTACAACACACTGAGGATAAAAGACTGTTTTTGTGGAGTCATGCAGACAAGAAGGAAGGGATTTGGAAGCAAGCGCAGAGCTGCTGACCATTCACTTTGCAAAGACTAAAGTCTTTTAATCTTTGTATATTTAATAGTCCCAACTGAAAAACTCACCACATCTGCTATTTTGTGTTTGCTGCAATCTACAGAAGTTTCTTTACACAGTTCACTTGGCATAAATACATTTACTGATAAAAGCCGTGCATTATTTCTATACCTTCTTTTCTTCATTTTATCCAGCTTTGATAAACAACTTAATCGAATACTTTATGGATTGTTTTAAGTGAGACACTTTTAAACTAAACTAATATAAATTACTCTTGGTGGCTGTGTTTTTTTTGTTTTGTTTTTTTACTGTAATCTCATCCTCAGCTCTCTTCATCACTGTTTCCTGAAGCCTGTGGGACTTTCCAATGTTCCTCATAGATTTGACTCAGCTACCAGGGAACTTTGGTCGGTGCCTTTACTCAAACAGATTCATGAACATGCTTTCCTTCACCGTCTGCCAGTGGAATTATTTATTCACTCCAAACAGAATTGTAATTCTTTTCTAACTACTTATGAACACAAGTGCTTCAGGATTTCTTGGGAAAGGCTCAGATTTTCCTATTTTTTAAATTCTTCACCAAATACAAAACATTTTTAGATAATAATGTTTGACAGCAAGAATTTTTATTTATTTATTTATTACAAATTTTGAATATTTGAATGCTATATATTACAGCTGTGGCCCATAGTATGTCAAACAGCTTGCCAGAAGACATGAGGCTGGAAAAATCTCTTTGTTCATGCTTATTATTTATTTATTTATTTATTTGGATCGCAAAAATCCAAACTCACCAGTGGACTTAATACCTCTAATACTTGTACTGAAACTGTACTGAATGTCATACCGTCAGTAAAATTGAAAAACAAGAAAGAAAGAAAAGCATTAAGGTGATGTCCCATGGGGCTGCATTTAAACTACACTTTATCTAATGCTGAAAAAGATGCACACATGTAAATTCACCTAAAAAAACAAAACAAAAAAAAACAAACAAAAAAAAAACTGCACCATAAGCAGCTAATTTTCAGGTTTTATTACAAAACCCACTTGCAATGTCACTTATATCTCAATTCAGTTCAAATATACTTTATTAATCCACAGATGGAAATTCAATAACAATTTGGTTAGCATGTAGAGACACGGAAGGTTTAATATCCTCTCCACACGCAGTTGGCTGATTGAATGGATTCAGTATAAGGCTTCAACTTTAATGATCCTGAACTCATAAAGTCACCTTTATTTTAAAGATGGTCACTGGTTCAGATCACGCGTTCTTTCCATGACTGGACTTCTATACATTACTAAGTACATGTTGGTCACTGATCAGCTGTAGCTTGTACGTAATGTCATCATGATAGTGGTGCTAGGAACCAACAAACAAGACCATAAACAAGGAGATAACCTTATTAAAATAAGTAATTAAAAGGTATTAGCATGTGGTATAGTTAACATTTCTGAATCATTAATGACAAATGCAGAAAAATTATTTGTAAATCAAAATGGCTTTAAAATTAATGAAATGGCATAAATTTGTTGTCACTCAACTGAAAGAGTGATTCAATTAAATGTGGTTAAAGTATTAGAACCTCAATTCAAATCCGCATTTCAGTCTGCATACGGTCCACAACTGCACTTTCATTTCCTGTGATTTTAATGTTGTGTTCTTGTTGTTGTTTTTATTTATTTGATTGTGTTTTATCTTGTAAAGTGTCCTTGAGTGACCTGAAAGGCGCTTGAAATAAAATGTATTCTTATTATCATTATTATTATTATTATTATTATTATTATTATAACCACTTGACAGCGCTAATTTAAATGTATTCAATTTTGAAGTATAGAATGTAAATAAATGACATGTGGATCAGGTGAAAAGTCTGGGTGATACAAGATCCTTAGTGCTGGTCACATGGCAGCGAAGGAATTCTGGAGAAGTGTTTCAGTAAAACAGCTGCTCCCCCACCAGACCGCTTAACTCACCCCCCGCCCACTGTCGTCCCCATCCCGGCCCACAGAGTAGAGGACAGATGGCAAGCCCCAAGGGACAAGTATTGTTCAGTTTGGTTATGCCACGAACCCCACCTTCCTCGGCAAAACATTTGTCAGACAGGAATCTCTATGTAATGCTAGCTCAGACCTTCATGGGCAGCTTATCTAAAGTGAGCATACATCATATCATTTGCTGGTGATGGTGATGGAAAGGGATCTTACCAGGGAGTGAAGGGAGTTCTCATAATTTGGAGAAGAGGGAGTCTGTCCACTGGAGCGGGGCCACTGGTTGGTACCTGAAAAGAAAAGAAAGTGATACAGGCTCACTGTTGGCAATCATCTGATTTGGTTTCATACCAAAACACCTAAAAGCTGTGTCCTGCTGAATTAGGTCACAAATACGCAAAAGGTTTTATTTATTTGTTTTTGTTCTATAAGACATATTTATTTATTTTTATATTTCAAGACTCAATAGCTTCACTTCCTAATGGCTGAACTGGAATGACATGAGCTAGCGGAGGGCTTGACTCACTTTCATACTGAAATGTACAAAGCACATTACTAAGTGAAACACGAGAAAAGTAGGACACTTAGGAATATGACTTTTAATATTGTGAAGAAAAAATAAAAAGGAAGTACGACATTTTCATTCACATTTACAAGCTCGGATTCTCTGGAAGTACAAAAGAGCAATCAAAAATGTTTCACCACATGGCCTTCATCAGGGTTTTTGATTAAGAAAGTATGCCAAGTATCTAAGCTCAATCTAGTTAAACCTCTTCCATTACATTAGTTTGCATTGCTGAGATGTCTTTCTCTGAGATGCTTCCCTTTATGTAATTTGCAGCATTAACAGCTGGAAACAAGAAAGAAAGATTGTTTCATTGACAATCAACCAAATTTCTTTGGAACTTTCCACCTCTTTTCAGAAGGGGAAAAAAAGCATTTCTATCACATGATCTCAATGTGGAGTAATATTCTGCACTACAGATTGTAATTTCCTTTTGGCTGGAAAAGGTTTGCACTGGATTCTGTATGTATGTGTGAGCCAAAAAGTTAATCTACAGGCCAATACAGGCAGACAAATCAAGAAGACTTGATCTGGTATAAATTAGAAAAAAGGAATTCACATCTGCTCTTCACATTACCAGGGCCACTGCCTTTCTTTTTTTTCTTCTTCCCCCTTTCCTTTTTCTGAAGTATAATTATCCAAGTAACCTGCTTGCCATGTGTAACAGGAGACATTGCATTGTACTACAATCAAATAATCTTAATGGATTCCAACAACGATGAACCTTTCAGGTTATTTACAAGATAAAATGTCTGTGGCCTTTCCAGCTCAGGACACTCGATGCTCTTCTGGTGTCTGTGACGGTGGTGGCTGCCAAGCCCAACCTACATTCTTGTAAACGTCCACTGTTGCACAATTTGGTATTAATCCAGAGCTTCATTTTATGTAGCATTATCTAGGATGAGGGACATTGTTTATTGCATAGAGGACCGGGGAAATACTGATTATTTTTTCCCCAGTCTAACTAAAATTAACACTTTAGCTTTCAAATGCAGTAAAACTGCAATGACAGAGGAAACACGAGACTGACAGAAGGGGAAAAAAAAAAATCACACCTCCCTTAAGTTCAGGAAACTGTTCACACTGTTTTCCATTAATTTATTCCAGTAAAATGTCTAACTAAACGTCTGTCATTTTCTATACACGAGATGTCATGTTTCTTCGCACAGTCAGTCTTTGAAAATGCAATGTTTAATTACCAGACCATGAAAAGTAAGGGAAATGAAAAAGTCTTTGGTGTGCCGCGGCTTTCTCCCAGGTGAGTGAGAAAGAAACTTCACTTGAGCCTCCGCTAGCTGGCGGCTATGAAAAATTACCTGAGGCTTTCTTTCCCACATGCTCCAGAGAGGGCTAATTGAACAAGTCAGTCTTGAGTAATGTGCTGTATATTGGTGTAATCCCAATGATGAATGGATATTGCAACTAACATCAACAGCTAGGTAAATTTTGGGCCAATTTCTAGGCATTGGGCTTTTTCTAGCCCCAGAAGCATAATAAGGGCAAATTATTACAGAAACAATATCCTTTCTTCACCGTCCCAGACGCGTACAGTTTGCATTAATGTTTTATGTTTCTCCTACATAATAAGCCAGGCTGCCAGGAGTGGCACGCTGTACTACAAACGGGTCAAGAAAGCCATCACAGCCTTCATCAGCTGAGTCACAGCCACCTTCCCTCACCCACTGAAAGACAGAGCCTTTTGCAGCCCGGTATGTAAGTGTGTGTGTGTGTGTATGTGTGTGTGTGGTGGGGGAACAGCTGTCCATGGGGCAGGGCAACAGCTGAGGATGAGGGGGGTCACACGTAGAGACAGCTGTCGCCACTCCATTACCATGCATGACACACTGCCCGCTAAAACAACACACTGGGCTTTCCCTTACTGTCTCACTCTCTTTCCATTACTCACTCACCTCTGTCAACACATCTGACAGTTTATATTCCTTTAATATGCATCTTTTTTTCTGAATATATAGCCATGTGGAAAAAGACATTACACCAAGTTCCTACTCTAAGGTTCTACATATCAGGATAAAATACGACCTCGGATGGACAAAATGTGATACTTTAAACTGTCAATATTTATTTTGCAAAAACTAAACAAAATAATAGACGCATTGTGTGTAAAAACAAAGTACAATTATTTCTTCCACATGCATTTAAAAGGTGAATACAGTAACAACCAACAAATGTCTTTCAATTAACCCATCAACATCAAGCACAAACACCTTTATAACTTTTTTAACACCTTTTGGCCATTTGTCAGTCTGGAGCATTCAGGTTAGCACAGTGGCATAAGGAGGAAAGACATAAGCAAGTCTGAGAAGCAATTGTTGCAGTCTAACAATCTGGGAAAGGGTTATAAGGTCTTTTTAAACAGTTTGGAATCCATCATTTTGAAGAGAGAAGATTATTAACCAGAGGAAAGCATACAAGACCACTGCCTATCTTGCCAGGAGTGGATGTCCCAGTACACTCAATCCAAAGTCAGACTGTGAAACGCTAATCTGGGTGTCCAAGAGAAAGGTGCTATGTGGTCTCTAAAAGAAGTGTCAAGAATGGCTTAGGTTTGCAATGTTGTTCCTGAACAAACCTGAAGATTTCATGAATTCTGTCATTTAGAAAGACAAGACCATAACAGATATTTGTGTCCATGATGTTAAAAAAAAAAAACCCACAGCAGATCAGCACAAACTCCTCATACCAAGTGTTAAGCATAGTGATAGATGGATGTTGACTTGGGTTTAGTTTGCATCCAAATGGACTTCAGCGGCCTGAATACATCAAACTGACAACCAAGTCCACTGTACACACAAGTATTCAAAAGTCAAATCTATTTAGTCTCAGATTTGGCCTCACTGACACTGGGTCACAGAATACAACTATGAACTCAACAACAATAGGATATCTGCAATAGGATGTCTGAAAAATGAAAATAAAAAACAAAACTAATCAACGTGTTACAATGGTCGAGCCAAAGCCCAGACCTCAACCTGATTTAAATGCCTTGGCAAGATCTTAAGAGAGCTATTCATAAACAAAAGTCCAGAAACATGTGTGCATTGAAAAAGCTTCGTAAAGTCTGATAAATTTTCTCCAAAATAATGGAATATATACCCATCACCATGGGGTGTACCTGTACTTACTTTTTGACACTATTTCTGTATTTTGGCTTGGAATGTTGTTTTATATATATAAAAAAAATAAACCAGTGTAAATATGTATTTTTTTTTTAACTGAGGATGAATTTTTTTTTCAGCAGCTCACTGTTCATGGTTGCCACAGCAAATTGATTTGGCACAAGTTTTACACCGGATGCCCTTCCTGATGCAAATTGGATTTGAAACCTGGACCTCCTGCAAAGCAAAAGCACTACTACTAAAGCACTGGGAGAGGCTACAATGTCCTGATACATAAAACCTAAGTATTGAATTCAAACACAAATTCAAAACAAACAAGAGTATGCTTTGGTGTTCATGTGAGAAGACAGACTCTTTTATTCTGTTTCTGTTCACTATATTTATTCCGCAAAATAATTACAATTCAGAGGAGGGTTTCTGTGTCCATCCTCAAAAATTAGAATGACATAAAAACAAAAGCTACTACAAAGTACTTGTCAGAAAAGGATTATGTAAAAACAAATCCACTCTCCAAAATTCCCTCTTATTACAAAGAAGCGTGAATCCCATGAGCTACCACTATAAATCATAAAATAGTTTTGCAAATGAAAAGATTTTCAAGAATTGTGATTTAAGACCCACTTCAAACACTTTCATTGCTGGGTTTACAAATCCTTCTGCACTCAGAAAGCCACAGTATTTATTTTAATTACACTCTCAACTCAGTTTGAAAATTTCCATCACTCGAAAATATAGTTGAAGACAAGGCAACCATAACTGTTGTTCTTACAGTGCTTGTTACATAGATCTAAATTTGTGAGCATGAACAAAGACTTTCCCTACAGCTAAGAGCCAAAACGAGTCTATGATGTCACCAGGTGTCAATGTGGGGCAGCTTGATAAGCCAACAAAATAAAGGACATGTAGCGAACACTAGACCAGCAAGTCCAGCACTAAATTAATGTGTAGGTGTAATATTACAGCATTGACCTCACAGCCTTAAAAGAAATCAAACTATTTTTTTTTTGTTCATAGAAAGGAATCAGCCTGTGCATAAAAACTTGGCTCAAGGCTAATGTTTGTTGTAGAAATGTACAAATCTCACACATTCATTAATTCAAAGGCTGTTCAGAAGCTTTTCTAAAATAAGCTTCGTTTGGATTTGTGTACAAATGGTATCAACAGCTAAAAAGGATGTCAAATTTTGTTTGAAACATTTCACCATTCATTCTACTCAGGCTTTGATAGAGAGTAAATGTAATTATGTACAAATGTAATAATTAAGAAAATTCCACACCATGAAATTCGATTCATCTCTTTGATGCTTTGGTACCAAACACAACACAAGACAGTAGGTTGGAGTTTAATTCCATTAAGTGACTTCTTGGTACTTTGGTGTAAAACAGCAACAAAGGGAAAGCTGTTTTAATTGATTCACAAATATAATTATTATACCACCTGTTATGATGTTCAAAGCTGCATAATGTGCCATGATAATCTTGAAGCCCCCTGAAGGTAGCAGCATGCATATATTTATTATAAAATAGTCCCTATCATCTGACATTTTTGCACCAAGCCTCAAACACAGCTGTCCACTGTGTTTATCTTTATTAGATTGTATGCAAATGACACCAGACTGCTGTAAAATCACACGCTAATCAATTATAGGCTTCCAAAAACACTTCTTTTATTTTTAGAAGTTATCTTTTTCTTTCTTCTTTTCTTTGTTGCAATGCATGATGGTGCAGAACTTGCGTCACATTTACAGCAGAATCAGACTACTCGTGATCCAATAAGTGCTGTAGCAACACGCACACAAGTCCTGAGTATAAGAGTACTTTCATCTTTATCTTATTGCCGATTTCTAGGGCAAAAGGTAAAGTAGTTGTGTATAAGATTAAAATTCAAAGAAGGGTTCTCTACCTGGCCTTCCAGACGGGGTGCCAGCAGCAGTCACCACGGTACCTGCTGACGCAGCACCTGCGGCGGCTGCCAGAGGTGAAGGAGAACCCACAGGTGTTGACGGATTTGATGGAAAACTGCTGCTAGTATGGTCAGGTGAGTAAATCTGAAAGCACAGAGGAAGGGATAGAGAAAAAAGTAAAATTCATTATGAATGCAGCTTGCAGTTGTCCTTTAGTGCCAAGAATATACAGTCATCTATGCTTTGAGCACTAAGTATTGTTAGAACTCAATTAATTAAAAAAAAAACCAAAAAAAAACAAAAAAAAAAAACAACTCTCATACTTGTGTTCTGGAAGTTTTTCTAAGTGTTTCACTATTTGGTTAAAAAGCAACAACAAAAAAAAAAACTTTGAAAAATCCACTTATAATTGATAAAATGACAGAACTGAAATGATAACTTTAACAAATTTAGCTTCTCCTTGTTTTAAATGTACACAGTTGTTCAAAATGCAATAAGTAAAAGATTATGTTGTCTTCTATTCTTTAGTGATTCTCTAAATGTTTTGAAAAATTTATATATTCAGTTTCAGAATATGAATCACCTCATAAAAAGAAGAGCAACAATTTATTAAAATGACTTATTTCAGGGACTAAATCTGCAGAAGTGGGGAAGCTAAATGAGAGATTCTCTGGAAGGATTTGCTCTTACTTAAATGATAAAATGTAAGAGCTTCATTCTCTTTCCCCTGTATGCTTTCAGTAAAGGCACAATGAAAGACACATTCTGATAGAAACTTTTATTTTATTTTTTTTTAACACTTTCACAGAACAGTTTGGTAACCCTAATCCCTTTAACACTTTTGTGCCAGCGCAAATGAGTCCTTTATTATTCTACTCTGGATTCAAGAGGTGCAGACAGCCAACCTGGAAACCCCGTTAAGCCAAAAGCAGAAAATCTCAAGGGCAGCATTTCAGCATGTAGCAAGAGACTGTAAAGTGAATCATATATCAAAACCTGGGAGTATTCAACTGTTGTTTATTTTTACAGTTTTTTTTTTTGTTTTTTTTTAAGTTTGCAGCTTCTATGAGAAGAACAAGTAGGGCAGACATTTTTCTGCACGGTGTCACAGATATTTGGCATCAAGTGTGACTGTTTCTTTTCTTCAGTACATTGTCTGTTAGGTTAGACAAAGTTCGTTGAGTTTTAGAAAAACATGGAAGCAAGGAGATTACATCTTCAGAACTTCTACAGGGATTAAATTTGTTTAAACAACCACTGGATTAAAGCATAAAGACATGCCTGATTTCTTTTCATTTAATAAGGGGATATTTGTGCCATAACAGAACATGTCTCAGAGAAGTAAAGGCATTACAAGTTGGTCCTGACTAATTAGCAAACCCCAGCAGATCCAGAGAGATTTCTCAGCCACGTTAAAATCGAACTGACTTTACAATAAAACATTTCACTGCTGTTGGGATGATAGAACACGCTCATTGTTAATAATCTCCTTATTTAATCTTGATTTCGGGGCTTTAGTTTTTCAATCAAGTTGGAGTATGAGGACAGAGTTTTCACTTTAGTGTGTCACGGAGTGTGGAGGAGGGTGGGCTGCTGTCTAAAGAGAAGAACAATGCTTTTCAACGCTCTGATAGCACAATGTTTTTCTCAGCTAAGCATATTTTTTCTTTTAAATATGCAATATAGTCAAAAACTGAGGAGGATTACTAGAGTCGTTATCGCTGTGGCAGAAACCAATAAAACTCAGTCCAAATCTCCAAATATCTCCTAGCTTCTCAAGAGCAAGACACATGACTCGTGACCAGATAATATAAGACTTTTGATTCCTTTCAGTTTCTGGCTATTAACAGTGCATTCAAAGTGAAACATGGCTCATTTTACTGGAATAAATGAAGCCCCACCTCATCATTGGTTATGCTCCCGCAGGCGGCATGGGGCCAATAAGCATGGCCAATTTAAAGAGGACAGAGAACAAAGGCTCAACAAAGGGGCAGGGGAGGCATGGAGTACAGCCACAGCAGTTATAAACTCCCCTATGCCCCCTGATCCACCCACCCACCCCCACTCTGGTCCAACCGTGTCCATTTCACTCAAGCTTTGTCATGCTAATAGAATTGAGTCTGCAAATATAAAAGACTTAATTTGTTATTACCATCCCTGAACTCTCACATTTGGATTCACACTGGTAAGAAATATTCTTCCAAAAGGAACAGCTGGTGCTCTAAGTGAAGTTAATATGTTGCTTCATGTAATTTTTAGGGTGTCATAATATCTAGGCAAGATATTAAATATCATCGGAATAAATTTTGTTCAGGTTCCCCAAATTAAAACTGTGACCTTTCTGTGACTCATCTCTTGTTCCAGATTCAGAATTTTTTTGTACATGAATGTGTTACAATGTTTTTACGATATTTTTACGAAATATCTGCTGGACTGAACCATGACAGGATGTCACAGATAACCACTACCATTTTTCCCAATCTGCAGCCAATCGACTTTACAAACATTTTTAATGTACAGTTGCATTTCTATAAACCATAATACTATAGTTTAAGCCCACAGTTATCCGGGCTTAGTTCAAAAAACAACTACAAATATGTCTCCTGGGCTTTTTTAATCAGCAGTGAATATAGCATTCAATTTCCAGTATGATTACTGAGGTGACCTTTGAAGAGAAAAATCTAAAACAATTTTGTTTGGATTCAAAGATAAATCTGAATCTATTGAGCACAAGGGTACACACAAGCTAGACATGGTTTTTACATTCTGACAGTGTAAAAGATGACAGTTTCTAGCAGAAATGCAAGTTTTTTTAGTATAAGACAGAAAAGCTCAAACCACATTGTTACTTCCCCAAAAGACAAAATAATTCCAGAAAATTTTAAAATCTACAACTTTTTCAGTCCTTTTGAAGAAGGCCGCATGGCTTAAACTCAATTTGAAATTAAAACTAGGGGTTGTAACTAACCGAGGCTAAAGCCTTGCCCAGTGCATCTCCAGTCTGCGAGCTTCCAGTAGCCGTTCCCCGATTTGCAGCAGCTAGAAGAAGACAGAGTGAAGCTTTGTTATAACAAAGTCATACAAATCAAGAGTGGTCACGGTACACAAAGCAGCTGTCCAACTGACTCACTCAATACCTTTACAGAATGGATGTTCAGCTACAATTACACTGAGGGTCAGTGATTTAGTCATTCTGAGAAGGCGGTTGACCGTCTGACATTATAACATACCCATAATCCCATCGGCTGAGTTGACGGATGGAGTGTGTGCTGCAGTAACGAATGGTGAAGTGCTGGTGTTGCTTCGGTGGAAGCTGGACATGGGAGGAAGACTGGCATTGATGTCAGGAGAGACTGAGTGTGCAGGGTAATTCTGGAAGATAGAAAAAAAAAACACAAGGGCTTTATTTCCAAACATAAATGTGTATGTGTATAACAAAGAAAGAGCATATTTGTTCTCTAAATTGTAATTGTCCTTTGACATCTCCCAGGCTGTGATGAAGCAAAAGTTAATGGGGGGAGGGTCAGAGATAAAGAGAGGACAGGCAGCATCTGCAGGCTCCCTGTGATGCTCTGCCAGCTGAAGCAGGCAGGCAGATGAGACCAGATCAAACACTGACAAAAAGAGGGTCAACTGCGTCTTCGCTGATAATAACCAGACACCAATTAATACGCACACACCCACTCCGGTAGTGGGAGTTGTATGAAGGGGCAGAAAGACTGAGAAACACACACTGGTTCTCTAAAATACTTGTAACAGAGTTACTAATATCCATTATTCATCTGTGTATCTGGTTAAATGTGGAACAGTCTGGGTGTTGTTACTCACCAATCGGTCGTGTGCGTGCAGGCTATTGTAGTTTCCTGACTGTGCCATATGAGATGAAGATCCTGCGAGCATTCCCCCATAACCAGGCTGACTGATCCCACTTGATGAATTCCATGGGTCAGATGAACTGTGGGTACCATCTAGAACAGAAAATAAGCACTTTTAGGGCATCATTTTTTTGAAATTCAATTCAGCAACACATTGTGTGACAGTATCATAAAGTGGCTAACTTCCCTCTCTTGCCTTGTGGCTTCAGGTCATTCCAGGTGTGCTTTTGATATTTTTTTCCCTTTAAAATCTGTTGGGACCGACTAAAACATGATTTGTGCTCAAACCACAGCTGAAATAACAGCTGTATAAGTCTTTAAGTCTGTCATGCTGAAATTTAACTTAAGTAAATACTAACCATATCATTTATATAGCAACAATTAATGATATATACAGTTTATACAAGTACACACATTTTGTATTTAGTGTATATTTATAATATAACTGCACTGATGACCCCACTCATAGGATGCCCCTCTTTTTACAAAACCTCTTTTAGAAAAGAAAAAAAAGAAGATAAGCACCAAATCTTGCACCAAGCTTTTTTTTTTTTTTTTTTTTTTACCCATATACAAGCACGATGTATTTGTTGAGTTAGGCCCCCTAAACTTTTTTTATTATCTTTTTTCCTTCCACAAAGTGAAAAAGGTGTGGC
>JBAMYA010000018.1:10669822-10691047 GCA_037176975.1 Arrhamphus sclerolepis
ACAGTTCAAAATGAATTCTGCAATTGTTAAGTAATACATAGTCAGTTATTACTTTAAAATATTTTTTTAATTTTAATTTTGTTTAATTATCCAGACTGAATGATTCAGCAAGCAGATTTTTGCCCAAGTTGGACACTGACCATTATGCATCAAGAGATGAGGCAAAAATGGCTAAAAGTCAGAGCTGTAGACAGGTTTATTATTAAAGATTTTCAGCACTGCAGCAGTGCTGTATTAGTTTAGCAATGCTTTGTAGCCAACTTGGTAATAAATTGCAAAGAAGTGAGTTGTTAGTCCATGTTTGAATGTAATGTGACAGCTGTCTTGACATCTACAGATAAATAATATTTTCAGCTGTAGCAAGATCATACTATGTTATTGCACTTTATGTCAAGAACAGATCCCTGGCTGTGTAGTACAGAAATGTGCAGCACGTCTGTTTTCTTAAACAATGTCCGCTGAAGCGTAAGCATGAGATGACAAGCTGAACATTGTGAAGTTTATTAATAAACAATAGTTATCAATTTATGCAACTAGACATGTACAAAGTATAACATATACAAAATAGTCAATGCAGATCTTAGAATAATATATTAAAAACAAGCAAAGACACAGTGGAAAAACAAGTGTCTGAGGTTATGCAAATAAGTTCAAAAATATATAGATAGAATTGCATGACAGAAGCAATGTTCACTGTTTTTGTTTTTTGGTCCAATATCACAATGACAATAATTATGTTGACAATTTACAATTAGCTAGCTGATTCCCTAAAAGGAGTCTTCAGAAAAAACTTTAACTTTAGATAAAACTTGGTTTTATCAAGCTCAGAGCTTTTGCACACTGAACACACTAGAGATTCACTGAATCTGGAAAGCTAAGCCTGATTTATTTATTTTGGCTCAGCTGAGAAATGCTGCTCCTGTATGCAAAGTGTGTTTGCTTGTGTAATTGTTAGGCCACCAAGTCATTTTAAAGAAAGAAGAAAGAGAGACATCTGGTCATTTTCCCTTTTTATGCATCAAAAAACCAAGCAAATATGACAATTTGATGGTAGCGGGGGACAGGAGACAAAAGAAAGGGAAGGAAACAACCAGGAACCACAAACAACCAGAGTCTCAGGTAGGTTTGTAGATATTTTATCAATGTTATGAAATAAGAAACCCTTTCACATTTAGAGTGGTGAATGCATAAGACTACTGTTGCGCCACATAAAAAGGTAGGTAGTCGGGAGTATGAAAAACACCTAACATCTACACTAAGAGACACATTGTTCAGCCTCTGTGAGAACTGCAAGCTTTATAGCCACGAAAAGAGCCCAAGCTTCAAATGACAGGAGAGGGGTCAGGAGCAAAGCAGATGATAATAACTTTGCTTCTAGCAAGTGTTACTCCTCAATGTTTGCCCTTGATAAAGGTTTCTGTTTAATGGAAAGCCCTTCTCAAGAGCAATAATCTCTCAACCCTAAGTCTATTAATAATAGTCAGGATTTTTTTAATTTAGTTTACTGTGTTATATAAAATATTATTGAGATTACACAGAGAGCAAAAATAACATGAGAAGCATGCGAAGCCTTGGTATAAAATAACTGAGAAGAGTCTATATGGATTTTCAGGCTGGCTAAGGGACTTTTGTGATCGCTTCACTCAAACACCGGCATTCAGAGCACACCGTAACACTAATGAATTAGCCCAGTCATGTGGACGTGTGGCAGCAACGGACAACACAACCAACAGGCCACATCTCTTTAAGTGGTCTGCAGGATGTAACAGTTCTAACCACTTGATCTGAGCAGGTATTTCATCACCGCCCTCACCAAACAAAACATGAAACAATATCACGCCAAGAAAACAATCTACTGTCTGATGGATAAAGACTGTACCTCACCGTGAAGAAAAGTGGTTAATGTATTAAAGTGCTCTTACAGTGATGAGAAACTAAACAAATAAAAGCAGAATTTTTTTGTGTGTGTGTGTATTTTGGAGGTTTGTCATCAGCTGTGTTTTGTTTTCACAGCTCTGTGCAGGTCTGTGTGATCGCAACAAGAGCAAAGCCAATATATTTAGTATTGTGTCTTAAGTAAGTCCATTTGTTCCGCTCTATGAGATACTAAGCATGTGCTTTCTGTTCGTGACACAGAGCTATTAATAAAATAAGTGTGGCTTTGCTAGGGAGAAAAGAATCAGTAATTGGCCTTAAAACATCAGAAGGAGGATATAATAAATGCAAGGACAAATATAACCAAAGTAGCTTAATTACTGAAATCACCATCAATATCAATAATGCAGTCTTCCATTTCTAAATATATCTTTCAATGCTGTAAAAAGTATTTTCTCTTGAAGAAAATACATTCCATCAAATCCTGGTGAAAAATACTCTGAAAAAGCTGATAAAAAACAGTTCACGGTGGTTCAAAATGTTTTTTTTTAAATAACTATATCACCAATTTATAAGGATTAGCTAAGTGCTAAATTGAATTGGACTCATTCGGGAGAATCTGTGAACACACAGTAAATTCATCCACACATTTGATAACTTAGTTCAGTTCCGCTATGCAAAGATTTTCACATACTTTTTTGACACGTATGTAGTGCTGACTCAAATGGCAAAGGTAAAGATTTTGTTGTGGCATAAATCATCGTGCAAATGTTAAATGCTGCCTGTATTTGGCTTCTCTCAAATCAAACAATTGCCTGCTTCATGTTTTTGATCTTTTGCTGTTTTTCCCTACTTCAGGCTGCAAGCCATGTGCCTTTTATCAGGATGCATTTGTTTCTGCCCAGCATTCAAGTACATACTCTTTTCTGTGAAAACTAGAGCATAAAGTACGAAATGACATCAGACTGCATGACTGATCACCCTCATGGCCACATTTTGCTTAGTAGCCATCTCCTCAACAACACTATGCAACCATCGCAGTTTGGTATTATAGAAGGAACTTAGTTCTCGAGTGAGAGAGAGAGAGAGAGAGAGAGAGAGAGAGAGAGAGAGAGAGATTTTTCATTTTTTATTTTACATTTGTGATAATTGAATAAACAGCAATTTCACTTCATAAATTTTTCAGTCTATCTTCCCCCTTGCTTCCCCTATTCAGTATAAAATTGTGTCCATGAAAATAAGCCAAAACTTTAAATTAAAAGAAAGACATTTCAGATAAATCCTCAATTAAATGATGACTTCTAATTATTAACTGTTGCTGTTGTTTGATTGAAATGTTTTGAATCCAGTTTAGTCTAGTTCCACCCTTATACTCAAACAACAGTTGGTGCTGAAAACCTCCTCAAAGAAAAGTAGCTGGCAAGTTATTCATAATGTCCGTCATTATTGATCACAGGACTGCATAATGTAGCACTGTGCCTAGCTACTTATTTTGATAATGTGAGCGGTAGTGACCTAAGCATCTCCAGGGATCAATTCAAAAACCCTTGCCACAAAAACAGCCAATTAGTGAGCATGCTTCACTGCCTCTCAGATGCATTCCATGGACCTCTTTTTCCATGCAGAGAACGATGCTTCAAGGAGAGCCAGGTCCATGAAAACAAACACATAATACAAGATGAAGAAGTCTTTATGTAGGATCCAATTAAACTTATTATACTCTAACTAATTTGGTTAATTAAAAAAAAAAATCTGTGTAAATATGCATTTGGTGTTGATGTTCAAGCTTATGTTCCAGGCTGGTTACATCAATGGCTCCTTACAGAATTTAAAGAGTATTACGCCATGGCAAAAATAGAAACTATATTGAATTTGTTAGCTCAAAATTGGGAAGACCTAAATATTATAATATATAGCATTATATTATTTGTTTCAGATGGATTCCTTGAAAACAAATGAAATATACTGACCAGTATATTTTTTAATTGACGATACAATACTTCTCTACATATGAAATGCAGGTTTTGTCCTGTAGTAAAATTATACATATGAAATGCAGGTTTTGTCCTGTAGTAAAATTATACAGGGTCCATGGCTACCAATACATTCCTCTGGCAACGAAAGATGGCACTAATACATCAGATGTACACCACACATTTTTACATGCTTTCTTTTAAAGAGCTTCTGTACATCCATTCTGTCAAAGTTGTTTGATGCTTCACCAGATTTTTTTTTCCCACAGTAAATAAAATCTGTCTGGGTTGGACGTTAGGTCAGCATGGCTGAGGACATAAAGAAGTGAGGTCAGCTTCCTCTCTGGGTGGTGGAAGAATGTCTGCAGCACAGCATTACACAGCAGCACAGTAACATCATTAGGAAGAAGGAACATGATAGAATGACAAAATGCCAGGGAAAGATGTCTCCTTTGCCCTGAATTCAACATCAATTTCTGCATACAGCCTTGTCAGCAGTGACATTATTCAAAACAGCAAGAGCAAATGTTAATGAGTTCTTATTTGCATATTTATTTTTTTTCTTTGTTGAAATGTCACTGATTATTACGTACTAGGATGATAAATGCATCTGCTCAGGCAGCCCGATGTGTAATTAGCTATTAGGTGGAATGAATAGATCAATTAAAGGCAAGGAACTAAGATTAAGAGAAATCAGACTGGGAAGAATATGGGAATAAGGAACACATTAGCATCAGCAGGGAAAATGCATTTTGTTTAAATGGTGTAAGACATCCAGAAGAGGTTACTAACAAAAACAAGGTTTCTTAATGTGTAAAATTATAAACAACTACCATTGTAGTGAATATTGTTCAGCCTTAAAGTATGACTTTCAAAATGTGAAGCGGCTGCCCTTCACACAAGGTAAACAGTTTATTTTCTCCTAAAATCCATCTCTGCATGAGAGAGGAGAAGTGGATTTCCTGATTGTGTTTATCCCCTGCCAGGATAATCAGGTGCCGTGGCTTGGTCTATTTGAATTTTTTCTAACTTGGTAAACAGGAAAAAGGAGGAGGTGGGCAAGGGAAAATGTTTTTGCTTGGCCTTTGCCTTTTTCCAAGCCCAACTATTCTCCTGCCAGTGCTTGTTATTCACAAATGAGGAAAAAAATGCATTACTGTGAACCAGATGGGAACATTCCACATGACCAAACCAATCAATCACTTTGGTGGGACGCAGGTGTGACACAGCCGTGCAACAACACACCATTTCACAGTCTATCAGGCACAAACACATGGTCACCAATCAATGGCACCCTGAGGTCCCATGAGGAGGGGTGCTTCTCTGTAGCCTTGCTGGCTCATAGCTGATGACTTCATAATCACACATCCATTCTCTCAGAGGAGAAAGGCGATGAGCTCCCTAATAACCTCTCCCAACATGCGAGCACCAACACTGTAATGGATGCTGCTTTAGCAGGGACACTCACATGCTCTCCTCGCATTCACATGTAAGCTCACTACCATCGCCACTGTCAGGTTCTGACAGCACTGAAACAAGAGCCTGTTTAACAGGCTGAAGAAATGCACCTCTGTTGACTCATACAATCAAGCTAGTGTGTAACATCAAAGGATGAGTTGATGTTTGATATTAGATGCCAAACAACTGTTGAACAGTGAAACAACACAGAGCTGAAGACGGGTGAATGACAAGGAAGGATACACACATGGGTTAGGAATGCTGATCCAGCTCACAGCACTATGGGCATATTTCCTTACATAAAAAAACCCTTAAAAAACCCTCAGCAGTACTCATTTTAAAATCACAAGCTGGCAGAAAATAAAACACCAAAACAACCAGAAGGCTATGAATCTTTTGATGAGCATTCTCTGTGGGGATGGCATGGTGGGAGAACAATAAATGAAGCAACCATTAAGAACAGTTTGTTTGCAAGTTAACAAAAATGTACCTTCCCACCCCCGTCTCTGTGGCATTAAAGAACAGAGATGATCTTCTCTCTATACTACATTCTCAGGGCAATGCCAGCGTAGGATAAAATGTTAGGCACTGTCAAATGACAGTAGAGACAAAACAAATGTTTGCATTCCACTGTCCAATCACAATCCACTACGTTGCAGAAAGATTTGAGTGTAATATTATCTGCTATTTTGTTTGCCAGCAAACTCGGCATGAATGCAAGGTGGCTGGGCAAGCAGTTGTAACTGTGGGAAAAAAAATGTGGCTGGGAATTAGATGAGTCTTGGGCAAGGAAGTTATCTAACAAATATGAGCCAGGCTTTGGTGGTTAATCCTAACAAGAACACTCTGAACCCCTCAAAGCGCTGTCAAACTTGTTGCTTTAGCAGAGTGAACCGTGACAACAATCAGGTAAAATCTAACTTGCCATGTTGGAGACATTGATGTGAAGGTATCAGATGTCAATTTCATGCATTCTCTAGTTGTTCTGGTAGACTTACTCTGCCATGAGAAAAATAAAGAAGGGACCCAAGAATGAATTTGTCCTCCATCTGTGTCTAACCTTGAGTCATGTTTCTCCTAAAACTGTTCTTAAAAAATAAGATTTTTGAGATACTATTTTTGCTTGAAATGCCTATCCATCTTAGCTAAGTTTGATGCTCTGTAAAGAAGACTCTGTATTGCAATACTCAGTAGTAATTGGATTTTTAGGGCATACTTTAAAAATAACCATTTTTAAAATAGTTCATGCTATTGTCAAGGCAAAATCTAGGACCAAAGTCAGCAGACTTAAACAGTTCTTATAACAGTGTTATAACAACGTTCTTAATGTCATCAGTTGGAGGACACATGAGGTGAGAGAAATGAGAGAACAAGGTGGAGGGGAAGGAAGAGAGAGAGGAAAAGATAAATATATATGGGATGTACAAGGACACCGGCAGAATAGGTTTCTGCAGCTGAATATGGGTTTATCTTTCTAAACTTTCTTTTCACTACTATTCAGCACAAAAGCTTTTGTTTTTTTTTTGAAGGCATAATTAGGCTCTTGTAAAACCATATGCAAACACATAACAAAAAAAAGCTTTCCAGCCTTGGTCTTGTGAATTCAACATGCATAGCAAGTACTTCTCTGTAAAAAAATAAAATAAAATAATAAATTGACTCAAAGTTACATGAAGATACCATAATACAACTTTGTGTACAGTCTATAGTGTCCTGACCCTTGCAGCTGCTTCCTACAGACTTATGTCATCATAACTTGGCTATACCACCATTCTTCTATCCTTTTCAGAGAGACAGCCCTTGGGGCCTACTCAATCTACAGCTGATCTGCTACAGCTGGACAGTAACGCCACTTGCATGCTGGGGGCTAGAATCTACGAAAGGAAGGGAGGGGCTGGGTAGACCTAAGAGAAGCATGAAGGCAGGGAGGGGTGCAGGGATATGTGGGTGGTATGGGGAAAGAGAAGTGGGATTTGTGCGCTTTGAGCTCATCTTCAGCCCTTCATGCTACACTGACCTTAGTTACTGATTAGAAAACCCTGCAGCTCCGCATAATGACCTACTATATCTATTTAAAAAAAAGGGGGATTCAAACATCAACTTTCTCCTTTTCTGTAAAAAAACAAAAAACAAAAATAGTCACAACCTGTATTTAGATGAGCAACTGCTTAATTGAATAGTCCCTCCCAATGGAAAATATCTTAATCACTGCAGGTCAATTTAACAACATTAAGCTTCAGCTTATTAGTCAACTTGTTTACCTGTAAGGCCTGGGATAATGCATCATGGCTGACACATGTATCCTGCATTTGTTTGCAACGTTCATCATGCACAACCTCCAAAAAACATGAAATGCAATATATGCTTGAACGCTAGAGGCGCGGGTGTAGGTGACCGCAACAGTTGACCACAAGTGAACTGTCACAAAGCTCTTCTGCAGTTATGGCCTTTATATACAAGTGCTTACAGTGTGTGGTGTCGGTTGTGTTGAACTAGGGCAGAAAGTGTTGCCAAGCTGGCAAATGTTGCAAAGAATGCACCAAAAAAAAAAAAAAAAAAAAAAAAACTGTAAAACAAGACAAAGTCCAATCCCGACAACATTGATTTTATAGTCTAACATTACATCTCCAATGACGCTGATGTTTCTTCTGGTTGTGACCATAACAAAAACAACAGAATAACTTCTTATGATTCTCTTCTTGTACAAGGTTGTATTTTGACGCTGGCACTGCATTCTGCCTCCCAGTGAAAATCCCCAGTATTACATGTACTAATAGCACAGCGGGGAATATTCGCAAAGCAGCGGGTTGTGTACACAAAAGAGCATGAACATTTTGTCAAACTGTAAGTATGTCCCAGGACTAACTGATAGTATCTCATTCCTTAAATAACCATCCTGTGGTTGTGGAAAAGATGCTACTCTGCTTTGCATTGAGCAAACAGACCATATGAATATACTCAGTGGCCAGGTTTTTCCACATTAATAAATTCTTTTTCGTATAAAGGTAAAGGAATATTCCAAGTTGACAAGGTCGGAATTCACTTGGGTGAAAATTGTCAGAGTGGTACGGGGAACATGAGACCAATTTCATTCATGGTATTGCCACTCCAGACCTTAACAAGATTTTGAATCTTGATAACGTTTTCAGTTTTCTGCAACACAATAGCCCTACTTTCCCATCTTACAAAATATTGTCAAAAGCACTAATGCAACTCTGCTGCATAAGCTTATCAAAACAATGTTATGAATGCATGCTACATTGCTAAAGATGGTAACAAAATATTAGAGGGTGTGACTTTTTTGGCCAGAGAGAGAACAGCATAATGTAGCAGTTATAAATATATGTGAAAGCTTGCAGTTTGTATGTGTGTGTGTACTGCTGCGAATGTATCTGCACTAGTACTAAGAGCAGAGTGGAAGGGGGAGCAGCACTGGCAGCACCTGTGACCCAAACTGCACTTGAAACTAAGTGCACACCTGAATAGCACCTGGACCACAATCACAGCATGGGTCTAGAGAGATTTTCCCGTGGGAGAAAATATTAGCGCATGACACCTGCCCCAGTAAAAATACACTGGGGATACCATGCTGATTTGGGATTTGACACCTCACAGAAACCCTTGAGGATCAATTGAACATCAAAAACATCTAAGAAATGCAAGAGACTAATCAATGTAGAATGGCTGCCTTTCTGGAAACTAAACAATGGCACAAAACAGAAACAACTTTGTTCCTGTGTTGTGTCATGGAACACATTATTAGGTGTACAAGTAAGAAAATAACCATGTCAACTGTTCAGTTATCAACTAAAACTTCACACTCACAGTCAAAAATTGTAATATAGTCACTGCAGAACTTGAAGTTGAAAAAGCGACTGTTCTTCACTGGCAATACAGATTGTTGGGAATTTTTTAAACCCGGCTTATTGTTTAGAGGAACAAATACATCAAAACAATTTAATAAGTGGCTGTCAAGAAGAAATTTGCCAATAACAGCACAATTCTAAGCTATGAGCCTTTTTTTATGTGAAGCAGAAACACATTTTGTGTGTTAACAGTACTCTTGTGGCAGGAGAAAATAATATGAAACAAAAAAAAAATGATAAAAAGAAAAACAAAAATATCAATATTTTATTTTATTCAACTAACATGTTAAATCTTCAACAACAATAATAAAGGTATGCTCCAATGTGTACAACGTACAGCAGCAGATAAGACAAATTTCAACAGTGCAACAACGTCACCAAACAAGTCAGCCAGGCTCACATGTATAAGGCATGCTGGCAGTACAGCTCTTGTGGCCCTATGCATGTGTTGATGACAGTGTTAAGCTGATTAGTTTTTATGCAAGACTAAAGCTGTATGAGTAATAGTTTTGAGGTATGCCAGCGAAACGTGAGTACGGAACGACAACTCAGCAGTTGTGCTATCACGCCCTTAGACACATGCCTGGAAAAAACTGTCACTAAAGCAATCCAATATGCAGCCGGTGCCCATGTGAAATCTTAATTGGCTTTAAAAAGGATAAAGTTACCTGCTTGAATCTGTTAAACAAAATACAACAGATTTGAAAGGAAAAGGAAAATAATCAGAATGCTATTGTAATAAAAAACTGAATGTTTTCACTATTTAAGGTGAAAATAAAAGTAGATACAAAGAAGTACCAAATTGTAGATTTGGTGATGGCTTTTCTACAGTTTGCCAAATATGTAGCTACAACTATGATATTTTTTTAAAAGATGTCTTTGTCTACACAGACCATGTGAAACTTAAAACACCTTTTTTTTTCTTTTTTTTTTAAGTCAACCAGATAACAGTATATTGAGTAAATATGTCAAAAAGCCAAGCACAAACTAGCACACACTCATAATACAGTGTTAAATAAATAAGTGAAGTGCAATTGTAGCTTATCGTCTGTGGTAATTGGCCAGACTGCTTGAAGAGTCCCCCACTGACTCCGAATATCGAGTTGACACCACAAGAGAAAATCTCAGCAGGTAATTAGATGTAACCATTTCTTGTCAGGGCTATGAACTGTTGGCAGTCCCTGTGGCTAAACAATTAAACAAGCAAACGAAAGAAAAACAAGTAAAATGAGAGCCAAACCTCCTTTACAGGACCTGGAGAAGCCCTTAAGTGAGCGCTGCAAAAAATAAATAAACAAATAAATATATAAATACATCTAAAAAGGAACTTAACTTAAAAAGCTACATGCTCTCACATCCTTCTCAGACAGTAAATAATCCTAATCAAAGCCACTTAGCTTAACTGTCAGTCACACTTTGTTTGCAAGTTAGTGGGCAGAGGACCGGATTCAATGCCTTGATATACAGTGAACTGGTTTAAAAGCAAAAATACAAATTTATGTTTCAACTGAGAATTGGATGAAATGTAGAATAATCAGACTGAAATCATGTGGCGACCAAAGATTCCACACACAAAATACTTACAGTCGTGTGGAAAAAGAAAGTACAACTTCTTTCAATTGTAAGCTTTCCCTGATCAAGGGAAAGCAGAAAACATCTGGTCCTTGTCAAATCATAAAAGTCACAATGTAAACATTTTTTTTCTTAAGAAATACATATAATCCCCCCTTGTTTGAACAAAGGTTGACACAATTTTCTTGAGGTTATAATGAAAGGGTTAGGGATAGTGTCTGTGACATGTGTGGTTAAGGTGATACAGAGATGCAGCACAAGAGGCCCCTTTTCAACCATGTCTTTACTGCTCTGCTCACAGCAGCTGATGGAGTTGGGGGAGCAGGCACTTGATCCCATGACAGCCTCATATTCTGTAGGGTTTGCCTCTTTTGAAACTGGTCTCCAAACTCTGTGCTACCACTTCTGAAGTAAAGGAAATATAACATGATGTTAAGTTGGGTTAATATAAAGATCAGGAGACCATATAATTCTACACCAATTTATTGTGGGTCTGTGAGTACCTCTTTCTTTATACCCAAATAAAAGCAAAAGATTGTTGCTTGTTGTTTCTGTGCTATGTGGTACGTTGTGTTTCTGTATACAAAAAATATATATATTGTTTTTCTATGTACCATTTAAATAAAAACTAATAGTGTCACAAAGTCATATGTTGTTCATCTTGGGTTGGATTGACCTCATTTTAATACATGGTGCTTTTTTGTTTTGTTACGTTTTAACATATCTTATATAAAACATTTGAATTAAACCTGGATGTATTTTTTTCCACATGATTCTAAGTGCTGGGATTTAAGTAACTAGCATTTATGTAAAAGTCACTCGGCTCATTTCCCTGGTCATACTGTGCTGTCAGTTATCCAGGAAAAGACACTTTCTTGAATATAATTAATTGAGCATAATTAGTAATATAGTATATAATTGGATTAACAAATTGGAGTTGGACTAAACCTTTTCCACTTTATAAATGTATAAATGGGGTCTTTGTGTTTATTGCAAAGAGACATCTTGTTGGTCACCTTCTCCAAACTTTCTACACATCTACTGTTAAACACTGAAAGAAACTGCTCCAAACAACATTCCAGGTAGTCGGTTAGTTTTTAGAAATTGCTGCAATAGCTGAATACGTATTTTTTTAATCTATATTCTACTAAGACTGAGTTAGCTGTATAAAATTTGCCATTTTTGTGCAGCCTGAAAATCTGGCAATTTTGATCCGCAAGACCCTGGAGGGACTGATTAATTCCATATCTTGTCCAAGAATTTAACAAATTTGAAAGAACGACGAATTACTGCGTACATTATAGGAACAACCACGCGTTAAGATTCATACCAATTTGAAACAATCCAGTGAACAAATTAGAAATCTGTTGGGACTCACTGACTTGATTGAAACATTATTACTTCTATGAAACGCCAAAATGTTGGTCATAAAAAGTCTTACCACCCAGTACAATAGTGCTTTTCACTACTGAGTGGCTCTTCTACACTTCGCATTGATGAAGAATAACCTGTCAGAAATGACTTGATGAAGGTGCTCAAAACATCATAGTTATGCAATTCTCAGATATGGCTGTGGGAAAACTATGTCGTAAAACCACAATCAAGCACAATTCCAGGCTTGAGGTAAGCCAAGGCAATCCCAAGTTTAGGATCATCCTACCAAAGCTTCGCATATTACATGCAACAAATCGTATTTTGCTGCTGGTGATAGTATTATCACAGATGAAGAGAACAGACATAGGCTGTGTATTGGAACCACTCGTGTGATCAATTACTGGAAAGATAACATTTTGTTTCAATTCAGCAGTACCCATTTGTGAACTAATCACAGTATTCAGAAAACCAGTCTCTAGGGCCATTAAATGAGCTGAGATCTAGTTAGACATGAAACTGCCGAGTGGTTGCACATCACAACAATGCCAGTCCAAAGAAGAGGATAAAATGCAAGTTTTAATCATTGTGATCAGTGCTTATTTGCGAGTCAGTAAATTGAAAATATAAGCATAATTAAAATATAAGCAAATTTAAAAACTATTTAGGGAGACGATGATTGAAATATGACAGTGTGGATGAAAGGGTATCTCAAAGCTGTGTGAGGAACATCTCAACAGACAGGTTTGGAACACTAACTTGAGCAAGATCAGTGATGAACTGGGATCAGTACAAATTCTCTAAATTACATAGAAAAAGAAACAATAGCTAGAAGATAGAGATATAAACTTGCAAGAACCTATACATCTAAAAATTTGGATATTTCTTTAAGAAGGTTTTTGATGCAATAGTTCATGGTATTCACCAAAAAGAAGAAAAAAAAAAACAATACATATAACCAATGGAATATGTTGAAGGTGATGTTTAGGAGACAGTTTATATGATGGAAAGCTATACTGATGGCACGATTTCTCGCCTGGGGCAGGGTCATCACAGATGAAGAGAAAGAGGGGTGGGGATTAGGAGGGGAAATAAAGAAAGAAAACAGTCCTGTAGCCTTGTAAGCCTTGCAGCACTGAAACCTCTTGATGCATGATGAGCCTGCACCTCAGTCACGCATTTTTTTTTTTTAACAGTCTTTCCAATACCAAAGGGCGTGTGAAGGATGAGTTACAAGGAGTGGCGTACTCACCCATTATGTTTGAGTTCATAAAAGGTGTTGGGGACAATCCTTCATGGGACACTAATCGACTGTCACTCAAATGATCGCTGTAATGAGGGCTGTCTGCAAAACCCTGAGGGAACAGATCAGAATATTAAGTATATTAGTTAGCAACTTCAATAATCATCTGCTATAGTACACTACTAATTAATAAGAGAATACAAGTGGAGATGTATCCCAATAAACAATCATCCCAAAGAATATGCTTCTCTGAAAAAGATCTACTAGTGACAATTAAAAACACACCTTTTTGTGTACAATTCATATCAACGATGGTGAAAGTGCTTATGATAATTAGAACTACTGCACTGTTATATTTTCTATTGTAACTTTGTGTTTTTCTGTTGTTCTAAAACCACCTTTTTTACAAATTATGATTCATAAAAAAGGAGGGGGGGAGGGATCCCATATTGCTGCATATTTATCTAACAGGCCAACAAATTCAACATTATATGTCATTCACATATTGCACATATTGAAATCATTATTCACAAACATGCAAGTCCAAAATACTAAAAGTCGTGTTTGGAAATTTGCTTAAAAAATAAATAAATAAATAAATAAATAAAAAGAATTTCTAAACCCTAATTTTATTTAAATTTTTTTTTATCATTTTACACTTGGTAAAAGATTTTTTAACCATTTCATGTATGCAGATCATAAGAAGATGTTGTTAGAAGTGTAGAAGTGGAAGACACAAAGAGATCCTATCCTACATCACTTCCAGGTACCTGCAGCTTACAAAAATTGCCTTATTCTCCTGCAGCTTCACAGTGCTTTTTCATGACAGTTATCAGCTTCAGGGGCTTAGGTCTAAATATCGGTCACAGTATGATTCTGGAAAACTTGGGGTCCTGCATAAAAAAAAAGATGATCCATGACAGTGTTAATCCCAAACCATGAGAAAATCTTCCTGTCTTCCAGTCAAACACATCTTGCCAAACTACATTAACTTCCAACTGACTGTCCAAGGAGCAGAGGGCTTTCAATTCTATGGAGCTATTTTCACTAACTCATACCCTTTGCATTCAACAAACAGTAAAAGTAAATCTTATTATCTATCTTTTTTGTGAGTGGATCGTGATGGAGAAATTTCAAAGGCAGTGAAGTGTTGTGCAGCGAAGAGGGATTCCCTATTGTGCTGCTGCCAGGCTGCACACACTGTTAATCACACCATGAACCGACTCAGTAACAACAACTGCCCCATGAGAAGCTCCAGCAAGCTAATACACAAATACAGACTTACAAATACACTACAAAAGCAAGAACGCAAAGGCATCTCATCTCTTCTAGGAGAAAACGAGGAAACATTCTTCAAAGTGAAAACTTGAAGGTGACAGGTTTTATAGAACAGATTGTCAGACTGGTACTCTTTTCATATTCGTCCCACTACGTTAATGTTCATTTATAGTAGTTTTAGAGGTGGGATTGCAAGGTTGTGTGCACACATAAAAAAAAAAAAAATAACTGGAGACATTTTCTGAAATTAATTAAATTTCCATTATCGCTGTTTTCTACCATCACATTATGACACTGTTTTACTTCACAGCTAAAACATTAAAATAAAAAATACATTTCTCAATATACTTTGAAACTTGTGCATTTACCTAAACCCCCAACCCTCCCCTTCTTAAGTTAAGCAGCCAGGTAGCTGGAAGAAATTTAAAATAAGATAAAATAAAATACATCTCAAAAGAATATATGAGCACTCTATTGGCTTTTTTAAGGGTAGTTCTGTATTGCTGATAAGAGTTTGACTATAGTACCATGTCAAAGATAATGGCAGTTAATAATACAGCCTTAGTCAACATTCCAACAATGGTAATTCTTATTTATTTATCTTAGTTTAACCTTTGTTTTACCTAGCAAAACATTAAGAACAAATTCTTATTTACAACAACATAGTGACATAATGAGACTGAAGACAACAACTGAATAGTAGTATGTCAATGGAATCATCACTGTGTTTTCTTTTTTAGCGGCTGTTAGATTACCAAACGCAATGATTACCACGCAATCATTGCCAATCACGGAGGACCAGCATATATCCAAGATACTAATTATGTAGCTACAGAGCAACATTAGCACTCCTGACTAAATAACTGTTAGATCAACATGACAGCAAGAAGGCCAAAGATCATGCCTTGTTCCCCAATCTCTCGCCACAGCATTTAAGGAGTCTTTTTTTTTTTTTTCTCCATGCACTGTGCCGCATCCCACGTGAATTTGTGGCTGCCTGTGTGAGACTGCTTGAGAAGTGATGATATTGTCATGATGGATGCATGTGGGGTCAGGTATCAATTGGGGCAGGGCACAAGGGAAGGGGGAGTTGTCTTGCAGTGGTGGTGGGCACAGCCTTGCCTGTCAGACTGCCAGCCTACAGCCTCTGCTACCCAGGATACGGCTGTTGGCTGGAAGCCAAGGTCAGCACGCTAGGGCTCAGGACTGTTCACAGTCGACTGATCACACATTCATAGTGCACCAGCTCAAACAAGCTCTGGGACAAAACTGAATCCCTTGTAACAGACTGAAAAGATGAAGCACTCAGAATGTCTTCCAAGAGCTTTCAACAAATACTGTGCATAGAGGAAGAAAGAATATGTTTGTTGTTTAAATCATTTACTAGATTATGAAAGCACAATGAAATCAATGTAGTTGTTCCTAAACACATCTGATCTAACAATATATATGTTGCCTCTGCTTTTCAAAAGTCAATAGAAATGGAAGAAAATATTTTTGAAAATCTTATGGTTATAATTATCTATACAAAGACTCATATTAATGAGCTTAAATTCAAACTGTTCATATGGTCTTTCCAAGACGGATGAGCAAACACAACACAGTACACCAATTTTCTATTTTTTCATGACAGAATCTAAGCTAAAATGTAGTAACAATGTGTGTACAACCCTTATTTCTTCCACAGAAATTAAAAGAAGTTAAATTAAAAGCTTCTGAATGGCAGACTGTACTTGTTTTTCTCCCAAATTGCATCTGAATTTTGTTTGTATTTCCCTAATTGTAAGACCTAGTAAAAACTAGATTTTTTTTATGATCTGATATGTAAAACACTGATATGTAAAACGGGGGTTCCGTGGCGTTCCGGCTAGAGAACTGGGCTGGCAACCGGAGGGTCACTGGCTCATTCCACTGCCGGTACCAATGATGTGGGCCGGGGTAGTAAAAACCAAGCGCTTCCCCACGTCCACATCCATAGATAAGGTGCCCCTGAGCAAGGCACCTGAAACACCCACCGGCTCCCCGGGCGCCGCCCTGGGTCCAGCAGCCCAGATGGGTCAAATGCAGAGAAAGAATTTCCCCACGGAGATAAATAATAGTAAATAAAAAATTTTTTTTAAAAAACTATTTCACAACAGTAGTTCCATGTTTTGGTCAGAGTATAGTGAATATGTGCATTTTAAGTGTTGCAATAAAAGTAGTCACAATGGAATGACAATTCTTTTACAGAAGGTGTAGATGTTCTTCAGCAGTTAGGTGCACAATTATGTGCATATCCAGGTATGTGCATATTCAGGTACTCACAACAAAAATTGGACAAAATGCGTTGTAAATACCATGGGGACGACTTATACATAATTTTGCCAGAAAGCGTGTAATATACACATACATACACACACACACAGCAACATTATTAATTACTACACTATCTAAATGCATATTTGATGCTCATCAATAAATGATAATCTTCTAAAATAGGATCTCAGAATCCAATGTTTTGAGCCATTTGATGTGTGATTTGATATGTTTATAAACTTCTAAAACAATCTTAAAAAGCATAATTCTCATTTTTATAAAATAATATTAAGATATTATTACTTCTAAGGAATTCCACTCCTGTGTAGAACATAGCAGTCCAGTTTGCATCAATATAAAGTGTGTGCTGACAGCTGTGTGCAAGTGTCTGCCATAGAAGCCTTATAGATGTGCAAACAGCTGTCTGCTGGCTGATGCTGCGCCTTGTAATGTCAGAATCACTCATTTATATGCACCTGGAGCAACGATATCTCAAGCCTCTCTGTCTTATAATTCAAATCAAGCTGCCTATGTTACCATAGCCTGTAGATGTTCTTTCGGGAAGGGCACAGAGAAATAAACAAGGTAATGCAGCCCGAGTGGCTCTGACATTTAACTGAATTCTAATAGAAAGTGACAGGAGATTGACATTAAATGAAATTCATACAGGGCATCCAGAACAACCAACGTGTGAGGGATAAACAAACGAGGATGAGCTGTTCACACTTGCTCACACAGACAGTGAGATGTTCTCACTTGCAAAACAAAGAAATACAGTTTCAACATGTCACTTAACACGCAGAGGTCTTATTTAATTGCACTGTGAATATCATACAAATATATCACAGCTGAAGATATAATTTCCTCATGAGAATTATAAGCATAAAATACAATGAGTTAATTAATTAATCAATTTAAATAAAGCGACATGACTATTAGAGCAAGCTGACGTCAATCTTTTTAACAGCTTCAAAATGCAATCATTTCAGATCAAAAACTTTTAAATGTAATTGCCATTTTGTTCCTTTTCTACAGAGCTGTGATCAGAAAAAAAAGTATCTAAATACAGAATTAATGAGCTGACAGCTCACCTGGACAGAACACTGACCTTCCTTTAGAAGTTCAAAGGAACAAGAGCAAGTACATGATTTTTTTTTTTTTTAAATAAACGCCGGAAAGGTTTCTTAAGATGCTGCATTCTTAAATTATAGAATTTTACCATTTTCTCCATTTTATAAACATCTTCTGGTGATATTTGTTCCTTATTCAGAATAAATGTTTGCCACGGACATACTACCACCATTGCTACTACTACTACTACTACTGATATCCATAATAATAATAAAGAAAATAATAATAATAATAATAATAATAATGATGCTGTATGCATTATGACACAGATGCCCCATGCTGAATCACTATAATTAGGATTAAGAGCCTATTATTTCAATGCCTCTGACCAAGTTCTGAAAAGAAAAAAATAGTAATCTTCAGAGAGAAAAACAACAATCGTAAAACTGGGATAAAGGAATGCACGTTCTACTGGATTAAAAAGAAGAATTAAGATTTTGAGAAAAAAAACTTGGGTTCCTGTTGTAAGAGGCTCAAAAGTAACATTCTGTCACTGGCTTCCCCATTAACTGAGTAGTTAACAGGGTGGTTGGCTTTTTTTTTTTTTTAAAAAACAAAACAATTCCACCAGCCAGAGAAAATTTTCCAGTCCCTTCTGTCACAAATAAATGTCCATTATAGGTCAAAGAACAAGACTAGCACTGAAATAAGGTGAGACTAAAACATTGTGAATTTACCACTTTGATATAATGAGTGTTAAATGATGTGCTGTGGAGCAGAAAGGCCACTCAGAGGCATTATATTGAGGGTCATCTTACCCGGGAGGACTCATAGGAAGGACTGGACTCGCCACCTGGGGCCCAAGACGCTTGGTTGGTTCGCTCATCCATACCTGTCAGAAGAAGAGATTCACAACTCAGTCAGCAAGTCATCTTTACCTACATAGCGCAGCTTAGATGTAGAAGTATGTGTCACTTATTCTTGCAAACACACACAACTTTCTGAACATTATATTTATGCGGTGTACCTCTGGATGTGTCTAATTGTATCCACTGTTTATGATCTACTCAAGGAAATGCCACATCTCTTACTACATGTCAATTCCGTGTTATTTCCTTGCTCTGTACACTGAAGTGGGATACTTCCCCACATTTGGCTCTTTCCTGCTAGTTCTCCAACATTTTTATTTGCCACAAGCATGAAGGCGAACAATATAATACTATTTAAAATCTTTTTTTAAATCCTGTCAACACTTTTGTAAGTTGGACAGAAAATGTAATTGACAACTCTTTTTATGAATTAAAATTGAATCGACTACAAAAGCAACATACTGATGCTCCTGCAATTTGCATCTACTGTATGTATTGTAAGCTTATCTTGTATTTCATATCGCTATCAATTAAACATCCTTTGGTTTTTGTCATTTGGTTAGACAAAAAAAAAAAAAAAGCTATAAATGTGTCCTTTTTTTATTTTTATGCATCTTTCTCATTAACATTATTTGATCTGCAGCATAGAGCAAGGAGAGTTCAACAAGCTGACAACGGAGCTGCAGATTTATTTCCATTGTTTCCAGTTGCATTTCAGTACCTCAGTGAAAAAATGTTCTGTTATGTTGTTATGGAAATGAACGGGTTTTCATAATCACCCAAAAGGACATCCTCATGATCATATTCCAGCATTTTATACTTATACAAATCTTCACAGCTAATTAATGCTTTGTACATTAACAAATTATATTCACTGGTCAAGGCCTTGTTGAGTTTTTAAAAAAACATGTTTTCAATTTCAGGCAATTAAGTGTGTCTAATGGGCGAGTAAAACACATTAGTGCCTTGCCCACAGGGCAAATGGGTATAAAAATAAAACAAAACACTAATGTCAAGGTCTGGGTGAAGAGAACCTAAACACAGTCACAGTCTTTGAATTCATTATATAAGCTCCATAAAAATGACATTTTACACAAAATTTTAAAGAACCCCTTTGTTATAAATAATTCTGATTGATTGTATTTGTGGTTAACGTATCATCTCAAGTACGTACTGATCACAGTTAGACTAAGTACTATAATAATCTCTCGCATGTGGCAAGGTTAAGCTTTTTCAACCTGCTTTTAATTTTCCATCAAAAAATAAATAAGACATGTATAAAATATTGTCAAATGTTATTCTCAATAAAAGTGACATTTTTTCTCTCTTTTTTGTAAATCTTGATTTATATGCAATATGGCCATATTCTTTCACACACACATTCTTTCTCATGTACAAAGAGACAACCAACGGCTTGATGAACAAAAGAAGGTGCACTAGGCTAAACAGCTAAGAATAAAACATGATAAAACCTATTCTCTAGATTGCCAAAAACCTTTATGTTTTAAAAGTCAAGCAGATAAACACATAAATCAATAATGCCAACCAAACTGTCAGGCTAGAACATCTGGCATATGTTGAAAAATATGATATCTGGTCTTCAGAATCTAATTTATGGGATAAAGTCATTAACAAATATTTGAAGCCACATTTCTTCTTTCAGTTTGAAACAATATTGTGTTGCAGCAAAAACAAAAGCCTCCACAACAAAAACCATCACAGCAGAGCAGATACAGCATCAACATTTTTCAAGTTATTGATTGTCCCTGTTGTAATTCCATCTGTCTCTGTAAAACGCAATACCATTTATTCATTTTCAACTTCAAATAAAGAATATCAGATTTGGAAAAATATGTATGCTTGGAAAAATAATAATACTGTGAGCAACAAACAAAACTTTTCAGACTGTTATACCTTGTCACCTTTGAAGTTTTACAGATTGCATGAAGATGCCTGCATGCAGCAAGGTGAGCCGTATTATCAATGAGGCAGAATTTACACAGGTGCACAAAAAAAATAAATAAATAAAAGTGCACTATGTACACCATACAAATAAGCTTAAATATACTAATAAAATGTGTGTCTTTTTGGGCATTTATCGTTACCAATCTATTTTCAGCCTATACATGCAAATGTATTATACTTCAGAAACTTGTAAATCTAATTATATACCTAACCAGTAAGTCAGTGACATTGCTCGTACCAGAAATCATGCTCCACTGAGCAGAGCTTTTGCAGTTTCATCCTGACAAACATGATGCTTTGCTGCCTGCACACAGTAGATTCATTTCCTCTTCTTCAGCAGCTTTATAGACCAAAAACACAAAACAAAAAAAAACTTAGGTAATGTAATG
>JBAMYA010000018.1:10695580-10715651 GCA_037176975.1 Arrhamphus sclerolepis
AACTGTATCATTTTTTGATTTCAGATAAGAGAGATGCCTCGAATTTGTGTAAACAACCCAGATAACTTCTGTTACATATGTGTTGAAGTGACGTTTGCATCACAAAAACGCATCATAACTGCAATGGTTAAAAAGGTATACCACCATTACTTTGGTTGCAAAGTTGGAGATCAGGACAAAAGTTGGGCTCCACATTATTGTTGTAACACATGTGCAACTATTCTTCTTGGCTCAACAAGAAAATAAAATCTATGCCCTTTGCCATCCTGATGGTTTGGCAAGAACCAACAGATCACAGTAGCAACTGTTACTTTTGTATGATTCCCCCAGTTGCAAAAAGGAATGTCAAGAAAGAAGAAATGGACAGTGGAGTATCTAAATATTCCATCAGCTCTGCGCTCTGTACCTCACGGAGATGAACATCCAATTCCTGTGCCACCAGAATCCTACACTCTGGACTGGGCAGATGATGATCATGATGATGACCAGGATTCAGCTGGCTCTGAGCCATCAACGTCAGCTGACCCTGATTTAAGATATTTCTTCTTTATTTCTTGACAGATGAAGAAGTGCAACTTAAATATTTTCAAAATATAAATATTATTTTTAAACAAAAAATGCCTAAATCTATTGTATAAACAGATGCGATTTTGATGTAAAACAATATCACTAAATATCTTGAATACATTAGCTAACCAACACAGTTATCCATCGAGTTTCAGTTCATCTTATCAAAATAAATGAGATTTAGCCATTTTTATCTCGGAAACAGATCGAGTCCAAAAATTTGTAGACCAGTGTAATAATAATAATGATAATAATTTTTATTATTATTATTTATATGGCAATATGGTATGGCTTACACTTGCATGTTGCTGTATGTGTGTGAGTGGAAAGAGTGCATTATATGATCAAATATGATTTATTAGACTTCTTATGGATCTGGGACAATTTGATGAACTTGAAAATAAATTTTTATGCTCGAAGAACTTTGCTGCTGACAAGCAGGACGTAGTCGCAGCTCCTGCTCGCATACAGATGAGAATCCCTAGAAAGAGAGGGAGACGAGCTGACGTCTTTTTTGTTTGAACGAAGGCAAAGGTGTCACCGCATACCGCTGTCTTGTTTGATACTCTCAAACGCCACCTCTTTGGTAAACAAAGCAGACAAACCATCTTAGTAGCTTTGAAAAGAGACTACACCAACTTCTCTGTTCTATGTTTTATGGAGAGCTGGCTGCATACTGAAGTAAATGACTGAGCACTACAGCAGGATGGCTTCACCTTGCACTGGGCAGATCGTACGATGGAGTAGCCGAAGAAGCCAGGAGGCAGTGTTTACTTTTACGTAAACCAAAGATGGTGCACTGACAGTAAGATCATGTCACAGACATACTCGCACCATCAGATGTAAGCTTTTTAATGTCCCCATTACTGTTTACATTCCTCCTCAAGCATTAATAATGGCTGCCACTCAACAGCTGAGGTTAAGAACTCCCATTCAAGCTCTCTTATTCTGGTGATGGGTGATTTCAAACAGATCCCTTGTGGAAAAGGACTGTTTTGGTATAAGGAACACATTTATACAGTTACCAAGGGTAAGAAAACACTTGACCAGCGTTTCCATGGTATCCCGCAAACCAGTGCCTTTGGGTAATTGTGGCGACAACAAAATATTACATCAAAATGACATCAAATTCAGCAGGAGTGTCCCACAAGGGTGCGTCTCATTCCCACTCTTATTTTCCCTAAATGTCAGTCACTGCATTTCACGTTCTCCATCAGTTAAATCGGTTATATTTGCAGATAGCGCTACAATCGTGAGTTTAATCACAAGAATGAATCACCATATAGGGACCAAATATTGATCTCTAGTAGACTGGTGTATCACAATAACCTGAATGTTATAAAAACCAAGAAACAAGCGACCACCTACCCATGGTCACTAACAACAAAGACGTGGGGCAAGTGGACAGTTACAAGTTTCTGCGAGTTAACATCTCACTCACCTTGAACTGGAGGGTTACCACAAGCTCTGGTTTGATCAGTTCAGTTTTATCAGGCAGCTGTTGAGAGCATCTTCACCTTTTCTGCAACTTTCTAGAGAGGAGGAGAAGCAGCTCAATAGAGTGGTGCACACTGGCTTCACTGGCTCTACGGTCCCATCCATCTGTGAAATCTATTGGGCCAGCCTGAAGGAAAAAGCGCTAAAGGAGTCCTAGCCAGCTAACTGGCTTTTTAACTTCTCCCCCTCACAAAAAGACTGAGAAGCATCAACACAAGAGCCACCACATTTTATACCAGCACATTCTTCCAGCCTATCTAACCCTTAACAGCTCAGAATTAGAATTTTAGTTTGCAAAGATAGGACAATGGTTTTATGGCAATTTTATTTTATGGTGCACTTTATGTTGCTGCTGACCCCTCAACAGGTGTTTTTTTTTTTTTTTTTTTTAGTATTACTTTAGCATTGCAGTATGTATTTTTTAGGTCTATTCTCTAATTTGCTGTGCGTATGCATTTATTTCTATGTATTAATTTAATTATGTAATGATTGTTTTTACTGTCAGTGCGTGAAACCCACTTCAACAAATTCCAATCAATTCTGTTGACATGGCAATAATCTTGAATCTGAATCCTTTGTGAAAATGCAGAACCTACATTACTCAAAAGGCAACTCTGACGCCAAAGCTTAGCAGGAAATGATGTTTTCCAGTACGCTTGTGGCAGCTCGTAAAGCCTCAAGCACAGATGAGGATTGGGTTGCAGTCAGGGGTGTAAAAGGCTCATCTGCTTTCGCTCTGCTGCCACTTAACTTTTTCAAAACAGTGATCGGGCTGTAGGGACTTACCGATGATCCCCTTCATTCTGCTTCCACTCTCAAGTTGTGCATTCACAGTGATGGTATAGCAGGAAGGTGCAGTCTGTGCTTTCACAAAGTATTATTGTGTTCCACAATCTAAAGACGTCCCCTTTCCTCTACTTTGAAGTTTGAAATGCAGCCAGTCTTTAACTCTATAACCACTGTGGTTGAAACCCCCAGTGTTTTGTTGTTGTTGTTTTGTTTTGTCCCTTTAATGATGCTGTCTCAACCTCCCCATGGATGGTGCCCCATATTTCTGCTTTATGTAATAAAAATGGAAAAAGCCCACATTTTATCCCCTTTATGGCTCTGTTACTACCTCCCAAGGTGGTACAGCTACGGAACAAAATGTCCTGTCGTTTAATCTCCTGTGCCAGTCATGCCACGCAGCGCGAAGAAATAAAAGATGCTGCAGAGGAGGACAAAACTTTGTGTGAATGGAGATGCTGATTCTTAAATTTTCTGTTTAAAAGCTTGCATTCAAATGAAGCCAGTCTCAATCCCGCTTGAACATAATTGCAGACCACATGTCCATACGTCATCACTTGTTACAATAACCTCCCCTTTACTTCTTCAGACAGCTTTCAGTGTTGCAGCCAGATGTTGTATCTGTTCTGCAAGTCAATTGTGGAGAGTGCAGTTATCTGTTGGGGGAGCAGCATTAGAGCCAATGACTCAAAGAAACTGAGCAAACTGATAAACAAGGCTGGCTCTGTTCTAGAGCCTGTGGAGATGTTAAAAGAAGGATACTTTATAAAATGAAAAACACATGGAAAACCCCAGTTATCCTCTACACCAGTGTTCTTCAAGCCTGGTCCTCGAGGCACACTGTCCTGCATGTTTTAGATGTTTCCCTGTTCAGTCACATTTGATTGGATGGCCATCAGCTTGTCTTCAAGGTCTACACGAGTCTGTCAATTACCCGCTAATTAGAGCCAAGAGTTTTTGAGCAGAAAAACATCTAAAACATGCAGGACAGTGGGCCTGGAGGAGTAGGGTTGAAAAACACAGTGATTCAGCAACAGTGTGTCAGTCAGAGCTTTCTTCAGATCTGCTGCAACGCAGGCCGCTACAGCAGAACCTTCCTGCCCATCACTGAAACCATCTAGAATGAATCTGAAGAGACTTGAATCATGAGAACAACTGCAATAATGGAATTTCCCTTGGGGATCAACAAAGCATTTTGAATTAAATTCAATTAAATTTTAGTAGTTTCAGCTATGTCCAAAGACATGCATGTTAGGTTGATTGGAATTCCTAAATTGTCCCTAGGTATGAGTGAGTGTGTGAATGGTTGTCTGTCTCTATGTGGCCCTGCGATGGACTGGCAACCTGTCCAGGGTGTACCCCTGCCTTTCGCCCGAAGTGAGTTGGGATAGGCTCCAGCAGACCCCCGTGACCCTGAACAGGAAATAGCGGGTATAGATAATTTATGGGTGGATGGATAGTTTCAGCTATGTCCTTAGATGCTGTTTGTTTTGTTTTGTTTTGTTTTGTTTTGTTTGCTTGATGCATGTCAATGATTTGAACCTTCTGAAACAGATCAACGTCTTCTGTCTTGATGTGTCTTCTGACATGGGTTTTTAAGAAATATGAAGCTACTCACTGTATCAGTTAGGGATAAATAGCTTTTTACCACCTGAAACATCATCTGTGCAGTAATTATCCAATGGGAGGCTTTTATCTATTTGCTTAGTTAAGCAAATTTTTTTTTTTTTTTTTTTCCCTTGACAGGCAGTGTATTATACAACTTTGTACAGGCGAGGCTGAGCCGCAGTGCTGTCTCCTCATAGAGCCGGAGCCCAGCAGAGGATGAAAGTAGCTTTTCTGCGCTCATTCATGCTAAAAAAGATGATTTTTGCTTTATCTCTTTAGATAACACAGAGCTGTCATTAAATGTGTAACTCTAATCCAGCGAAGCAGCTTAATAAAGGGAAAGTAACTAATGTCAAATCAGTTTGCCTGAGCTTAAATGTACTCCTACCATCAAAGACAGTAAAGCTGCAATTAAATGATTAAACAATTAATGAGAAATTCAATTGAAAAGCTAACATAAATTTAATAGTAGCAATAGTAATAACGGAAGTGGTAGAAGAAGTTTAGAAAAAAAGAGTCTGTAATGAAGAATTGTTTTTAGCTGCGATCTAATGTGAAACGTTGCAAAGTCAAGCAAATGGCCACAATTGCACAAAGAAGTGTCGAGTCTCAGGAACCCCTCTCCTTTTAAATACAAGCAGGAATCTGCTTTGTGCTGATGAGCAGGGAGGGGGCAACACACTATAAATACATATTTAGGGCCCATCTATCTATCTGTCTGTCTGTCTATTTATCTATTTATTTATTTATTTATTTATTTATTCATTCATTTTCCAGCTAAAGAACTGCTTTTTTGGGAGCTTTCCCATATCCCAGATCTCACCAGATTTTGCATACGCACCAGCTGATTACAAATTTTCAGGATCCCCCACATGCGTGTGGAAAAAAGGCTCAACAGCACCACCTTCAAAATTGCAAAAATTGAGCCCAGAAGCACAAAAGACTCTCAAGGACTCGTACTCTAAAACGTACAGGAAGTCCACCATGTTAGATTGAATTGATGATTTTGGCAGCATTTTTGTGATTTGAAGGCCCCGTATCTGAACAGTCTTTCACTCCAGTGTTGCCTGCGACTCATTTGTAGATCTGGGCCCCCTTGGAGCGCATGTCAAAGACACCGCCAAAAACCTTGCTGTGACTCTGGATTCTAACTTTAAAATGGCAAAAACAAATCAACACAGTTGTTAAATCTAGTTGTTTTTTTCCAGTTGAGGCTTTTATCCAAGGATAAACCCTTTTTATCTTTTAAAAACTTTGAGAAAGGCATCAGCTGTTCCTCCCTGTCCTGTCTTCAGCTAGTTCAAAATGCTGCAGCTCGCCTCCTAACCAGAACGCGAAGGCGGGAGCATATTACACCTGTGCTTGCAGCTCTTCATTGTCTCCCCGTCCGTTATACGATCAACTTTAAAATTCTTTTATTTGTTTTTAAATCTGTACATGGTCTTGCACCTTCATACTAGTCAGATCTTTTAAAAGTTCATACTCCATCTAGGGCTCGTAGGTCAGCCAACCAACTCCCCCTGATAGTTCCTCCCTCCAGGCTGAAGAGCAGGGGTGACTGGGCCTTTGCAGTAATTGGTCCCAAGCTCTGGAACGAGCTGCCACTGCATGTACACCTGGCTCCTTCTCTGGCTGCTTTTAAATCTCATCTTAAAACTCATTTTTATTCACCAGCGTTTAACTCACTATGATTGTTTTATGTTATTTTTGTGTTGTTGTTTTTTTTGTTTCATGTTATTCTGTTTTTGTTCTCATTTTCTCTTTTCACTTGTCCAGCACTGTTGTTGTTTTTTAAAGTGTTTTATAAATAAACGTGATTGATTGATTGAACAAACTCCTCCCAGGGATTTGATGGGATCGCCCTCATATTTGGTGCGAGTAATCTTCACCCACGTCTGATGTTAAATTGCAAAGCTTTTGAGTTTTCATAAGGGGACCCACCCATGGCAGCAAATTTTGATGTTTAGAGGCCGCAAGCATCCTGTGTATGATCAGTGTCCCGCTCTGAACAGAACCAAATGCTCATATTCAGTCATACTCATAGCGTCCCCTCATGCAACAGGAAGCGACTCGCTCCACGCTTCAATGTGAGTCTCCTGACACGATGGTCACGGAGACGTCAAACCTGCTTGTATTCATTCTTAAGGAGTTGATGAAGTTAATCAAGTAATACAATTGAGTTTTCATCACAGGATCAGTCCATGGTGATGCTGCAAATTTTGATGCTCCACCATGACTGGAAAAGTTGCTCTAACTTACACGTCCAATCTTCTCCAAAATCGATACATTTGATGAGGCTTATACTGAAGAAGTAGATATGAGAATCTTGGATGAACTCCATAGTGTTTCCTTCTGGCCAAAAGAACATTATTTATTCTGTACACATCAAGCCGAGATTCGTACAGAATTTAGTATTGGATGAGTATGCAGCAGCACCTGCATTCTTCACCATGAAACAGGAAGTGTATGGTTTTGTCGCATACAAAAGGAAAAAATATATATATATATATATTAAAGACATTATCGGGTTTGTTCAAAGGAGAAAAGGTCAAAGGATGACATCCACTTTCACCAAGGAAAACACTTTATACACTGCAACATATTCAGTAACAATTGTAGTGCCACCTTTATGCAACAGGAGATGTCATGTTTTGTATTATGCGCTCCTGCCCTGTGTGGGTTTAGCAGATGTAACTCAAAACTTGTTCAAGTAGTAGTTGAGACAATTGTGATGAATGTGTTGCAATTAGAGCGCTGCGAGTTTTGATGTTTTGCTACAACTGAAAAGTTGTTGGAACTTGCACAAGTGTTGTCTGATCAGCCCCAAGATTCACACATTTTCTGAGGCATCCTCTCTAAACAAGTACATATTGCAATATCTGATGAGCTCCATAGCGCCACCTTCTGGCCAAAGGGATGTGGTTTTTGTCACGTTGCGCAGTGTATTTCATCAGAGATTCATCAAGAATATACTCATGAATGTGAGGAATGAGTAAATCAGAGGGACACTAACATGTTAGATGTTTTGGAGAGAAAGTCAGAGAGGCCAGACCGAGATGGTTTGGACATGTGCAGAGGAGGGATAGTGAATATATCAGACCAAAGAAGACATTTATGGATGTAGTGAAAGAGGACTTAGTTGGTGGGAGAGAAGAGGATGCAGGGGATAGGGTTAGTTAGACAAAAATTATTCACCTTGGAGAACCCCGAAGGCAACAACCGGGAGGAAAAGAAGACTGGTGATCTTGTGGAGTCATCTTGGTTTCATGATGTCAGAATGTGAACAGCATGATGAAGATGACTGTTTAATTACAAACTGTCATTGAACCAGTACATCTAGTGGTCGATTCATGGATCATAGATGGGGCTTTTTATGGTGAATCACCTTGTTGTAGTACAGCATGATACGCAATACGTACTGAAACACTGAACAGCTGGACACGTGCATTAGAGGGTTTAGATGAGGTCAAAATAAATTCACCTGCAAATGTTATATTATAGTTAGGGTGCTCTGTGAAATTTCATCCAAAAACCAAATAAACTTTTACACCCTGATTGGCATGGGAAGGTGGTGGCGATGGGTGCGAGGGCCCATTCAACGCTGCACGCAACTTTAATTCTCCTTTCCTTTTTATGTCTACAGCAAGATGTTGAGAAGTTTTCAGACATCGAAAAACTCTACCTCTACCTTAAGTTGCCTTCTGGTCCCAGCAGCACTGCCGATAAAAGGTAAGAACACATACTTTCTGCATAGTCCTATAGAAAAGGGCACTATGAATATATAGTAATCTGAAATATTTGTTATACAGGCCATATATGATTGAAGATATGTATACTACAGCCTCATTCAAAATGTTGGCATCCCTTTTGAACTGTTAAAATTTGGCCAGACTTCCAAAGACATAAAGATAAAGCACATTTTGCAGTTTAAAAGAGCCATTTGTGTACCCTGCGTGGTTACACTGACTTTAGAAAGTAGCAGAGTTTGGAAACATTTCTTTTGTAGCAACTAAAGGTCGTTCAGTTCTTGTGCAGAGGAGTTTCTCCAGTCTTTCTGGGTTATCTTTGATGTTCTCCTCTATTGGTCTTGATATTCTTGCCGTAGTGGTCATCATACGTGTGAGATTTTGCTAGTATTTAATAAAATTCATTCTTCCCATCACCAGTCAGATGTTGCTGGTATCACTGGCTACAGATTAACTCAGCGTCATAGATCTGCCACTGTGCTTAACAGTATAAGTGGTGATCTTTTCATGAAATTCTTTCACGTTTCTTTCTCATTGCTGCCAAAAAGTTGTAGAAAATATCTCCAGATGTTCAACCTGTGATCCTGAAGTTTGTTGCTATTAAAATGCACATTTCCAGAGTTGTCAATCCTCTTGGATGTTTTTTGCAGGCAAAAGGCAATTTCATTCTGCTACCCTGGCAGTTCTGTCAGCAGTTCTCTTTGAAATATGTTGCTCTTCCAGACCACGAATTGACTTCTAAAGTTAAAATGGCCTTACTTTATGATATTATGAACTTTGGAAACAGCTGCAAATCTGATTTCATAGCTACCCTCTATGTTTGAGTCATCAGCCACCGTGCTGATTGTTGGTACATGGCTTATTTATACAGCTTTGAATTTTGTATCACCTGACCTTTTCTAAATCATGATGGTTAATAACCTAACAAGCTGAAGAAGCCCTAGAGCTATGATAAAATTAATCTCAGTGACAAATATCCAAATGACTGTTTTGAGCCACTGTCCATTGTAAAACCAAAAATAGTAAACTAATCTTTCCTGGAATATTGAAAAAACAAAAACCATCCTCTTCTTTATTACTGTTGTAGATTAGTTGTTTTGGCTGTTTTTTTTTTTTTTTGTTTGTTTGTTTTTTTACTATTGTTCAATTACAAAAATGTGATAATTACCAAAATATTTGCATACAGCTGTTGATGAAGGATGTAAAAATCTGTTGTTTTTCTCAGTGACCAGAGCTCCCTGACATCTAGCCGCACACAGCAGATGCACGCGTTCAGCTGGATCCGCGATCATTTAGAGGAATACCCAGAGACCTCGCTTCCAAAGCAGGAGGTCTATGATGAGTACAAGTAGGTACAAAGAGACAGATTTTACAGTTTATGCTACTAAAATGTGCAGTTTTTATCCCAACAGCCAATACTGTTTGTGCTTCTTTCCACTCTGCATAACTGCAGGCTAAAGCGTCAGTATAAATAGATGGCGCAAGCATGAGAATCACAGAGCAGCATATGTTGGTAATATTAGAATGGAAAATCTGAGACAGTCATTGAAATGCTCGGACGGTGTTATGTAACTATCTTTTTAACGCCACGAGAACAGAAATACAGCACTCTCCAGAAACATTGGCGCCTTTAAGACAAGCTTCTGCCGAGGCTTTAAAAAGATGTGTTTCACAATCATTTTCAAACTTAAAAGAATTGTTATGAGGGGAACTGTTTAATGACACAAACCTGTGAGATTCAAGATAAACCAATCAAGTTGTTTATATCAAAATGATGAGATGAGCTTATTTAAAATTAAACATCATATCAACAAATGTTACTAAAGTTATCAGTGGAGTTTTAAGCCTCTATTGGCATTTTGTTTGTTTTAGCACACGCAATCATGGCAATCACACGGTTCAAGCCTTCTACAGCTGGTGCTAATATGCTAAAGGATATGTGGTTAAAGTACCAACAGCAGCTTAACAAAAGGGGACTGAAGACAAGAATATGGCTGCAAATACTAAAAACTAAAAAGCGAGAGAGGAGACAAAGTAAATAAGTTATTGGGCGTGAAGCGAAAAACTCTCGAGTTGACGGACGCAAGAAAAAGCTTTGCTGTGTTGAGCAGAGAGGGCACGTGATTCTTGACTTCCGCTCTTCCACTACGATGGGAATATAGCTTATGCTGTTCATTTTGCTGATTTGTTTCTTGAAATCTGTTTCAGGAGCTTCTGTGACAATCTCAGCTACCACCCACTGAGTGCTGCAGACTTTGGAAAGATGATGAAAAACGTTTTCCCGAACATGAAGGCGCGCCGACTTGGCATGAGAGGAAAATCAAAATATCCTTTACTGGAATGGATTGTATCAGTCTGGCCTCTGTGTCTGGTCTCAGACCATCTGCTGCTGCAGTTCATAAGCTCTCTAAATATAGACGTGAAATGAAATGAAGTCCCCCTCTGCCTGAAAGGCACAAACATAATACAGAGACCCTCTGGGGATTCTCTGTGATCTTGACCTTCATGCGCCCTCATGGTTTTCCTTTTCTGTTGAGCTCATGACGTCAAAGTGCAACACTTACTGTTCATGACCTTCATTGAATTTACTAGCATTATCATTGAATAAGGTGGAGTCTTAAATTTTATCTCATGTGGTTGAAAAAACAACAGTCGACCAGTTGAAGTTGGAAGAGTTGAAGGTCTTCAGATTTTCTTTGGGAGTGATAAAGATGGATAGGATTAAGAACAGACATATTAGAAGAACAGGCAGGGTAGGACATCTTGGAGACAAATTAAGGAAAGGCTAGAAAGAAGGATAGCTAATGTAGATAGAACTGCAAGGCAGGAAAAAAGGGAAATGCCAAAGAGGACATTTCTGGAAGTTGTGAAAAAAAAACATGCAATTTATTGGTAGCAGAGGAAGATACATCAACAGGCTAAGATGGAAACAAATGAACTGCTGTACAGAACCCCATGACTCTAAATACGTAGGTATAGGATGGATGGATGATCTGTCGCAGAGAACCCTAAAGGGAAAGGTTCAAATATATAGTTAAACGTCTATATATAGTTAAATTATTATATCAAAGCAACCTGAGAAGAAGCTTGTGTTGAATAGTATGCTAAACTAGTAGTGCAGGTTGAGCATAAGAGTACCTTTTATCAAGTACATTTCTTCACAAACAGAGGCCAAGCTCTCTCAACGGGATAGTTTTCTAACTGAACACGTTTTTGCAAGCATGTATGATGTGCCTGATATTCATGTGTTGCACATCGTTGGACTCAAAAAATAAACTAAGGAACAGAAAATTGTATTTGCTGTTCAACTTCCATATTTCCTTTTTTTTGTCTTTAACACTAACGTACGTATTGCTATAGTGGACTAAGGAAAAGACTCTACGTTCACATGCCGTCTTTACCAACGCTGGATCTCAATAAATCAGCAGATGCAGTAAGCACACCAGTATGTTCCTTATCAGTACTGAGGACTACTCTTGTTTGTATTCTGTCTTTATGACTGTATCTATATACGCAGCACCAGTGTGATGTACTGGAGTCACCAGGACAACTGAGCAGCATCAAGGATGAGGTGCGGTTTGCAGCCTGTGATCTTGTATGCGAGTGGGCCCAGAAGGTGCTGAAACGCCAATTTGATGCTGTTGAAGATTTGGCCCGCTTCCTAATAGACAGCCATAACATCAGCAACAAGTCTTTGGCAGCTCTCACGATTTTGACTGGTACAGCAACAGGTAAGGAAACTCAGCTTTGTGTTCCTGCCCCTTTTGTAAGGAAGGTTGATAGTGACATCTGGTGATAGGTACATGTCATTGCACTCACTGCCTTCTTCTATTTTTACTGAATCTCTGTGAATGTGACTGAATAATGTGAATCAAGCTTCTAAATGAGCAGGAATGCACAATTGTAAAATATCTGGAGACTTTTTTTTTCCAACTCTTTTTTTTTTGTAATACGAGGAAAAAGTTTGCCTTTTTGTTGAGAGGCATTGGTGTAATTTGACATATTAACCCTGATAAGAAACATTAAATATGACCTTCTATGGTGGCAAGGATGAACTTTTAATTACAAGTTACAATTTATAAAGTGATATTTTACCTTATTTACAATCCTTACAACAAGAGATTATTCTCATAGCATCAAAAAACCGATTTCACTCATTTTTTCGTTCTACAGAGGTCAAACCTCAGCAAACAGTCTCAGCCTTTGCCCCCACGGCACAGGCTCACTCCTTCCAGCCTCACGTGACATTGCTATCGTCACCGTCTGTCGATGCAAAGCAGCAGCTGCAGAGGAAGATCCAAAGGAAGCAACAGGAGCAGAAGCTGCACTCTCCTTTACCTGGCAACGGACAAACTAAGAGGGCAGAAGATGGAGCGCCTTGTGGTAGCTCTACCCCTCCATCACCACAGCCAACCATAGGCATCATGGTTGCTGCTGTCCCAAGCCCCATCACGGTGAGAACACTATGTAGATTACATTAATCTGTTTCCATACTCAGAAAAATACGATACAGCTATTAAAAGTAGGCACATTGTTCTTTTTTTATAAATTGAATTGAATAATACTTTATTAATCCCCATTATTATGTTGAGCAGTATAAATTTAAAAAAAAAGTTGAGATGTTGGAAGTGCAGCAGAGGTCTCTGTGAATGTTTGTAGCCTAGCAACAACTCAGGTGAAGATATCACCATATATTTACAAGTAGACTTCTGTACTATGTTCTCCTTTAGGTTTTGCAGATGTCTTTGCAGTTTCTGTCTGTAAATCTTAAAGTCAGGTAGAGGGGCTTTGGAAGCCAGTGCATGTTAGTGCAGACAAGTCTTGAAAGCACATAGAATTTACTTCCAGCAGTCCCTGTTAGTCCTCATCAGCAAGACTCATTTTGTGACACTTTTGTGTGTCAATTCAGAGAAGAAATTGTTTAAAGTTCCTCATCCATGCTTGCTGATTTACTCCTACTCAGCTTCTTCTCTTCAACTTTGCTTTGGTTTTCATTCTGGTTTTCATTACTTGGGTTTTGAAAGACTCAATCATCTATTCCCCGATGTAAGCAACTTTTCTGTTGTCATGGTTACTCATCATAAAAGATGTTGAAAAATGCCAGACTTACCTGCAGAAATTGCATCAACACAGCACAGCATCTAAACCAGTGCAGACACCTCCAGCAGAAAAAGAGAGAGAGAGCAACCATGTAGCCTGACATGCTGGAGAGTAAGAGGTCAAGATGGAGAAATAGAATAGAAAAAAACACACAAAATGAACGATAGCAATGATAGCATATATACACACACACACAGACATATACACACACACACACATTTATATATATATATATATATATATATGTGTGTGTGTGTGTGTATGATTTTTTTTAAATTTTTTTTTTTAAAGCAAAGAGAAAAAAAGATTCATCATGGGAGCTTCTGCAATAGTTCAGGCCAATTGAGCCTTAAGTAAAGAGGGCCAGGCTGGTGGCAACAGCGCCAAGGCTGGGCTGAGCAAATCTATATCTTGCCCAACCAGTTTTAACAACCTTCAAGTTCCGATTGGGTGTACAAATTTTCTTCTTGATCACCCAACCAACTAACAAGAACCGTTCTGGGGTCACCTGAGCCTGAGCCTAAGGCCCAGGCTCCACGAAGCTGTGTCAGTCCAAAATAAGTGACCAGACACGGAGCTGACTCAAAAAAATGTAGGCAGAAGACAAAGCCATCAATGCCGCAGAAAAATCAGTACATGCATCAGCCCTTAGATGGCACACGACTGAAAGCAAGAGAGCATATAGGCGGAGAAGAAAATGTGGAGCATCCACAGAATCCTACACACAACAAAACTAAGTAGGCTACAGGCTGAAGCGGGGAAATGAGTCTGCTATCCAACATTGATGTTTTTGTTATGGTACCACTTGCCATATGGGTTCATTTTAAGGTTAGGGATTGGAGAGGTGTGGCTATGACGGCTGTACTACCGGCCCCATTCCCTGCACGAAGCCGCTCTTGGCGGCAGCTTCAAATCAATGCACTGGAACCCGGCTTCAAATCTATGTGCTTTCAGGGTGTGAAACCGCAGGCTTCGTCTGACAAAAAGGCAGGATCGGTTGGGAACATGCCCAGTATCACTTGTAACCAGTTTCTTGGAGCCTGGGCCTAAGAATGCTTGTTTTTCTCCAGAACCCAAACTGGAGGGTCCTCAAAAGGGAAGGCTGACAGCAGAAAGCTCTGTTTCCCTTTAAACCTTAGAAAAACTCTTAAGAATCACAAAGAATTTTACAGCAATTATTTGTCAATCACCATCACCAATAAAAGGAAGGCGATGGTGATTGACTTCTGAAAAAGGAGACCACCACACATGCCGGTGAGCATCCATGGCTCAGACTTGGAGCTAGTGGACAGCCTTAAGTACCTGGGTGTTCACCTCAACAATAAACTGGACTGGTCCCACAACACTGTGAAGAAGGGCCAAAGTCACCTCCACTTTCTGAGGAGACTGAGGTCCTTTGGAGTGTGCAGACATCAGCTAAGAACTTTTTTTTTTTGATCCTGTGGTAGCCTCAGCTATCCTCTACGCTGTCGTCTGCTGTGGAGCAGGCAGACCGGGACAGGAGGAGACTGAACAAGCTGGTCAGGAGGGCCAACTATGTTCTGGACTCAGCTGGGCTCTGGACTCAGCTGGACTCTGTGCAGGAGGTGTATGAGAGGAGGATGTAAGCCAAGCTGACGTCCATCATGAACAGTCCCTCTCATCCGCTGCATCAGACAGTAGAGGCTCTGAGCAGCTCCTTCAGTGGCAGATGGATACACACTTAGTATAGGAAGGATCGCTATGGCAGATCTTTAATTCACACCGCCATTAGACTTGTACAACTCTATGATTTAGTTATATTCTAGTAATTTTCATTTTCATCCACTTTTTTTCACTCCATAGATGGGTCTGCACAATAGATCACACATAAACCCTCACAATCCTCCAATTCTTATTACGTATATATAGCCTGTATCTTTATTTTTTTTGTATATTGTATTTCATCATGTTCTTTTTTTATTGCAAAATTAACAATTTGTTTTTTCAACTGAATGTATTTTTTGCACTTTATATTGCCTGTTAGGTGCACAGGGAGGCCAGTCCAGCACCAGAACTCTTTCTCCTCAGACATGCATTTGTCAGGTGTGCAGATTGTGGTTTTATATTGTCATGTTGAAGGATGTATAGATGTTCCTGGAAAAGATGTCAACTTGTATCTAGCATATGTTGCTCCACAATCTCAATGTGCTTATCTGCATAAATGCCCACATCACGGATATGTAAATGGATTGCCAAGGGTACTGATACAACTCCATATCAACAGAGATCCTGGCTTTGGAAACTGTTAAGTCCAAATGGTTATTTTCTTATTTTGACCACTTGGTGCCCATTTCGTTCAGAAAAGATCTAGAATACCATTTTGTCTGACCACAGTACACTTTTTTCTTGATAATTCATCATTGATTCATCCATAATCAATGCTGCATCTGTACAAGGTTAACGTAATGCTTATTTTTTGTGCACAGTTAGGTTTTAAGTGGCATTTGTGATTGTAAGTCTGTTTTGCAGTGTTTGGCAAAAAAGTTTCCAAAAGTAATCCCCTGTGCATGTGGTTATATCAGATGTACATTATATTGCCAAAGGTTTTCGCTCATGTTAAATTACGCCCCGTTCTTCATCCATAGGGTTCAATTTGACGTTGGCTAGCTAAAACTGTCCACAAGGTTTAGGAGTGTGTTTATTGGAATTTTTGACCATTCTTCCAGAAACACACTTGTGAGGTCACACACTGATGTTGGATGTGAAGGCCTGGCTCTCAGTCTCCACTCTAATTCATCCTAGAGGACTCCAAATGTCAGGACTCTGTGCAGGCCAGTCAAGTTCCTCCACACCAAACTCTCTCATCCATGTCTTTATGGACCATGCTTTGTGCACTGGTGCACAGTCATGTTGGAAGAAGAAAGGGCCATTTCCAAACTGTTCCTACAAAGTAGGAGGCATGGAATTGTCCAAAATCTCTTTGTATACTGAAGCCTGAGTTCCTTTCTGTGGAACTAAGGAGCCAAACCCAGCTCTTGAAAAACAATCCCACACCATAATCCCCCCTCCACCAAACTTTACACTTCATATGTCCCCGGAAGATACACAAGCAAGACATCTATGCAGGGCACTAACATACAATCTCACACACAGAATGCACAGAAATAAAATGATTTGAAAACCAAAGTCAATAGACCATCCAGGTGCTTGACATCCTTCTCCAGAGACAAAGACAGAGTAACGGTGTTAAGGTCTGTACCGTTCCAGATAGCGTTCTGCTTCAATGTCTGGGTTAAACAGCAGGTATCTTGGCTCAAGCTCCCAGTAATTATTCATCTGAAGGCAATGCATCAGTACGTCCTGGGCCTGCATGTTTTGGATTTGCCCTGGGGGCTATGCACAGTAAGTATAAATAAAATGTACACATCTGCCTTTTCATCTCAGCAAACAATGGCTCAGAAAAGTACAATGAGTTTAAAGCAACTGGATTAAATAAATAAAGTGTGACTAAATATTGTGTTTTTTTTCTTCATATGAATGTATAGCAATACTAATAAATAAAACTGATACTTATTTCAACAATTAAAGTTATTATCAAAAGCCACTGGAGGTGGTACCCAAGAAAATAAAAATTATTTAAATTATATTTTTGCACGACTGAACCTGAAAATACAAAATACGAAAAAAAAAGTTTCCCGTTTGGAAACTTCAGTATCAAAACTGTGTGTCAGGAAAAACAAACAAAAAACAAAAAACAAAAAACAAAACACAAAACACGACATATTTTCTTTTCCTGTACCTTAAAAAATCTTTATGATAATTGTGCATTCTAGAAACTCAAAAATAACCACATAACTCAAGCAGGAATCGCCAGAGGTTGCTTAAATCACATTTTCGATCTCCTGTAGTTCCCTCCCAGTAGAGCTGGAAATGTGTGCAACATCAAGGGGGCTGGAAAAGCTCTTCTATCTAATTTCTGACTTCTGGTGATAATGTTAAATGTTCACTCAAATAAAGTGAGCTGCCTTAAGGGAAAAAAATAGCATTTTCAGGCTCAAAATCCAGTGGTATTCCCTGTAAACTCCTTCTTGGCATGCTACACGAAAAAGGAGATTTTGATTGGACTATGGCAGCCACACTGTTTTGTTGCCTTAAGGATGGTTTGGAACTTGAAGAAATAGGGATTAAATGCCAATAACTTCTTATTTTTAGTCTGTCATGCTCAAGTTATTTTGTTTAAAGCTTTGTTTTGATTCTTATTCCTCTGTAAAAGCACGGAATCCCCATTACAGACTGAGCCATAAAGGATTCCCAACTGTAGCCCCCCTTTCATATTTTTCATCCATCTTGTAGACCCACTTTGCGGGTCGCCTGTCTGTGTGTGGTGTGTGTGCGTGTGAGAGAGAGAGAGAGAGAATGAGACAGTGAGGCCCTATTGGACAAGCCAGAGTGATCTCAGAGCGGATCAAACTTGGACTCACTGTGCCCCACAACAAGAATCTTTACTTAAAGTAACCAAGAACTGCATGTTCTTACACACCAGTTTTGGCCAAAGTCCCTCTGTTGTCCTTGTAGCAAGGAAAAACAAAAGGGATCATGGCTAAGATGACATTAATGAGTCAATCATAGCGTGCTCACTGCTGAACCCAGAGCAGCTGTAAAAATACATTAGTCCAAATCCAGTCAGCTTCTAACGAAAACAAAAATGGTATTTCTCATAAATATATAGACTGTTGTATAAATAAATTTAGAGAAACTAAAAAAAAATGTGTCAAGAATTAATACATGAAAGATTGCTAGTTGATAGTCTGATGAAGCCTGAGGGGGGCAAGCGCTTTAACGAAGGTTCTCCGTTTGCTCATGAAGCCTTGAGCGAAAGAAGTTATTTAACTGCGATTTTGCAATGCGTGTATAGTTTATCATATGCTAGTAGATGAAAATGTTATTAGCAAAACTTCAAGATCAACAGACCCTAATTTTGACATAACTTGGAAAAGCCGTAACTGTTTAAGACGTTTGGTTTCACAGTTCACGGTTCATTTAATTGCTGCCTAAAGGAGAGTGTTGCACATACAATAAGTGTCAGAATCATCGTGGATGAACCTGGCAGACATCTATACATACTCTGTGCTCCTAAGTACTTCCCACTGATTGAAGTGCACGATGAAGTTGCACACAGCAGGTTGGCAAAAAAGAAAAAAGAAAAGAAAAGAAAAGTGATTTTTGGCTATTTGGTGCAGTACTGATTTGTTTGACTTTAGTAGACTGGGCAAAGAATACAGTGCATCAGCTAGATCAATATAAAAATCCCCAAATGATTCAAGATAGTATGTGAATGATATTATTTTCTAGCTGTTGTTTTAAGATGATGTGGGCCATTATCTGTTTCAAAAGATAATAAGATCTTATGGTTCAGCCATATTCACTAAACCACTTTTTTCTTTTTTATATGGCATTTTAAAGAAGAAAATTTCTGTTGAAGAGAAAGTGATAATAAAACTTATATTTTAGTTTTCCAGCCTGCATGGCTTCCACAAGGTAGAATGTTGTAGAAATTTGCAGTTGTAATATACAGAAGTATCTCTTATTTAAAAATGTGCCAAAGTAATCTACATGGAAAGCTTTCATTTGACCACAAAAAAAGCTTCCCTTTTTTGTTTTGTTCTCCACTGATTATCTGAATAAAGAAAAGAAGATTAAGGCTTTTTTGGAACTGTATTTAAAATCCTTCTCTTGCTGTATCTTTTCCAAGTTCCCCAAAATTTAACGCTTACTTGCTGTCAAGAAGAAACAATGCAGCATGAAATTTATAGCTTTTCAAACTGGATCGAGCTTCGACAAATTTCCAGCGAGAAGGTGAAGTGGTGCGGCGCCGTACTGTACTCACCACAGTGCTCAAGCCAAGCTCCTTCATCAGCCCGAGGGAGTTCTGGTAGCAGGAGGTAAGGTCATTGGTCTCTGTAGGACCCACATGACCTCTGGCCACTGGGCCAACAGTGTGGATCACATCTGCAGAGAGAGGAAAAGCACAAAGTTTATTTAAGTGCGGTCTGCACCGAGCAAGGATGAATAGTTGGAACTTTCAGTGACGAACATATTGCTTTAAAGACCTTCAGCTGTCTGCCATGAATTGAAGCAGTGGAGCTTGAGGTTTTAGATGCCGCAGAAATCATTTCAAAACAAAAAATGAAAACGTTTATCCTCGCAATGAGACAATGACTCATCATGATGACTTGAGCAGCTCACAGCCTGAAAAGACTGCATCTATTCAGTAAATGAAACAGCACCTTAGAAAGGAAATCAATTACAAGATTCTTTTATGCCATCTTCTCAAATATTCATATCTCTCCCTGTACTCTCTTCCCCTTCGCATAGTAATGCCTCCACCTGTCAATCACCAGTCTCCTTGTCAGGCCAGGCCAGACTGAGGAATGCAGCTTCTTAATTGAATCATACGAGTGATGATGGGAAAATAAGACAATCAAAGCAGTGAGTGACTTGACAGAAACATAATCGTCTGCATTTTGCCTGACTACCCTTGGCCTTCGCAGTCTTGGGCAGGACAGGTCAACATCAATATACACGGAGTAACTCGACATCACTCGCAAAGAATTCCAAGGAGGCTCACTACAAATATTTGTATACACAGGCAAACTGCAAGGGTTTCAGTGACATGTTGAACAGTATAATTGTACTAAATACAGCATTACATGGGAACCGAATTACACCATCTATTTTGTTGACCTCTTAAAGTTCACTAGTTCATTTTATACTATTTTTGCCCTGCAAAAGCTACTTATAGCTGA